>CM047806.1:3734080-4145758 GCA_026214975.1 Gentiana macrophylla | reverse complement strand
AATCATATTGCGTTTATAGATAAGATATACTACTCTGTGATAGATCAATTTGCAAAATTATGAAGATAAGCTAGAGGAATGTTTAACATTATCTATCTATAAAGAAGATGAAAATGAATCTTGAAATGAAGAAGTGATCCTTTATCTTGATAGGGTTGTTTTAAACATCAGTGGCATAAGTATTTGGAATTAGAACTAGAAGGACCGGTTCTAAAACCTTGATGAAAGATCCACCAAGGAATGGAATTGAAACCACTTCCTACAAATCTTAAGTATGCTTTTCTTGAAAATGATAATCTACACAATTATTATTTCATCAACAGCCGGTAATGAGCATGAAGATCAATTACTTAGAATGTTAAAAATCATAAGAAAGCATTTGGATGGACGATGGCGAGATATTCAAGAATTAGCCACGAGATATCGTTCATAAGATCATCCTAAATGAGAGCTAAACGCCTTGACCGGCCTGCGTCGCCTTAACCCAATTTACAATCAATTGTTAAGAAAGAGGTCATTAAGCTATTAGAAATGGGATAATATTTCTATGTCGGATAGTGAATGGGTTAGTCCAACTCAAGTAGTACCAAAGAAAGGAGGTTTCACGATAAAAGAAAATGATAAAAATGAATGATTCCGACAAGGAAATTACAGGGATATCGAATGTGTATTGATTTTAAGCGAATGAACATACTAGAAAGATCATCATACTTCCATTCATCGTACAAATGTTGGAGCGATTAAGTGGACATAAATAACTGTTTCTTAGATGGTTATTAAGGATATTCTGGGATATTCATTGCCATGTAGGAGATAGAAAAAACTACTTTCACTTGTCCGTATGGAACTTTTTGCTATAGCGAATGCCATTTGGTTTATGTAATGCACGACTACATTTGATGTATGATGGCAATATTTTACGACATGAATTGAAATTCTTAGAAATCTTTATGGATGACTTTAGTGTTTATGGAGATTCTTTGGATGAATGTTTATCACACTTAGACAGAGTGTTGCATTGTGAAGATACGAATTAGTATGCGTGGAAAAATGTCATTAATGGTATCGGAAAATTGTTGCAGGTCATAGAATCTAAGTGGGTATGAAGTAGATAAAGCTAAAGTAAAGTAATGAAAAGTTTCACAGTCAATCTAAGAACTTTGAGAGGATTTCTCGGACGTCGAGTTTTATAAATTTATTATTGATTTTTGAAGATAGCAAAGCCTCTAAGTCATTTGCTTGAAAGAGTACCATTTAACTTTGATAATAAATGTATGGAAGCATTTAGACCACAAAGCGAAGTTGACTCTTGCTTTTGATCTTAGTAGCACGGTGGGTTTGCCTTTGAGATAATGTGATGCAAGTGATTTGAGCAGTAGGAAATTTCTTAGGTCAAAGATATAACAAATACTCAAAGCTATCTGCATCTCACACTCAAATGCAGACTCAACCATTATACAATGATAAGAATTGATTTTGTAATTTTGCATAGAAAAGTTTAGATCATATATTGTTGGATCTAAGGTTATTATTTATCTGAGGACCATTCGTAGCAAGTATCTGTTATTAAGAAAGATGCTAAACCACGTCTTCTTAGATGGATTACATTACTTCAGAATTTGATATAGAAATCAAGGATAAAAGAAGTGAAAAGTAGTGTGGATCATCTAAGTAGAATGGAAAATGATGAAGGAAGAGAATGAAATCTGATTCATTTCTGATGACAACTTTTAGAATAGATGATCTTAACCATGCAATTATTAAAACATAGGATACCGTTAAAGAAAATTCACCATGGTTTGGGAATATTCTCTAACATGGTATCCCGTATCATTGGACTTAGCGAAAAAAATTCTTTCGACTTGAAGTTTACTATTGGGAGCTTGGATCTTTTCGAAGATGCTCGGATGGAATAATTAGAAAATGTATTCTGATTGTGAGATTTTAAGTGTTTATCGTTTTGTCATGATCGTGAGGCGGGAGGTCATCATGGAGGATGGAAAGCGCTTTCAAGTTTTACAATGTGGTTTTTATTGGCCTACACTATATAAAGATGCGTATAAATATGTAAAATCTTGTAAATCATGTCAAAAATGGGAAATATATCGAAAAAACATGAAATGCCTATGCAACCAATTTTAGAATGTGAATTATTTGATGTTATAAATTATAGATTTCATGGACCTTTCACTATATCGTTTGGAAAGATTTATTCTTGTAATGGTGATTATGTCTCGAAATGGGTGGCTGACTCTTCCCATAGCGATACCAGATTGTGCTAAGGTTCCTTAAAAGAATATATTTACAAGATATGGCACTCCGAGGGCTATCATTAGTGATAGAGGTTCACATTTTCAACCGACCATTTACTAAGATAATCGAGAAATGGTGTAACTCATAAGCGCTAGGAACACCTATCATCCATAAACTAGTGGACAAGTAGAGTGTCTAATAGAAATTAAAAGAATCGGTGGAAAAGCAGTGGACTCAAATGTAAAGCGGCGGAAAGACTAGATGATGCATTATGGGCATAGGAAGTTTTAAAACACCAATTGGTTGTTCTCCTTTTTAAATTAGTTTTGGTAAATCTCTTGTCATCTCCATGTTGAATTAGAACACAGGCTTTATGGGCTATTAATTCTAAATTTTGATCTAAAGTGTTGGTGATCATAGATTACTTGAGTTAACGAGGCTGGAGGAGTTTAGGCTCGATTCTTGCAAGCTAACAAGATACACAAGGAGCTTCAAAACCATGATAAGAAAATCTATGTCATGAGTTCCATGGGTGATCAGTACTTTTGTACAATTCCGTTTAAAGTTGTTTCGAGGAAAACTTAAATCTAGATGGGCCAGGTCCTACAGCGTAACTAAAGTCTATAAATTGGAATTTGTTGAACTAGCGATGGAAAAACAACATAGCCCAATGGTCAGGGGTAAAATTATTAAGTAGGCGAAGGATACCTCTCGACAGAAGAAATATTAGTGCTTGACAACCCTCATTGATTAAAGCGAATTCTAAGCTTTCGATCCGATTACGATTTGCTATCTTTCTAAATTTAATTTTTAATATGCAATTTAAGTAATTTAGTCTTTTACGGATAGGCGTAAAAAGAAGCGGAATGCCTTTATAGATAGAATAGAAGTTTTATTTTACTTTTAAAATTAGGTTTAGATAAGATGTTGCCTTTAGAATAGAAGCCTTAGTTTAACTTTGAACAAAGGAGGCGTCTGAAATCAGAGAAAGAGATCTTTGTAATGGAAATTCAAAAGTGCCATAAAGAGGCAAGATTTAAAGAGATGTGAATTTGTGGCAAAGTGAACATAATGGAAAATGTGGAACGGCCTGGCCAAATCCAGGATGAATGTTTGAATGTAATTAAGATGGGAGCAGTAGGTGGTTATCAAAATAAGATGGACAACAAAGAATTCAAATGCGTCATTTACAGGAATCGAGGTTGATGGACCGTTACTATAAAATCTAAATTTAAAGATGATAGGAGTAGAATTAGATTAAATTTTATTTCTTTTCTTTTCTTTTATGTTTTATTTTCAAAATTTCATAAAAATTTTATGATAAATTTATGATTATATCATATATGGTTTATATGATAAATTAAAATTTATCATACCCAAAATATTTTCTTTAAAAGCTTTTATAAAAAAAAGAAAGAAAAGAAAAAAGGAAGATAAGTACTTCTTAACAAATCAGTCGATGGGAGTTCGATTCGATTCATTAGCTTTATAACCTAAAATTATCACACTTTCATCTTATCTTCCTCGTTTTTCTTACATCAAAGGCCAGGCCACTTACTCTCTTCAAAAATTTCATCATTTTCACCAAATTTTCTATCCCAATTACTTAATTAATCATCTTCTCTTCCATTCCCTCCACAAATTCATCAACATTCCATAAAGGATAGATTTTCAAGCAAAGCTCCTCTCTTTTCAACACAATTTGTTGACACCACCATTTATTCCGGCAACTTCTCACTATTTCTAGCTCTCTACGGTAACTATATATATATATAATCATTTCAATTTTATCAAGCTTTCAATTTTAATTTTAATTTTTCCTATAATTTGGTCTAAGTACTTGTTTGTGTTTGTTGTTTGTTGTTTGTGTTTGTTGTTATTGTCATACCAAATATCGTAGATGGCCTCATCATCTAGGAAAGCTCTGAAAAACCAGATAACCACTTAGTAGTACGGTTCATGAACGCGACCATAGCGAACTTTGAAGCGTTTCTTTTGAAAAAACCGCTAGTATTGAAGCTAAAAATGCCTATGATGGATTTTTATGAAGTGCTGAAGTCCTCTACAGCGTGGTATTGATTTTGGTGTTTGGGAGAAAGAAGTGAAGAAAATCTTCAAGATGAGAATGGATGGAAATTCGATGGAGCATACTAGTAACATAAATATCACAATGGTAGCGAATTTTATTCTTTTTTATCTACTTATGATATGGCTACTCTTGATGTGGAAGATATCCCTCTGGGGCCGGTTAATGTCTCTTCATCTGTCATGATAAATTCTTTTTATAGGTTTGAGATACTTGAGGATGATGATTATCAAAGCTGTTTGGAATTTAGACACTGCTGGTAGACTACTAGCTAAATCATTTGAAGCTCAGTGCGCCTGATTCCCACAATGATTGGAAGGATAATGGTTTCCTTATGGAGCTGATGTAGGGACATTAGGGCTATCAAGCAATTTATAGGATATAATGTTAATCCTTCAACTCATATGTGCTTTTGGTAGTGAGGATGTTGTTTTGGCACAGGCTATGGTGCGACATTCCAATAAATCTAGGAAGTTAATTTTTACCAGGCATGTGATTTTGTGAAATAGGAGCTTCGAGAGGGCGTCTGCCGTTCCACTAATCTTATTTACCTTGTGTGATCTTGCGCAAAGTACCAGTACTACCCTCGGATAAGATTATGTCACCTTTGCTCCCACTTATTGGTGACTAAGCGCCTTGCTGTTTGGTAGAATCAACTACAATAATCCCAACTTGACAACGTCAACAACCACCACGCCATCTCTATTCATACATCTCAAGTTCTAGGCAATCACCTCGGCCATGACCAACGAGGGCGAATAGCCAAGTAGAGGCTATGTTTGACATATGATTCAAGCTCAGGCTAGGCCAGTGCTAATAGCCTTAGCTTGTGAACAAAATAGAAAGTGAAATTTGAAGATCTTAGGATTGGCCAAGAGGTCTGAGCTTTCATCGATGCAATAGAACCCGGATATGCGAGATTTCTACCGTTACCTCGAGTCGGCTGACCTATACTATGCGAGTTGGATTCCCTGTCCCTGCAGATTTTATTCGGGACTATATGCCGTCATACAGCAAGGCAGTAGTATGTTTCTGAGTTACGTTTGATGCATCCATGGGCATGGGAGGAAGTAACCAGATGCTTGAATGTGACGAGCGGTCTCGCTCTTTTAGTTAGAAGGTTTGGTGGCGATGGCGATGAGAGCAAACTCAGGCTACATTTCAAGCTACGTCGGTGGATCCACAGCAGTTGCTATGATTTTAAATGCATTTCGATCTCTCGGGCTGATTTTACTTCTAGTATGTTTGGATCTTTCCACTCATTTGATTTCGTCTTATGGCGAAGATGAGGATTATGATGGAGATGAGTAGTTAAGTAAACTTTCCTATTTTACGATGTGCGACGATATACTTTGGTTTGATTTTATTTTAGACAATTTGATGTACTCTGTGGTTAGTACTGCTGCGGTTTCGTTTTTACGTTGTTCTGTATTATTAAATTTTCCACCTGTTTTAGATAAAATTACATACATTCACCTTTGAATAAACTGATAGACATCTGAAATGCAAAAATCTGTGACCCAGCCTTTACTTCGGCCGGACTACCAAACCCTTTGCCGATGCGTTACCGACCTCACTCGAGGTTGTTTCTTTATTTACGGCATACATATAAGAAGCCGAGGCTCGCTCCTCGACTTGCGAATTCACTTCTTAAGCATCTCGTTTTCTTATATATTCAGTATAAAATGTCCGATCATTCGTCGAGTTACTTGATTATTCTCCATCATACCCCAAACTCCGTACTCCACTATTCGCATTATCCGTTTTCCACCCGTTCATAATTATATGAATAGAAGCAAATCGCCACTGAAGTAATTTCAGCAATCACGGTCTTTGGTTGAAAGAGGTCTAAATTTTGAAAAGTGGATAATTGGGCATTACCATAAGAATGGGCGAGATGGGTGGGATTATTTTGTCATTATGCAGAGGAAGAATTAATGTTACAATAGTAGAAAGTTTTACTAGGTACTTGCGAGCTAATCTTGTAGAGTGAATTCTGATCACATTACCATTAGAATGCATTGTTCCTTTTACTTTAAGTAATCAATCAAAATTTTCATATACCACCAGTCAAACATCACCTCTGAGTCATTAGGTATCGGTGGAGACTTGTTTTGGCGAAGGATTTATTAACAAATGTTAGGAATCTTATCAAGTTTTATTCGACATTATGATAGGGATAGAGATGTCTCATGCGCTTTACTTCGTTTGAGAGAACACGGAAGCGTTTCATCAATTCACGAGTTTATCAGCGTGATTTCTCGGAACTCGGTGATGATGAATTATTCTTGTTATATCTTCTATATTGCAATTTTGTTATAGATTAGGAATATTGATTGGCGGTTTATTAGTTTTGCATTTGGAAGCGGGACCCGATCCGGCCTTTATGCCTTTTGCATTGATTTCGAGAATAAGTGTTCGTTTGGCTAGGTGAAAGAGCAATGATGAGTACTCGGCTCGACTTCCTCGGTGAAGACTCTTACCGATCGATATTCGGGAGGATCTTCATGTGGAGAAAATTAGGTAGTTATAATAGTTGTAAGGAATATCAAAGATATTAATATGATAGAATAAATTAACTTATAAATTAGTTTAATCATGCATAGATTAACTTAGTTTTAGTTTTTAGTTTATAATAGTATTTAGTAGTTCCTTGTACTTTTAATGTTGTAATATATTTGTTTGTGTTAGTGTTTTTTATTTATTGTATGCTATATTATATAAGCGCTAATCTATATGACATAACAATATTCACCCGTTATAAAATTTATTTTGTTTCCTCGACCAACTTTTACTACTCATTACACATCGAGGCGATGCCAATTAATAAGTGGGAGTAGAGATTGGTTAGTAAATAAAATAAATTTAGTATATCAATCTTGTGCACTTAGTTTTAATCAATCTTAAGGAAATAAGCGAAATAATATATAATCATTATAATAAAAATGATATATTTGGATAGAATAAATTTTAATTAAGTAAAGTAATCTCGAAATATTATTTCTATATTATTTATATCTATGTTAGATTTTATATAAGATTTTAAGTATGTATACAGATAAATAGTATGAAATATTATTTTTTGAAATTAGACAAAAGTTACTTATAATTATAATAAAATTTTAGAATGATTTTGTTTTCAAGACAAGTATGAATTTGGAATCGGATTAGGAATGATGAGATTTTTGGCATTACATTCTTATATTAAATAAGCCTGCCGATGTAATTTCCAATTTTGTCCCCTCGGCCTTGCGAGTGATCGAGACTCACTCGAAGTGGCATTATGATTAACTAGATATAACAGACCACTTAGCAATTGAGTCTACATTTCTTTGAAATCCACAAGTTTAGTATGTGCTTATGGATAGCGGTGACGACATGAAATTCAATAATGGTATATCTTGAGATTGGAATAAATATTAGGAGGCAATCTATTAACAAAAGTGTTATTCTACAGAAAGAAAAGTTAGAATAATTAAGTCTTTGATGTATCGTACTCACCTCGTGACACTTGAAAGATAGTGGGCTGCGGTAATGAGTTCGGATATGTTTATTTGTTAACAAAAAAAAAAAAAAAAAAAAAAAAGCGATTAATCGGGATGTTATTGAGTCAAGGTATTTTTGATCAAAAGTTGAAGGTGTAAGCACGTCGACTTGCCTCTATTTTCTTTTGATTTCCCTTTGTTATCTTCCGATTAACCGACACCACGAGCTGAGACGTTATAAGCCATTTCAACTTCCGCCCGACTTAGTCCTTGATTCGAAATTTCATATAGTGGCGATTACAAAATTATTCTAAGTATTTTATTTTATAGTTATTAAGTAATTCATGTAGAATTTCATTTAGATAATATTTATAACTAATTTATTAAGTTATACACACTTTTATTTTTAATAATCTTAGATAGAATAAAATTAATATGATTATAATGTTGGTGTCGTTCTTGAGTTAGAAATTTAATCTAGAAGAGTTATATTGTTTGCATTATAACTTGTTTATATATTATCGCTTATTTTGCTCGAGGGACGATCAAGGCTAAGTGGGAGTAGTTGATGTATGATAAAAAATATAATCATATTATATGACTTTTATATAAGTATTTCTGATAATATCGTATAAATTCTATAAAATATATCTAAAACACACATAAAAATCGAAATCATTATAAATAGATATTATAATTTATTTTTAGTAAAACTTATAGTTTTTGATCAAAATTCTTGTGGCTCGTGTTTTTGGCTGTTTGAGTCGTGTGATAGCGAAGATTAAAGCCAAGCAGTGCAAGCGGAAGAAAGATATTTTTCAAGATCCGGCCCGAACCGAAAAAACCCGGCCCGAGCGGAATCTCTACCGCCACCGTAGCACATGGGTTGTCGGAAGAGAATCTCATGCACGGCCGCGCGGAGACTACACTGACCACCTGCCCGGCCTTGACATCCACTCTATAAATACTCCTCATTTGACGAGGAAGTTGTACCAATATATATATATCATACATATATATATATATATTATCTTAATCTAGTGTGTGTTACGTAAATACCGTGCGACACTGCAATAGAAATAATACTACAGTATAAGTATCGTTTTAGTACTTAGAAAGTTTATCAAGGCTCGTTGTTGCTAAAGGTTCTTTATTTCGAATATTGACTCGACACTACAATTGTAATCTGGTAGCTTTTAATGTATTTATGTTTGTTTGTTGTTATTAGTATTTATATATTAGTTATAATGATATTAGGCTAACTCATATCTAGCCAAGATATGAAATTGAATTAGTTTATCTTTTTAGGAAATAGATGATGACTATGTTAAAATTGAATTAAAATCGATTATAATGAATCTTTTACATCTTTTAGCGTCATTGATAATGTGTCGGATTGGCGATTAACCAGATGAATCCCAACATAAACCCTAATGATGAAGCTGCCGGAGAAGTTAGGATATGAGATAAAGGATAGAAAAACCGGAGGTAAAAATGTCGAGTGAAAGCATTGACAATTTTGAAATCTCATTTCACCTCGCTGGGGCGGATTTGTTCTGGAAAGATGAATGTAACAAATTTATGTTTCAAGATCATAATAATGTGTTAAAAATCACGCTTTGATTAAAACTACAATCGCTTGTGTTAAATCGATCCGCACGACAACACGAGCCTCCTCTTGAATAACATCGCCCCGCCACGATAAATCTGAACAACCCTCTTTTATCAGAGGTAGATTTGTACTGCAATTGCCTGGGACTAATTCAAGATTAGCAATGTGGCGCTGTGGAGATTAAACCGGCGACAATTTATGACATATGACAATTTCATACGCCGTGTGAGGAGGAGTTGTCTAAATGCAAAAGAATACACCGATTCATATATAATTGATTCACCTTAAAATAAGGAAAGATCGAAAGACATCTTATTTCTACTAAAAAAGCAGAGATACTTTGATTCAAAGGATATGTTCTGGCATTTAATCTTTTATAAATATTACTAGTAACTATATCTTATATATTGTATTGGTACTTTAAGTATATATTTATACTATATATATATATATATGTATTTCTAAATATTTATATATATATTTATGTAGATTCATATATATATATATGTTTTAGTTTTATGCATTTATTTCTTTGACTTTTTATGGTTACTAAACAGAAAAAAAAAAAAGAAAAATTACGATTTAGATTGAGTTAATAGCCAAGCTTAACGTGTTTAGCCACACTCTGAATTACCCGTGACGTCGAGGATTCAACACCGACGTTATTCACACTAAAGACTGGCAGGCTTGACCTGACACACTGCGCCAAGCAAAAAAAAGAATTTGGAAGAGTACCAGGAAACTCCACGCCGCTTAATTAAATAATAAAATTTTTCCGCGGTCTCGCCATTACAAGTCCTTAACTCGCCATTTATCTCATTGAATCGAGTACCTGACATTTCTGACATCTCGACTTCACCTGACTAAGCCGAGTACACCATTCAGCCTTCATTTCTCTGGTATAACTGATAATCTTTGTCACTAAGATTATTTGTAGCTTTTACATGATCTCACAAGTTCAGTTTGGTCACCAGACGGTTCTTCATTCCCCTACCACTTATAGCCACGACTTAGGTCGGGCCTTCTCTAACTGAAGCCTTCCAGCCCTCGCTTCGCTTTCAATTAACCGAGTCTCACACCTGGCCTTCGATGTAACCTCGCTTTGTTTGCTATGACTCGGGATATTTACCTAGTTCCTATCTATTACAATAGCTTGTCCTGAATAACCTATACAAAGCTCAGGACTCTGTGATGGAATCCTATACATTTTTCAAACATTTCTTATTTTTCTTTACTATGCACTATAAAAGTAAGGTTATGATCATCATCATGTGGGTTATAAATGATGAACATTTCTAAGTACGTGATGAATCATCAATCATAACATAAATTTTATTTCCAAGCAGTGTCTATTCTCGGAATTAGGAAAGGGACACCCTACGTATGACATCGGGGAACATTTTAGTTGGTGTTAAAAACACCTCCGGACTTAGCTATGGTTTTGGTAAGTAGTTGATGGAACATTACTCGGCTATCTCTTTTTAAGCGTTTAAAACTCTTTGTCATATTTAGTCATTGTAGAATTAGATTTTGTAGTTTTAATGACTCTTTGAAAATCGTGTTTATACTAATCTAGAGAGCGATGCTAGCTTTGGTACTTAACTAGAATTCCTTGTGGATTACGACCTTGCTTGCTAGTTTTATACTAAACCCGAATGGTTTCTACCCACTTACGATCAAAGTTGGTATACTATAAAGCGGCCATCAACCCCAGAGCTCGGATTAGGCCCGGGACCTTATGGCGGAGGTCGGATGAGCAACTCGCCTCGTGTCATCCCAGTATTAACCTGTGAGAATACCAGTAATAAATACAAATATTAAGGAGTTAAAATCAGGCTTCGACTAGTGGCGGACGGAACTCCTGATGAGATCGGGCTTGGTTAGCTTCAGGCAGCTCTGGTCGGTTAGGGCGTGTTGGAATCGCTGATGCTGCAGCTAGTGGCCTCAAGAGCCCAAGAGACTCTCGGCGTAGAGTCGGCATGAGTATCCACTTAGGCAAAATGGCCCACGGCATAATCTTGCTCGAGGTAAACATGGAAACAATCCTTAGCGATGAAAGCTCACGATCATCTCATATAAACCACCATTCAAATCTGTGATTATCTCACAATCAAGGGATAAACACGGTTAAACTTAATACTTGAGGATGAGAAATTAGAGGTCAAACATGGACACGGCACGAGGCATGCCTAGGGCACAAACCCTTTTATATAAACGATTCCAAGAACTACGATCGGGATTTGATTTCTTGAATACTTCGGAATAATTAGGCAACATGGAATTAACAATCTCAGAGCTCACTTCTAAACACACAATAAACATCCCTCTCTCTTCATATTTTTTAGGCTTTTGGATCTTGCTTGATTGTCACTGTGAAATCCTGAACCAGGTCATATATTAAACGATTCAGCATCCTTACAGATCATTGTTAGGGGAAATACTTTCCTTTTAGAACCTGAGAAACAATTGTTTAGCCAGCATAGCATTATTGAAGCACTTCAAGTCCTTGAAACCCAAACCATCTTTGCCCTTTACTTGGAAAATCTTATCCCATTTCAACTAGTGAATAGCTCTCCGATCCTTCTCAACATCACCCACCAGAACATAGATATAAGACTGGCAATTTCCTGGACTAAAGGACTTTTAGGCAACTTAATACAAGAAATCACATAGATGGGATGACCTGCAATTATATTATGTTAATACCTCTTTTCTTATAGACTTAAAACTTATCTTTCCAGTTTTGATTTTAGATAAAATCCTATCTTTAACCCACGAAAAGAAGTTGACACTCTGATCTTCCAATTACAAGCGAAGGACCTAAAATATCTAGTATGACCTAATTCTGCCTTGGGAAGAATACTCTCATTGATTTATATGATTATCAGTGATTTTCGATTGTCTACGAGTATACATGTGTAATGGTGGCAAGTAATTCTCACACCCTTTCACCTGCTTATAGTGAAATATGTGTATGCGCTACGCGATGGATATCACCCCTTAACCGTTTAAGTATCTCTAAAACCACTTCCCCCACCACAACTCTTCTTTAGTAATAATACGTTGGCATAATGCTGTCTTTGTACAAATAATATTATTTCCCATTAGGATTACCTCAATGGGAGGTTTAAAAAAATTCTAAAGCTTTATGTTAAGATCAAATGGCGCTTACCGTCATATTAAAACCGTTGTTGGTAGTAGAAAGAGCAGTTTAATTTTTTATACATTAAGATTAATACGCAATCTGTCCCAACCCCTTACGTCAAGTGTTACAGCGATCTGTCCTGGAACACTTGCCCATTTTTAAATGTAATGTTACGCACCAGGGTTACGATCTCAAATGACCTCACGGCTTTGATACCGATAATGTTACGATCGCTACCGCAGAATCTCTAAGGCCTAAATTGATCACGTAGTAAAGCACTTAACTTGTTCTTTATACATTAAGAGCTGTGACGATCATGCGACAACAATTTACAAAGGTTTTGATCGTTGGAGGAAATTATGAGTCGGCAATGGGTTTGTGTCGACAAACCGGTTTGAGATTTATCATTTTTCTTTATAACTTTGTGCATTGAAAAAAATAGTGTAGAAAAATGTTGATCTTTTGTAATGAAACCTTTTTCAAAAGATTTATGCATTAGAAAAATGATTTATAGAAATAAGATTTATAATCGGTATGGCGTGACACACGGTAAAGTTTTTAAAAGGTGCATTGTTGGAGATCTTGCACTACGATGATGTAAATAGCCAATCTGGGCGTCGCATGCCAGTATTCGACACAAGACACGACACGACACGCCCTGTCGCCGTGTCCGACACGTGTCTTCCGATTAAATTAATATTATTTAAAATTTTAATATCCGAAGGTCGCCGACACATGTGCTAGCTGTCACGCCTGTACGTCTGGCGCTGACACTCTCCGACACCCCGAATCAAATTAAATTTGCTTTTTTTTCTTTATTTAAATTTTTTTCAATGAAAACGTTAAAATCTGCGATTTTTATTTACATAATAATTTAATAATAAATGTCCGTGATTAAGTTTTATGTTTTTTTTGTTGATAAATGATTATTTTACAATTTGTAATATTTTGAAAGCAAATTTCAATTTCTTTTGACAAGCATTATAAATGTTTAAAATTAAGCCAGTATCGCTACGGTATTATTATGGCATTATCGTGCGATGTAATGTCAGTATACGTGTTTGGCGCACAACATAGCTCTTCCAGTACCACTTTTTCTATATTGCTTAATTGTTGATAAAAGATGTGCATGTTCATTCGGCGGCATTATGAGGTGCTCACAATCTCTCTTCGATATTTCGTGAGTGTGTATCGTGAGCCAGCGTTCCATGGTAGGAGTGGGGTTTATGGGCCGACTTAAATTTTTAACGAAATTCTATTATACTGCTCTAATAATATTAAAGCGCATTATTATCAGCTATTATTTCGGACATTATTTAATGTGATTACCGATTTACTTCAGTTGGTTGTATCTTAAATATCATCTGGAGTCGTGAGTTCGAAAACATTCTTGAAAAACCAGCCCAAGCAGAAATTGCTGTCGTCGAACTTCTTCCACCACAGCGTCGGTATCACCGGTCCGCGGCAGTGTCGGATAGAGGAAGAACTCCAGGAAATCGGAAATTGCCAAGTGCAACTTCTTCCACCACAGGCCGACACTTTTTGTAGTATTTGTCATAGAAAATAAAATAAAATATAGTGGGGATAAAAAAACGACAAGTTTCCCAAAGAGAACCGGAAAAATACAGTTGCGGAATCAAGCAAAACAAGAAAAAAAGTTGAAAGATGACAGCTCAGTCATCATCATTCTCACTAGTCACTCTCGCTGATTCAGCCTTTGGCCGTGAAATTGGCGTTTGAGGTATTTATGTAGTGATTTTTTTGTGTCGGACCCTCTAATTTTTTTTGAGTAAAACGTCCAAATTTGGAAGAAGTGGGTCAAAAACGCCCAAATTTGTAAGCATATCGTCCAATTCCATTGACATGCATTTAACCTTCTAAAATACACAAAACCGTCCAAAATACACAAAAACCGTCAAAATGTGGACGGAACCGTCCAAATTCGGACGAAAACCAGACACTTTTCAAACCTTCATCAAACCGCCCAAATTTGGACGATGTAATCGACACGCACCGTCCAAATTTGGACGATTTGATGAAGGTTTGGGCGGTTTTCGTCCACTTTTAAACCTAATCGTCGTCTTCTTCATTTCATTTCGTCCCATTCAAATTTCGTGAGCAAAAACGCGCGTAAGAAGGCGAAAATTGGCGATTTTACGAGACTTGATTCACCATGGTCGCCGCTTCTCTTCTCATAGCTCGAGCAACTTAATGTGAGTGTTTACGGCTTTGATTTTTATGCTTCTTCTCATTTGTAAAGTGTTTGGCGAATGAGACTCATGCTCTCATTTAATGGCCGATGTTTCATGCTCATTAATTGTGATTGTTAATGGCCAAATTGAGGCCTGTGGATCATTATTGTGCAATTGTGAATGGTTTGATTAGCATTTGTTAATGGCCGATTTTTTTGTTAATGGCCGAATGAATTGATGTGCATGAAGCAAATGTGTATGTAGTTAGTCTAAAAATAGATTAATGGGATGAAATTAATGGATATGTGGTTTGTCTAAATTATTCAATCATGTATATGAATTGTAGGAGGATAAATGCCCGATTAAATTCATTACATTCGCTATCTTTCATGTGTTTGAAAACTTTGAATAAATGTTGTTTGTGGTTAGTGTGAAATTCAAAATATGTGATAATTTGGTTATATTCTCATTGTTTATTTTTGATTTGATAATGCAATCGTGATCTATGATAGTATGGTAGTAGTATTGTTAATGACCTGATTATGCCCTTGAAATGATGGCTAACATGGGGAACAATAAAAATGCCCTCAAATTATGGCTAACAATTATGTTAATTAAAAAATGAACCAAACGACAAACTATCATGTTTTGAAAATCCAAAACTCAATATCTCGCACCAATTCAATGGTACGCCTCGGCGACGAGGTTCTTAGAATTGCATGCTTTCCTGGGGTGTTTTCGATTCCTTCCGATCCATTGTGTCATGCCTAATCTCCGTGCTTTGTATCGGGGCTCTGGTAGGTAGCTCGTAGAAAATTTCATTAGGTCTGCTCAAATAGAGCATCTTTTCCTCGCCCAAGAACTGGTAAACCTCACCGGAAGTGAGGCACCCTTTAGCTCGAAAATATAAGGTCTGTTCCGCTGGCTCCAGACGGCCTCTGCTTCTCCTCGTCATCATCAAATATTCTATGACGTGGTAAAAACCATAATTTATGCTTTCTTACCCCTGACGTTACAACACAACAGTAACACAATACAAAACAAGACATACATATTTACCAATTTTTGAGAACAATCTTATATATATATATATATATATATATATATATATATATATATATATATATATATATATATATATATATATATATGTGTGTGTGTGTAGTGAATTATGTATGTATGTGTATATGTATATATATGAGTATATATATAGATATACATATTTACCAATTTTTGAGAACAATCTTTTATATATATATATATATGTGTGTGTGTAGTGAATTATGTATGTATGTGTATATGTATATATATGAGTATATATATAGATATACATATTTACCAATTTTGAGAACAATCTTTTATATATATATATATATATATATATATATATAAATGGGTTCATATATACATACTTATTGATCCATGCTTACAGCACATACTACTAAAATAGTGCATCCGATCACTATTTTAGTGCACTTGCTTATTGTTTTCAAATGCAACTACAAATTGAGGAGCGAGTTTGTAGAAAAATCGATCACTATTTTAGTGCAGACTGTTATTGTTTCAAAGGCAACTACAAATTGAGGAGCGGAGTTTGTAGAAACTAGAAACCTAACTAGAAACCCGCTTCCTCAATTTGTAGTTGCACCAAACAATAACTGTGGGTGCACTAAAATAGTGATCGATGCACTATTTTAGTAGTATGTACTGTAAGCATGAATATAAGATAATATCTTTAACCCAACCCTATATATATATATATATATATATATATATATATATATATATATATATATATGTAAAATACACATAGGTGTTTTTCTATTTCTAATAAATAAATATTATTTACTTTATAACCATATGTACACACACACAAAAATATATATACATATATCTCGTGTATGTATGTGTGTATACATATACACATATATGCATATATGTGAACATATGTAGTATATATATATGTATATGTATATGTATATACTCACACACACACACACACACACACACACACATATGTATGTATATATATATATATATATATATATATATATATATACACACACACATAAATAAAACACATATTTAAATTTGTACGCAGTGACTATTTATATAAATGTATATTTAAATATGTTTATATATTATTTAAATATATAAATATATATATACACACACACACACACACACACACACACACACACACACACATATATATATATATATATATATATATATATATATATATATATATATATATATATATATATATATATATATATATATATATATATGTGTGTGTGTGTGTGTGTGTGTGTGTGTGTGTATATATATATATTTATATATTTAAATATGTATATATACATATTTAATATATATTTAATAAACACAAAGGTGTTTTTCTGTCTTTAATAAGCGTATGTATACATATATACACACACAAACACACTCATGCATATGTATATATATATTTTGTTTGGCAATTATATAATCATGTGTATTTATAAATCACTCATGACTTTCCACAATGGGTACTCACGGAAATTTCATTCATCCACGTGATATGTCGATCGATAAAGCAAAGTTGAGATTTCATTCGAAAGAGCTATATATGAACGCTTCACGAACCGAAAGTTGGTGAGGTATCCTGACGACCAAGACCGCATTTTGTTAAATAGACTAGAAGAATCGGTCTTCGGTCAATTTATCGCATGGTATCGTGGCCCATCAAGCGCTCAAAGGCGGCTCATAGTATTTCAGATTTCCAAATGTTATATCCCGATCGCGCCGACGAACCGCACTTTATGATTGGTCGGAAGAGAGTGAGCTTGGGCGAAGGGAGTTTGGATTGATTATGGGGTATAGATTTGGAGATCTTGAAGGTATTGATCGATTCGGCGGTATCGCGATGTTTCTTGGAGACATGCGAATTAAGTAAGTGCGCGTGGGGACCGTAACGTTGCACAAAATCATATCTGCGATGATGAGCAACGCAACAGACGTCGAAACGCTTTATCGCATGGCTCGGTTTATACAATTTATGGTTTACTAATGGCACATGACCCGGAACTATAATACCGGCGCATTTTTTATATCGTCGAAGACTTGAACGCAGCGTCCGTATTTATCCATGGGGGCGAAGATATGTTTAATAACTTCATGTGGAACCGGCGTAGACAAGTTGAATACCTACGTACATACGCCCGGCGGCGATCGAAGAAGCTCTTCACCAACCGTGTCCGGGTGTCTCAGATGCTTTACACGCCTGGGCTTTTCACGCCATACCGGTCATCCATAAACGGGAAGTACGCAATTTTGAGGGAGGGACATGAGAACGATCGTCCTACCTATTTGAGGTGGCGGTTTACCAGCGGCGGGGTGTATAGCAGTAGACTGGCGTCATCAAGGTTTGATGTATCGGTAAGTATCGCCAGGCCAATTTTTTTTTAGTCCGCATTTTAATTATATTGTATCTAAAATCGTGTTTTTTTTTTCATTTATTCAGAGCGGAATGCCCGATGATGTTCTGAGCACCCCGGGAGATAGGGAGTATGTGATTTCAATAGGGTTGCCGGGCGGAGTATGCGTTACGGCCGTACCTCGCCAACTACCGTCCCTCCTCCCGTTACAAGCGTACCCACCGGTCCTCCTCTCGAAACACACGACCGGTCTCTCCCGGCGAAGCACACGCACTCGCCCCTCCGGCCATACCTTACAACGGAGTGCCCACCGCTGATGAAGAGGACGCTCAACGTCGCAATGAGGCGATGACAGAGCACGCGACTACCTCTGCAACCTGGAAGGCGCGATCGGACGATATCGGTAAACGCTACCGTTGAGCCACCGAGGCCAGTCTTATCTGAACTCATCCAACAAGAGTTGGATAGAAGTAACTCGGAGTTGAGAGCTCTGAAGAGTGCATTTGAAAAAACCGACTCGGAGTTCAGAGCTTCTAAGATTGCGTGGGCAAATACCGAGTCGGGGTTGAGAGCTTCGTTGGCAAAATCGACTCGAGTTAAGGGGACACTAGGGTGAGTTAAATTTTGAACTCAAGAGTCGCTTTAGATTGTTCATGGAATAATGAAGCTTAGCCAGCAGTATGAATTATCTTGCACATAATAATTTGACACCCGTATTTCTATTGTTTACACACGAATCTAATATATTAATATGCTTGTAACCAGGGAATCCGGTGCTCAGGCTGACTCCCAGAGGGAGGTTTAGTGACCCCACAAGGTAGCCAGGATCCGGTGTTTGAGGCTCAACTCGCAGAGGTGGTTTAGTGACCCCACAAGGTAGCGGAAGACCGATACACCTACAGGGCCGTGATTCTCGGGATCCCGGTCATACTCATGAGAGGGCTTGGGGAACGTACACCGAGAGAGGGCTTCGACACGGACCATATGATAGGTATTTCGTGACATCAACATACGCATTTTATTGTTTCTTATTTTCTAATTGACGATATCGATTATAATTTGCATAGTACTCCCGAGGCCATGTCACGATCGGTGAGATTTGTTATAGAGCCCGAGATGAATTATGGTAAGTTGTTTGATTTCCTTATTTAATCGAAAGTAGGTTATATTATTACTCGTTAATTCATTATCTCTTTAATACATGGTACAAAGAACTCCCGACAATACGTTAAGAGCCTCTACGATGGAAGAAACTCCAAAGTCAGAGTGAAATTCGATGCAGTAAAGTGTGTGCATTTTTATTTGGTAAATAGAAATTAGTTTGTCAATAAGCATGTAGTATAACTCGCCCTTCAGATAGCGGGTGGTCCAAGTGAATCGGCGGTGGGGAAAGGAAAGAAGCGACGGTGAACCGAGACGAAAGATTGACGACCCGTCCGACTATTAACCCACCAAAACATCTAACGACGGGTCGCGTCGTGAGTCAATCTTCCAGCGGTGACAGATGGACGCCATTGAAAAATTCCCTCAACCTTTGGAAAAGCGTTTCAACGATCGGCACGAACAAGAGACGCCACCCGCTATATATATTCCTACAGTCGTACGTTGGAGGATCGAGTATAGATGAAAAGGCGGACAAAGAGTATTTCGCTCGCTTCCATGAAAATGGAAAGAGCTAGATGGAGTGGTATGTATCTTGTGAAATCATATTCATATTTATGAAATTTTCATATGTTTGATTTGCATCATCTGTATCTTATTTTTTGAATCACGGACAAAGATGTGGATGGGTACTGGACCTAATACGCCGTCAACGGAAGCATATCCAGGTGCCTTTCATCCCACCGACCGTCATCTCCTGCAGGCTCGCCCGCTTTTGCGCACTTGGAGGAAGGACCAAGGTAGGGCGCCCGAGGCGGTAGAGTTTCATGATGATATGAGGAGATCGCGTCAAAATGGGATGTAAACTCGGTGGTGTACATGCCTGGGCCATATATCACGGACAACGGGTCGCTATTCAATTTTCTATTCCAAAATGGCAGGCCTTAGTGTTCGATTGTCTGGCGTGGACAAAGTACGAATCGCACCCAGAAATCCATGAAACTTTGAAACACTTTGGTGTGGTGTTGAGGAGAGTGCTTGAGACGAATGATCGACTACGTAACCACCCAAAAATGCTTGATCCGCAGCGACCTCCTGTTCCTGTCAAAATAGTTAAGGCTGAGGACGTACCACAAATGAAAATCCCGTAAGTGTTATTAACGTCAATGTATTTATAATACTATATAGTGTACATTATCTTATTATCAACTGATTAATCGAAATTTACAATCTGTGCAGGGGTGACTGTGGGGTGTATACGGTCAAGTTCATCGAGCATATGATGCACTCCACTACGTTTGAACTGATCAGACTTGAAAACATGATGTTATTTAGACATAAAATGTCTGTGCAGATGTTTAATCAGTGCATAGATCTTTAGATATGTAGTTATTTTTTGTGAATTTGATGTATATGGCATGACATTTTGTTTGTTTTATACCAAGTTATGTCGTTGTAATATTTTTATTAACTTATGTTTATATCGGCTCGTTTTTTATGTTAGTTTCTTATTCAGTTGATTTATTTTTGTGGGATAGACTAGTGTAATGGGACACTAGTCTTGATATTATATTACGGGACGGACTAGGCTTCACATACTTACACCTCTTGATATTATCACTCAACGCCTTCATATTCAAATTCATTCCAAGTAGTACGGTTTACTCAAAAGTTTATCTATTACATGAGCCAAATGCACTTCCTCGTTTATCTATTACATTCATCATCGACCGAAGTTTCAGATGAAGACATGTAGATTACGAAATCAAGAATTTACTTTAGAAACAAAGAGATAAATATATATAAATACAAAGACATTAAACTTTAGAAACAAAGACATAGAAGAGCCAAAGCCTAGACAAACAAAGGAAAGTCACAAAAGGTAAACCATGCGTGCGCTCCTAAACAAACCACGGAAAGTCACAAAAGGTGATTGGGATACTTTCCTCACCAATGTCATCATTGTCATACTGCACGTGAAATTCTCTTGCGAGGCGGTGATAAGAAATGGATAATACTGAGATAACCATCACCAAGCAAGTTAAGCGATATTTCACCAATCCTACGAACGATATCACTTCCAAAATCAACTTCACGCGTTAAAAAGGCAAACGAAAAAGCTTTGAAGGCATTGCTCGGATTAAAAGTGTGTACGGTACCATACACGCTACTACCAATCCATTCAAGTAAACACGCACCATTCTTCGGGATAGTCGTGATACTCAAGGCGATTCGAATTAGTAAATCGGGTGTCTGAGATTTCGGTTGCTTCGAGTTCTGGTATACGATAGTAGCGATTGATCCAATCAGATGAAAAGAAGACATTTACTCCACGTAGCGTGTACACCCCTGAAGTTGGAATGGCCGCATCAATTTTAGACCTCACCAAAGTGTAGAATTCACGAACGATTGATCGATTCATAGTGGAGGTAGGTGGGGGACTCTTAGCGAGGCGCTCCAATGATCTTCTTCGTATGAATCTCTGCATCCTGGTAGGTAGGGTATCCCATTCCATCCTCCTCTCTCTCAACAACAAAGAATATCATGAAAATATGTAGACCAATTGACACGCTCGTGTTGTGTTGTGAACCGATATAGCGCGTATCCTCGCTCATACATAAGGTATACTAGGTGATGAATCCGGCGGTGAGGATGCCAAGCCGGGAGAATTAGATTATCGGGATTGTATATCTGAATGTACGAAGGAGGGGAATCGGAGTCAGACATTTTCACCGGAGTTTTTTTAAAATGTGACTGATTTCGGTACAAGGTGGGAAGTTACGAGGCAAAGGAACTTGAAGAACGTGAGGACTAATGAGAGAGGAGAAGGGTATAGAGGGGTTATATTGGCGTAAATATTGGAAATTTTAATCCAAATTGAATCATTTACGAGGTCATGGTATTGTCTTGTCAAGCAATCAATGTTTCCATTTAACTTGGACGGGCTACTTGGGCGGTTGGGCGATTCATCGGGCCCTACATGATTTAAGACCGTCCGAATTGGGCGATTCCGTCAAATTAGAAGATTCGGTATAGTGCAATAATAGATGAGGCCCCACATGTTAGATATCTTGTTCATCTATGACCGTCTAAATTGGACGACGCCGTCCAAATATTGGGCGATTCCGTCGAAAATAGTGTGTGAATATATACGTCCATATGCATTTGGGCGTGTCCCATCGAATCCCGACAAATGTGGTCACTATTGGACCATATGCATTTATGTCGAGGCCGTATGTATAGGTATAGTGCAATAATAGATGTGGCCCCACACGTTAGATATCTTGTTCATATATGACCGTCCAAATTGGGCCAGACGCCGTCTCAAATATTGGGCGGTTCCGTCTAAGTTAGTGTGTGGATATATACGCCCATATGCATTTGTACAGTGTAGTCAATGTCGAGTTATAACCATGTTGTCCAAGATGAAGACAAGACATGACACTGCATATATGTGTCCTACATATATAACATGCGTGGTCACTATCGGGCGGTCCCACACTTCAAGTGGTTGTGATTATTGCATTTAGGCGGAGACACATATGTACAATGTCACTATATACGGGACCCACACGTCAAATGGTGGTGAGTTATGACCGTCAAATTTTGGACGGAATTAAATCCAACTTTAGACGGATTCCGTCCAAAATATTGGTTAGTCGATGAATTCGACGGTTTCAATACTTTCAATCAATCAATGTTACATACATAAAAAGAAAGAGTAATGATACATTGGCTTTCATACAAGGCTTACAAACTTAAAAAGAAAGTGAGTAATGATACATTGGCTTAAATAGGATAGGACGACGTCTTAATAAATGCTCTTCAATGTCTAGTAATCACCACATTAAACACGACATGATTTTCTATAGGTTCATCAACGACTTCAAAGGTGCATTCATCTCCAACATTTAGGTCATTGTCGGTAATGAAATCATTCAACCCGGTTAAACGAACTTGTTGATAGTTTGAAATAGAAGCTACAATTCTAGCACGCCATGATCCCCCTGTGGCAATTCGTAGTTCAGCCGTCTTGTTTCGCAACATGTCGTTTGTTCTAGCAAATGGCATTGGAATATTCTACAAATCACAAACAATTTTAAATACTGTTAAAAATTGCAATTAGGAAGAAAGCTACACAAGAAAACAACTAAACGACATCAAATCCATCTCTCACCACATAACCACGTGAAATTGCCCAGTTTGCCAGCGTCATCTGAAAATGGGGATTTTGGTGACTTGCACCTGCATCATCTTCTTCACCATCGGAAATAGAAAAAGTCTTCTCACAAGAAGTGTGATCCAAAGACAATAGTGTCGAAAATGAAATTCCACTATGTGTTCAAACACTATAACCTCCCCTCATTCAAGTCATGAAAGCGCCACATACTCCTCCCAACCTTCCCAAAGAAACAAAGAGGTCCATTGTCTCATGCTCCAATCCTCACTTCCCATGTCCCTAATCGGCTTCACGAGAACGGTCATATCTATGTTCCCCATCGTGTCATTCCACCTATTATACCATGCTGGAGGTAGCGTCTATGAAAAAAGAAACATATCATGTTGGTTCAATCATAATATAAGTTATATAAATGTAAGTTAATTAATAATGACATACCAAACTTGTAGCGAAACCACCATCAAGAACTTTAAAGAAACTTGGAAAATCCATTTGCTTGATGTATATAGTAAAAATATCCGAAGTTCTTTTAATTGTTCGTTCTTGTATGATTATTTGGGATGTCTCATAGTATATATAGGAGAATGGGGCGGATCGAATATGATGTCACTAATCGTGTCATATGTGGTCGCCGTCCAAATATTGGTAAGTGAGTGGATTCGGACGGTTTCTATACTTTCAATCAATCAATGTTCTTGTTGAATCCGTCAAATGGTGGTGAGTTATGACCGTCAAGTTTCCGTCCTAATTTAGACGGATTTCGCCAAAAATTGACGGAATCCGTCCCAAATATTGGTAAGTGACTCGGATTCGGACGGTTTCTATACTTTCAATCAATCAATGTTATCGTTGAATCGTCATGGTGTCGACGAAAATTTTTGAAAAAGTGAAATGAACGTGTAGTCAATGTCAAAGGATAAGACATGACATGTGTGGTCACTATCGGCGGGTCCCACACTTCAAGTGGTTGTGATTATTGCATTTAGGCAGGACACATAGGTATAGTGTCACTATAGACGGGGCCCCACACGTCAAATGGTGGTGAGTTATGACCGTCCAAATTTCCGTCCAAATTTAGACGGATTTCGGCCAAAAATTCGACGGAATCCGTCCAAATTTAGACGGATTCAAATCAAAATATTGGTAAGTGACTGGATTCGGACGGTTTCTATACTTTCAATCAATCAATCAATGTCAGAGGTTAAATGGGCCTGATTTTCCAATTTCACAGGGCAGTACACATAGGTATAGTGCAATAATAGACAGGGCCCCACACGTTAGATATCTTGTTCATATATGAACGTCCAAATCGGACGACGCCGTCCAAATATTGGGCGATTCCGTCGAAGATAGTGTGTGAATATATACGCCCAAATATTGGGCGTGTCCCATCGAACTTACAAATGTGGTCATTATCGGCGGATCCCACCTTTAAAGTTGTTGTGACGTATGCTTTTATGGCGAGGCGATACACGTGACGTATAGTGCAATAATAGACGAGGGCCCCACACGTTAGATATCTTATTCATATATGACCGTCCAAATCGGACGACACCGTCCAAATATTGGGCGATTCCGTCGAAGATAGTGTGTGAATATATACGTCCAAATATTGGGCGTGTCCCATCGAACTATCGGGCGGGTCCCACCTTTTGGAAAAAATCTATATATTCACAAATCCTCTAACAACCATTCATCTCTCCCATTTCTCATTTATTTTACTCTCTCATTATCTCATCTAGTGTTCCTTCAATGGCTAACCCACATGCTCTCGTGTTCATTTCCAACGAGGAAATTGATTTGTCGTTGGATGAGCGCGTCTCTCATAAGCCGCTTTAGAAACGTAAGAGAGAGGCGTGAGTACGTGACTAACGGATGGAAGAGTCGTAGTTCCGGAGAGGCGATTGAACATAGATAGTCTTCCTACTTTGATTGCAAACTTGTTTCGAGATAACGGTTGGCATGGTGTCCCCGGATGCCAATAAGCTTTCAACACGTGAATCGGTCTATTGTGCGTGAATTCTATGCTTGTCTAGCTACCACACGGATCAATGAAAGGTGCGTCATTGTTCGAGCGCGCCTCCCGTCGCTTTTAAATAATGCATGGATCAACAACGAGTATGACATTCCGTAAAATCCTCGTGGTTTGGATTTCTTTCTATTTCCTCGATGTTCCGTAATTACTAGAGCGTGACATGGTTTGTTTTGTTTGGGGAGACTCATCGTGGAGCGTGTGGCGTACCCGCCTTCACCTGGTCATGGCGCGGTCGATTTCTTCCTTTCTTCATTATGTTCTTGGCCACCAATATGTATGGCACGGTGAACTACACCCTACCTTCATTTGATTTGTATGCACTTGCGTGCGCATCCATTACATCATACTTTGACGTCGGAGAGTATATTTTCTCCGGATTCGACAGATAGCAAATGACAACGCAGCGATGGATATATATTTTTCCTATCTCATCACAAATATATGTGCGTTAGGTCGGTGCCGCGAAATATCTTGACGATGATGTTTCATACGGTCATGATGACGACTATATATTTGTTGTATAATATTTCGTGTTGAGTAATCTTTTTCTCGCAATTGTAATGCATAATATTTGAGTGCTAGTGCTAATCTTTTTCAATGGATTTTGATAATCTTAATATTGATAATCTTAATAAATTTATTATTTTCAATTTGCGACTTTTTTAGGTGATAAATAATGATAGATACAAAGGATAAAATAACCATTCATTACACAGCTAGAGGCAAATACTATGAGAAGCACAATGTGATATAAAATTACACAGTTAATCTCATAGCTTTTGTACCATTTGTTTACTTTCACATTCGCTCTAATCGTTCCGTGATATAACAATGTGATATAAAATTACAATAGCTTATGTAAGGTAACAATTACAACTCACCCTCTAATTGATATAACAATGTCAAAATCAATGTGATAAAACAATTGCAAGCAAACGAATAATAAAAAATTTATGTTACAATCATAATGTCTTATAAAATTAAATAAAGGTTTATTCAATTGGGAACAATCGCGCACGCGGGACATCTATTCCTTCTATGTCCAGGGTTACCGCAATTCGAGCAATTCCTACCGGAACCTGGAGTTGTACTCTCTGTTGGCATTCGCGCTTCGTCCCTAGCACTGTAGGCTCACCTTGAGAAGGAATCCTCAAGGTCCTAGGTCGGCCCCGCCTAGCTCCCATCCCGACAGCTGTTTCTCCTCCTTCCTCACTCTAGCTCCGTGAGCAGAGGGAAGGTTTATTTTTTATCCAAATGAAGAATCCAATCATCCTCCACAGAACCGGAAAACACGTCCTTCATATGTACGTTGTAAACAGCGACTCTGTAGTAATGGGAACAATAATCATAGGACTCTCACAACGGTGACTTATAGCAGCACAAGCATGCACGCAAGGTAACTTTAGTCCCTGAAACTGCCCGCAATAACATTCTCTCTTACGCATATTCACTTTCTCACTAGAATCGATGTCTCCAACTTGATACTGGTCTCGGTCGATACTATGCAGTGTGAAATTCTTTCTGGCACGAGCAACATCATTCAAGAACTTTTCGTGTTCGGGGCTAAGACGGTGCGGCAAGATTCAGCGCTTTCTCTCCTCTCGCAATGCCACCGCTGACACAATGCCCGGATGTAATCAAAGAGATTCACGATACTCATCTTACGTGCATCCCTGATCACATTGTTGAAGCTTTCAACATAGTTGCTTGTCATGATTGAGTAACGTGTACTGGGGAATTGTGATCTGGCCCATTTATCGACTCCAATCTCCTGTAGGTAATGCGATACAGGTTTGGTTGGGTCGACATCCATGTCTATTATCTTCTGGAATAATATTTGGAAGCGCGTTTCTGAATACGTATAAGCTGCTTCCCAGAAGGTGAATGGACAATATCCCGTGCTACCAAATTTTTTATTCAGGTTCATGACAATGTGGTGGTAGCAGTAGCCATGGTAAGCGTTTGGAAATATTCGTGTAACAGCTCCAATTATACCTGGACCTCTGTCTGAAATGAAAACCAAGTCAGTACGTTCCCCAATTATCGACTTCAAGTTAACCATGAAATAGGTCCAAGCATTAAGGCTCTCTCCGCTGTCACAAAGATAAGCTAACGGAAAGATATGGTCGCCCAGCGTCTACACCCACCGCTACTAACAATGTCCCTCGCACTTTGTTTTAAGATGTGTACCGTCCCACAACTAATATTGGCCGGCGATGACTTAAACCCCTCAATACTTGATCCTAATGCCATGAAACAATACTTGAACACGCTAAGCGCATCGGGAACAATGTCTCAGTAATGGTTCCTTCATTCTCTACCTCCAACATGTAAAAGTAGGCGATAATTTACAATACGACATTTCAACGCTTCCTTGATCGGTTCCAATGCTTTCGCATCTACATTGATAGGCCCTTTGATAATTCAGTGTCTATGTTGAACGTTTTTTCACCTCGGCTTGTAAAACTTTTGTCGTGAATCCGCTACCGAGTTTTATGAGGCTATCCCTTCCGAAACGACCTATAGGTCCGGGCTTGGCCTGTCTGTGATTGTCGGTTAGTTGCTCTAGTCCACAAGTGTGGGTTTCAGTGTACGCGGTTATCTCAAAAATCATGCAACGTTGTCCGTCCCTTGCGCCCACATTCAAATCAACAACCTCTTACCGACAACCTTCCATTCGCATCGGTCGGAAGTATAACATCGTAGTTTTAACGCTTCTGGTCGACCTGGACGAGTTTCCACATATAGTCATGCCTCGGTGCGTGGTAACTCATTTTATCCTTCATATCCTCCTTGTCTCTATACCTTTTACCGATGAACAATACATCCGGATTATCGGTCCAAAACGTCTCAAAGACGCGTGGACATGGAGGAATTTGGGAAAGGTCCATTCCGCACCGAAATGAGCACCTCTATCGCGATTGACACTTGCCATACCAAATGTGTGACCACGGTCGGTGTTCATTGCAAAGGTGCGGTCGATAACTCGTGAAAGATCCGCCGATAGTAGGGCCGGTTGCATCGGTGCTTGCATCCTAGTTCGCATAAACCGCCCATATCGTGTGTGGGTCGCCGATCTACATTCCGCGCTGACGTTCCGACCATTCATAGATGCACACATCCGACCCATACGTTGTTCATTGTACGGTAAGTCCAATGGTGACTAATGATATTTGCAATAAATCCCCAATCATAGCCACGCTCACTCGACACATCAATTACTTGATCACCAAACATGTATTCGTTTGGATGACATTTTCATGAGTGGTGAGGCGGTGGAGTTTGTACAACATCATCACGGGGGATTGCGAATATTATAAAGTTCGTGTAAAATCTTCAATCCTCTATCAACTATCGGTTCTTCATTTAAGTTAAATGTGTTTTCCAACCTGTCTTCCGGCTCATCATCATCAATAACCAGTTCAGCGTTAACACACAGTTTTACAGGTTCTTGTCTACGCACATCACGAAGGTATGCTATCCATGTCTCGTCATCCAAACATCAATCGGTCCCTCGCAGTTTGGATACAAAAGTTTCATTACCAATCTATTTTTGGATACATCAATTCCTACTTTCGAACACACTTTCTGTTTGACGTCATCCAATGTCGTATCGTTACTTATAAGAATCATATAAAATGTTCCTTTTCTATAAGACCATCTGTCGCTTCTTTCATCATATTTCCACTCTCCGCCAAATGCAAACCTAATAGACAAAATGTTGTCATCTCAGTGAAAGAATAAAAATTTTGCATTAGTTTTCTGTGAAGAAATGAATATGAAATAATAATATTTATACATTAGGGGTGTGTGTGTGTGTGAGTGTGTACATATATATATATATATATATATATATATATATATATATATATATACACACACACACGTATATGTATTACATATGTATTCATACATATATCCACATACATTTACATTTACACAAATATATACACACACACACACACACACACACACACACACACACATATATATATATATATATATATATATATATATATATATATATATATATATATATATATAGACACATATGTATTCATACATATATACACATATACACACACATATTTATGTACATATATATATATATAGGTACATAAATACACACTTATATAGACACATATGTATTCATACATATATATACATACATTTACATATATATATGTACATATTTATGTACATAAGTATACACGTATATAGACACATATGTATACACTTAAACACACATGCATATACATATATATACCCATATATACAAGTACATACACATATATAGACATTATCTATACATACATATGTATATACATATGCAAATATATACATATATGTACACATATACTATTCATCTGCTTTATTGTTTTGGTCTATAATCGTTGTGTTCTCATTGTGTTGTAACGTCGTGGGGTAAGAAAGCATAAATTATGGTTTTACCACGTCATGAATATTTGATGATGACGAGGGAGAACAGAGGCCGTCACGGAGCCGGTGAGAATGACCTTATATTTTCGAGCTAAAGGGTGCCTCACTTCCGGCCGAGGTTTACCAGTGTCACTTGAGGACAGAAAAGATGCTCTATTGAGCGAGACTCTAATGAAATTTTCTACGAGCTACCTACCAGAGCCCCAATACAAAGCCTGGAGATTAGGCATGACACAATGGATCGAAGGAATCGAAAACACCCTAGGAAAAGCATGCAATTCTAAGAACCTCGCAAGCGGAGGCGTACCATAGAATTCGGTCACGAGATATTGATTTTTGTTTTTCAAACAACAAGAGTGTGTCGTTTGGATCAATTTTTAATTAACATAAGCTATTACGCTAATTTAAAAAAATGTTCTCATACTATTACAAAATTCCGTAAAATGATACCATATATTTTCAAGGCGGATTTGGCATCTTTCTCTACAACAACAACATAATCAACTAATAACCAAACCAATAAAACACGCTTGCTTCAACAACAAATGAAAATGTATATAATCAAAATATCAATTCCATTATCAAAAATAACATCAAAATTAATCATTTCTCTACCCTAAATACCGCACATACTACACAACGCTAATTGAACACAAATTTAAACAAACACGATAAATAAATTTTTTCATTAAAAACAAGTAACAATAAAAACAAACACGCTAATTAAACGCGCTTTTAACATAATACATTCATGTGAACAATTAACAATAAAAACAAACACGATATATAAATTTTTTCAATAGTAAATAATTCTTTAGGTGAATGAATCGCTACTCCATTTCTTTTTGCAAAAACAACCCCTGTATTGATTGTTTTATTGTTTATTTCGTTTGAAGGACCACAAACTCAACAATGGTGATTTTTGGTCCATTAAACGGTGAAGACAGAGGTCAGGTGAAAGAAAGAGGTGAAAAAGTAAATAAAACTTCGATAAGGTTCTTTGAAAGTGGATTTAAACCGTCCAAACCTTTCATCAAATCGTCCAAATTTGGACGGTGCGTGTCGATTACATCGTCCCAAATTTGGACGGTTTGATGAAGGTTTGAAAAGTGTACGGTTTTCGTCCGACTTTGACGGTTCCGTCCACATTTGACGGTTTTTTATGTATTTTGGACGGTTTTGTGATTTTAGAAGGTTAAATCGTACGCCAATGGAATTGGACGATATGCGTGCAAATTTGGACGTTTTGACCCACTTCTTCCAAATTTGGACGTTTTACTCAAAAAAAAAAATTATTAGGTGCTGACACACAAAAAAAAATTGTGTTCTTCTGATTCATACGCCAAACGCCAATTTCACGCATAACTCTACACGTACTACTACCAACTTCATACATATATAGCAACATTATCCTCCACTCAAAAAAAAAAAAAAAAAATTATCGAAAATGACAAAAAGGAAAGAAAAACAAAACATTTTCGTAGACAGCAGCAGCTAAAATTGCATATGCATGCATGGTTTTTACCTTAGAAATTTTTTTGGAAACATGAGTAATTTTTTTGTTCGTATACGTTTTCCACATGGTTTTCACGTGAAGTACACCATTTATTTTATAGACTGGTCAATATATATAATCTACTTTATGTATACAAATATAACATTGTCATTTAGTACTATATTTTCAATTACACTTATTATTTTAGAGATTTTCAATGTGGAATATATTGGCACTTTTATTTGACGGACGTGAGTACAAAAATTCATCAGATATTACCACACAGAAGTCATCAGAGCGACAGATCATCGAGCTAATTAAGGACATGAAATTTATTTATTTATTTTGTGTGTCGTTTAGTTAATTAGTGTTTGATATTTGTAATATCCAGTAGCTAGTACTAGCTAGCTACAGATGTCATCAAGTCATGAGAGTTCGCCTAGCTAGAAGTCATAGAATGCATTATACAACGACAAGAAAATGTCGCGTATTTTCAGAGTGTCTTGTTAATTAAGGAGATGTTGTAATTAAATGGGGTAAACAATGTTTTGGAGTATTTTGAAGCGCTAGCTATATATATACTCCTTTCGTCCTGCAATATAAGTCTTTTTAATTTTTTTTTGGTGTCCCAAAATATAAATCATTCTCACATTTCAATATAAGATTAATAATACATTGTTTTCAGTTTCACACACTAAACAATGAAATATTATAAGCCATCCTAAAAAAAACAATACAATATTTTGCCTTGAAATATTAAAAAGTAAATCATTTATGATTTTTCTTAATCTGTGTGAAAAGTCCAAAAGGAGTTATAATACAGGACGGATGGAGTATATGATTGTTGGTAGACGTCATTGCATAAGTCATCAGAGGTTAATTATCTAAGAAGATAAGAAGTCACCCCAGCTAAATGAATTGACGATAAGGAATTATCCCGTATTTTCCGTCCGTCCGTACGTATGCATGTGTGAGTTTGCTGCCTGCATGTCATCAATCGAAATATATAATATATTATCCGTCTCTTAGAGTATCTTAATGACCTCAATAAAGTATCTGCTTAGACCGAGGATCGATCCATTAGGCATACTCCATATCCTCCCTCTCTTATTAAGAGCTAGTAGGGAGTTTTTCTCACAAAATGCCACGTCCGCTTGTTTGCTTTGGTTCTACGACCGACACGATGTTCTCAGCTATCTTATATCCCAAATATACATTTCTTTCTTCTTCTTAATTTTCCTTACAAAGTTATTTCTTTTTTTCTTTTCTTTCGTCTCTTTCTATTCGTATATTGCAGAGAATGCTCCCCCTCCCCCTCCCCCTCCCCCTCCCCCTGTTCTTCCAAGGTTCTTGCTGGCAAATCGAACAGAATCCTGAACCTGCGCCATAATTAAATGCAATACGAATAAAAGAGAGAAAAGAAGAAATTTGGAATTACAACAGATATGCGGATCCCTATGGCAGCGGGCGGCTGCAATTGGAGATTGTATTTTTCTTGTTCGATGTGAAATCAGTAGTAATACTAATAATATGCTGGTAATGATGTATAGCCACATAATAATTCTCTTAATTAATATATACTCCAACCAATTCTCTTAATATTAAACCACACCAACCAATTCCTTTGAAATACTCGAGTGATGATGTGGACACTAAACATGTTGCCAAAAGTTAAGGTGTCTATGGATTTGGCGGCATATTTATATATATAAAAAAATTGATTTAATTTTTTTTTTTCAAAAAAAAAGGGTGTAAAATTAAAGTGACGTTGCGTCTCTTTCTTCACCAACATACTCACCTTTTTTTCCCCCACAAAATGCATACCATTTTTCTCTTTTTCTTAAAGCAATTGTATATTTTTTTACTAATAAAAAATAGCTGATGATACAACTATATATCTTCCACGTTGGGAAGCAAAATAAGGAACCTCAAGTTGGCATGTTTTCATTTTAACAGTAATTTAATTACTTATACTATTTAACTTAAACTCAGCCCCGTCCATCCTCTTTTCGATCTACCAATTGACGGAGTCTCGTCTCGAGAAGTTAGAGACCCTGCCCGTACGTGTCTCCTATTATAAGGTGAAAGTGTTGAAATACTATGTTTCGATCATAGAAGGGATATAATTCGAATTTTAACTGTCCTTTATCGTCTTTAAAACGCTAATGTTATCATCTTTTTGCATCAGATTGGATTAGATAATGTAGAAACACTAGTTTGGATAATGTCTCTTCATGTGTTATAGGGCGTTAAGTCAGGAGAGTGATTAGTGGCTAATAATAGAGCACAAATTTTACGAGAATAATACTTTTTTTTATATCATATTCCATCACCTTTTTATTTGAGGCATACATATAATTCAAAGTCGTTAACAGCCTTATCAATCTATATATAGAAATTTTGGTGAGAAAAGGTTAGCTACGAAATTAACATGTACCGAATAATTAAGTATATATATAAAGATATAAAGTAATGAATTATAATCGTGAAATATGTTGACTTAATTAAGTTGTTTCCCAATCATTATGAATAATTGACAAAAAAAACTTGAAGTATATTGACGATCTGAGCGTTTCACTCCTCCACGCCATAAATCTATCGGTTGGCCATCATATTATGAAATAACTCCAAGATATCCATGTCGACGCCAGGCTCGAGGCCAAGGCCATCGTATAAAAGCCAGGCTACGACTACTATCGATCGTCGACGACCGAGCAAGGTGTGAGATGACAAGTCCATAAGGATAGAGTCCACACCGGTAGCGATGTGGGATAACGAGCCTGTAGTCGATCACCGCAGTCGGAAGTATCGACTCGAGGACGATCCACACCACCGTCGAGCCCACCCACGATAATAGCTTGGGCAAGGGTCAAGGCCCATTTAAGGGTAAAGGTGACAATAATGCAAGCCGACTTAACCTTAGGGTTTAGGCAAGTATGATCACTATAAATACCCCCAATCCAGGAACTACGTAAGGCTTGATTCCTGGAACATAACAGGATACGTAGGCAATCCAAGATACAGTCTTGGACTCAGCCGCATACATAAAACCCACCTCCTCATTCATCTTTTTGGCATTAGGGTTCTTGTGTGTTCATCACTAGATTAAATTAGGGCTCAAATCATCAAGGTGACTTAATTTGTCATCGTCATTGGCGCTAGAAGGAGGGCCTTCTATTGATCGAATAACTCAAGAACACGATGCCTCCCAAGAAAACTGCATCCAAAGCTGTTGATCAAAGCTCACAGATTAACGAGCCCAACGATCCCGATGTGCAGGAGGAGAAAGATCCACCTTGGATCTTATTCAAAGACGATCCTCAAGGCAGAACAAGGGAAAAAGATCCGATTTTGAATCTGCGTCCAGAGACCCACCAACCGAAAAAAGCAAGCCCTTGCTCCGAATATCGGGCACTTGCGGATCGGTTGGCGAGGGCAAATTTGGAGGTAATGTCCAGATAATAGCCGAGGCGATTCTGACCGGCGAAAGCGGCGGTCGCCGCCGTAAAGAAGCTATGGCGGAAGGCGGCCAGAAAGACGTGATGGACAAGCCTAAACAGACTCCTGGGGACGAGGTAAGCGCGTCCTCTAGTTCGGTGGAAAGGAAGAGACGTGAGATTCACCAAAAACACCAGAGGGGATGATGACGCCGAGAGAAGAGTGAATGCAATTTTGGGAAAGAATCGAGTATCGTTGTGGCTCGAGTCTCCTTCACGAAGGAGATCGAAGCTTTCCTAAACCCGAGGGTTTAAGATACCAAAGATAGAACCTTATGATGGCACCACCGACCGGAGGACCATCTCCACAGTATCCGTCTCAAATGAGGTTGGATGGGGCCCCGATGCAATGCAATGCTGTCGGGGCGTTCGAGACGCCACTCGTAGGTCGAGCAAGAGAATGGTTCACGGCTACGACCGGGTCGATCTCCGATTTTGCCATGCTCGCCGAAAAGTTCCGAGATGCGTTCATAGTCAACAAGAAGTTTCATCCGAGTGCCACGCACCTCATGAACGTGAGGCGACAAAAAAGATGAAACAGTTGATGGAATACTTGAAGAGGTTTAATCTCGAGGCCATGCGGTCAGGGACGCAGATGACCGACTTCGATCACATCGTTTGTAGAAATTTGCGTAATACTAAGTTATATATGAAGTTGAGCGAGACGCTCCCATACCATGGACGAATCGTCAACGTGGTGCATCGATTCTCATCAAGGAAGAGGCGGTCGCGAAGGCACACCCAATCCGGACCGGATGGAATCCAAGAAGGACACCCGAGGTCCGAACAGAAATCGAGTCAAGAGGCGGGATGTCGAGAGTAAGCCGTCGATTTGGGACCGTGACGACACGCCCACCTCGCACCGTGGGGCAGAAGGGACCTCACGTGATAAGGACTTTATCCCGCTCAATCGACCTCGATCGGAGGTGTTGTCGATTATGCTTTCAAAAAACTTGGCGAGAAACCGCCACCGTTGAAAAAACCTCGAGAGAGGAGGAACGCAAACAAATATTGTGATTTTCACGAAGACATTGGTCATACAACCGAGGATTGTATCGACCAAGAGAGATATCGACGTCTGCATTCGTAGAAGGGAAGCTAGGCGAAGTTGTTGATGAGATCTCGATATGATGGGCCCAGGGGCGTGGAGAATCCAAGAGGAAAAACTCCGATCAAGACAGAATCGAGGTCGAGATGTCCAGAGACGGGCGGATAGGTCACCTCGGAGGAATCGATCCCCAGTGTCGAGAAGAAACAACAGAGAAAATTTTGGTCGAGATAGGTATGAAGACAATCGACCGCTTAACTATGTCAACACCATCTTTGGTCCCGGTGAGAGTGATAAAGACCAGACCGGCGAAGAGCCGACTTGTAGCTCGAGAGCGCAAATGGCTTTCATTCACGGCGAAAGTCGGATACGGCCCTCGAGATGATATCCCCAAGTCGAGAGTCATAGCGAAGGGTTAGTCATCGGCGCTCATTAGCCGAGCCCGAGTATCGAGAGTCTCAGACGATAATGGGAGTGCAATGAACATCATATACCACTCGGCGTTTCAAGCAATGAAGTTGAAAGAGAAGGACCTTGCCCCCATAGCGTCTCCCTGCTCGGATTCACAGGCAAGCGATCCATCCCACGGGCTCGATAAAGTTACTCACGGCTTGATTGGGGACGGCGAGAAAGGACGGACACTTGAGTTAAACTATGTGGTGGTCAAGGCTCCATCCGCTATAATGTCATTCTTGGGCGACAGCGCTCTTCGACCTTCGGGCTATCATTTCGACATTCCATAATAGCATGAAGTTTCCCACCGTGAACGGTTCCCACGAAGTAAAAGGAGACGTTGAAGTCGCTCGGAGTTGTAATTCACAGTAGTCATGAATGGGAAGATGGCGGTTCAACAAGTCTTAGTCGAGGCCGATTCCAGAGGAAGAAGAGGAGAAGAGTTGGATCTCCAGTGGACGCATCAAACGTCCGACTGGGGGCGGAGAGGGACGATCGGTGTGTACAAGTCGGGATTTGGATCCCGAAAAAGAAAAAACAAATCATCGTTAAGCTTCTAATCGAGTTCGAGAGACATCTTTGCCTGGAAAGCCACCGACATGCCAGGGTTATCTACCGACATCGCGGTTCATAAGCTTGAGATTGACCAGGCTAAAAAGCCACCAAACAGAGAAGAAGAGGAATTTCGCGTCGATCGACTTGAAGCTATAGAGTTGGAAGTCGGCAAGCTATTGGCAGCCGGATCGTGAGAGAGGTATTCTACCCAGAGTGGCTAGCTAACCCGGTATTAGTCAAAAAGCCCGATGGCGCTTGGCGCGTGTGTGTGGACTTCACAGATCTTAACAAAGCATGTCCAAAAGATTCATATCCGTTGCTAAGATCGACAGTTAGTAGACTCGACCATCGATTTTGAAGTTTTTGGTTTTTTAGATGCGTATAAAGGTACCACCGATTCTAATGGACCCTCGAGACGCGGAGAAAACTGCATTTATCACGAGTCGGCACCTTCAATTATGTGACCATGCCATTCGGTTTAAAGAATCTTTGGGGCAACATACCGTAGGGCGATCAATAAGATATTTGCAAGGCAAATTGGTAGATGTATGGAAGTTTATGTAGGCGACTTGCTTATCAAGAGTCGATCTATGAGCCGATGCTGGTCGATGCTCGAGAGGTTTTCGAAGTGTTGAGAGAAACACGATGATGAGGTTGAACCCGAAGAAGTGTACTTTTGGAGTCGTCGGGTAAGTTCTTGGGTTACATGATTTCAAGGACGGGATTCGAGCAAACCCGGATAAAATTGACACATTGAAGAATATGCCCGCACTACGAAATATCAAAGAAGTCAGAGGCTCACGGGTCGAATGGCGCTCTCAACAGTTTCTATCGAGATCAAAGACGTGCATTACCATTTTTCAAGATACTCCGAAAGGCCGATCCTTTTCATTGGGATGATGAGTGTCGAGACTGACCTTTGAAGAGTTGAAGACTTATTTGTCGAATTGCCTACTCTCACTTCTCCTCGAGAAGGAAAAGTTGTTAGTTTATTTGGCGTTATGCGAGGAGGCGTGAGTGCGGTCCTAGTCCGAGAAGGGTACACGGCCAAGTGCCAATCTACTTTGTCGGCAAGGCTTTGCATGGCCCCGAGGTCCGATACTCGCCACCGAGAAGTTAGCATTATGTCTCGTTCACGCCGAGAAAATCGAGGCCCTATTTTCAAGCTCATCCTATTGTGGTAGTCACCGACCAACCATTAAAGCAAATATTGGCAAAACCCGACACCTCAGTCGATTGGCAAAATGGGTGATTGAAATGGCCCATGATTTATATCGAGTTCGTCCTCGAATCTGCGATAAAAGCACGAGCCTTGGCGGATTTTTTTAGTGAAAGGATCTCCGCTCAACTCGATCAAGAAAAGCAAAGCCAGGAGGAAAAATGGACTCTTCAGGTCGATGGAGCATCGAGTAAGGAGAGGGGGGGAGCGTGGCTCTCTTCATCGGTAAGCCCGAAAGGCGAGGAATTCCTTACGCCTCCGTTTCGACTTCAAAGCAACGAACAACGAGGCCGAGTATGAGGCTATGATCACCGGCTTAAAGCTCGCTTTGAAGTTTGGGTGTCGAAAATTTGTTGGTTTACAGTGATTCGCAGTTAGTGGTCAATCATGTGAAAGGGGAGTATGAAGCTAAGGAAGAAACCATGAAAAATTACTTAGCAGCTTGTCCAAAGCCTCATACCAAAATTCAAAACGGTTCAATTCGAAAGGTGTTCCCCGAAGTCGAATAAGAGAGCCGATCGCTCTCGAAATTGGCCTCAAACTTCATGTCAAGTAAGAAGGTTCTAGTCGAGTTCTCGACCGATAGGAGTTACATCGAGACGGAGGCCCAGCCGATCACTCAGCAGGCCACGTGGATGGACTCGATCGCTCTTTATCTCAAAGACGGAATACTACCAGCTGATAAGGTACAATCTAGAAAAGTTCGACTGCAATCCACTCGATATGCGTTTTTCGACGACATCCTCTATCGGAAATCTTTTGTGAGTCCATGGTTAAGATGTATATACGAGACCGAGGTGAATATCTCTTGGAAGAAATTCACGAGGAGCATGTGGAAACCATCGCTGGAGCTCGAATGTTAGCTCGAAAATGCAAGTTAGCTGGATATTTTTGGCCGTCGATGCAACGAGATGCGAATAATCTTGTCCAAAAATGCAACACTTGTCAGATTCATGATAATATCTCCCATCAACAAGCGCAAGACATGAATGTCATCTCGTCAGCATGGCCGTTCGATCGATGGGGGTCGATATCGTTGGACCCCTACCTCGAGCTCCGGGAAATCTTAAATATGTGGTCGTTGCTGTAGATTACTTCACAAAGTGGGTCGAAGCTAAGGCTATACCCGACATCAAAGCTGCAACCATCAAAAAGTTCTTGTGGGTCGACATCTTATGTAGGTATGGGATCCCTAAGGCTCTGATCTCGGATAACGGTACCCAATTCGAGGATCGTAAAGTCAGGGAATGGTGCAATGAATACCATATCGACCAAATGATTCACCTCGATGAGCTCATCCACAGGCAAACGGTCAAGTCGAGCAAACCAATCGACAAATCAAAGTGAGTGTCCAAAAAGAGACTAGAGGCGGAAGGTCGAGATTGGGCGCTTCAACTTCCGAGCATCCTATGGTCGTATAGATGACTCTAATTCATCAACGGGGAAACTCCTTTTCTTTGGTATATGGTTGTGGCGGTGATACCCGCCGAGATCGGAGTTCCTCCCCCTCGAGTTCGGCATACAATGTTGAGACTAACGATCCCGAACTCCGACGGAAAGGGGACGGTGTCGAAGAACGAAGAGAGATGACCTCACCGAATGGCAAGGTATAAGCGTAAGATCTCTCAAGATATTACAACTCGAGGGTCGACATCGATACTTCAAGGTTGGAGATCTGGTTCTAAGGAAAAATGAAGCAAGTCGACGAAGCGGCCGGAAAATTAACCCCGAAATTGGGAAGGACCTTATCAAATCCTAAAAGTCCACCCCAAAGGGTCTTATCAGCTTGGTCGGGCAGATGGAACTACTGCTCCTCGACATTGGCCTCGACGTTCGAGGTTAAATCGACCAGCTCATCCTCATCTTCATCTCGGAGAGATCCGAATCGGACGGTTAGTTCGCGGTAGTCGAGGAACCTCGGTCGTTCCCAACCCGGCCGAGGCGACTCAATGGCGGCAAGATTTGTTCTGGGTGGAGGAACGCCCGCCCCTCGAGAAGAGGAAGGCACGCTGGTCTCAGCCACTGGCAAGCCGATGGCGGCCTGACCCTCGAGTGGTGGTGCAGCTACGACCGTCGCCTCAGGAATGCGCTGAGGGTTGGTGACTTTGGAGAATTTGCCCACTGCAATATAAGAAAAAGACAAGTTAGTTTTTAATCAGCAAGCAACGAGTTATCGACCCAAAGAACAGCTAATATGTTAAAAACAAGCAAATAAGTAAAGCATCCTACGATTCTCGTGATCGAGAACGTTCGAGCCTACATGGGGCATGGGCCCGCTTTCCTCTAAGCGAGCCAGGTGATACAAGAGACTCAAGTCTCGAGTACACACCTCGAAAGTATGGTTACTCAGGAGTCGAGCCTCGTGTGAAGCCGGTTCTCTCCCCAGCTTGTCTTGTTTCCCCTCTCTCGACCTCCATTGACCGATGTAGGGGTTATCAAGGCCATGACGAACAAAGAAAAATCGAGGCTTCCACTCCCCATGAGAAGAAGGCCCCCTTGTAATGAACTCGTGGCGATTTGTTCTCCTCTGGAAGGAATACCACAACTTGTCAGGTGTGGCAGCAATCTTGTAGTAGTATCGGAACACGGGCACTGTGAAGCAGACCTGCGCCACTCGACACGCTATGATGAACCCCATCAGAGTTCTGACGCCATTCGGGGCGAGTTGAGACACGCTTATCTCGTAGTGATGAAGGATGGCCGAACGGCCGACAGAGTGGAAACCTCAATCCACTCGCCACTGATTGATTCGTAGATCGCACAAAATCCTTCGGGGGCTCGTCGGCAAATATATGGTTGCCGGAGGAAGTTGAGATTCAAATGGAGGTTTAGTGATGTTGTATTTCCGGCAAATTTCAACAACATCCTCTGAAGTAAGTGTGCTTAGACATCCATTAGCACCCTTTCCATCCATCCTTGTGACTAGTTTTTTGGGTTTAGTTAGGGACGGGAGGAGGAAGTTGAAGGTTCGCCGGACCACTTGCCGGAGAGATGATCGGAAACAACAGTGCCTGAGGATGGCTATGAACGGGCGTATCACTACCTCTATCGATTACGTGGCACTACTACTATCATGCGTGACATAGATAAACCAAAAGAAAAGATAAACAACGAAAAAAAAAGTAATCTTACTTGGTGTTTTGAATTTGAAGAATGAGATGAAGAATATAGCAAAGAAGTTTTGCAAATGCCTTTGTCCCTTCATTATATATATGGTAGCAAAAGATATGGCAAATGATTTGAAAAGACAGAGGATAATGGGGTTATAACCACCAAAAATCGCGTTATCAAAGCGTGTGCGTCTTTTGCGGGATTCAGCGTTTAAGTGGGCTAGAAACCGCTCCACGTGGGCGCCAGGCGATTAGGGTTATGAAAAGCGGGCTTTCTCCCGCCCAAAAGGCCCAACTCGGAGATCGATTCATGTGACAGACTCGACCTCGGACTACGGAAGTCGCCTCTTTCAAGTCCTGGGGCTTATGACGATCTGAGGGTTTCACTCCTCCACGTGTCGCCTATCGGTTGGTCATCATATTATGAAATAACTCCAAGATATCCATGTCGACGCCAGGCTCGAGGCCAAGGCCATCGTATAAAAGCCAGGCTACGACTATCGATTATCGACGACCGAAAGCGGTGTGAGATGACAAGTCCATAAGATAGAGTCCACACCACCTAGCGAGCAGGGGATAACGAGCCTAGAGTCGATCACCGCAGGTCGGAAGTATCGACTCGAGGACAGGATCCACACCAGCTGTCCAGGCCCACCCACAGCGATAGCTTGGGCAAGGGTCAAGGCCCATTTAAGGGTAAAGGTGACAATAATGCAAGCCGACTTAACCTTAGGGTTTAGGCAAGTATGATCACTATAAATACCCCCAATCCAGGAACTACGTAAGGCTTGATTCCTGGAACATAACAGGATACGTAGGCAATCCAAGATACAGTCTTGGACTCAGCCGCATACATAAAACCCACCTCCTCATTCATCTTTTTGGCATTAGGGTTCTTGTGTGTTCATCACTAGATTAAATTAGGGCTCAAATCATCAAGGTGACTTAATTTGTCATCGTCATATATGTTTTTCTTAATTTAGTCATTTGATAAATATTGTGGTGTTTCTTGATATAATGATACGGTAGGCATACCATACATATCCAAAATCGAATATTAATAGTAAATATGATAAAAAAAATTGCCTACTTTTCATTCCAGTAACCAAATAGAAAATTAATAGGCAACATGGCATCGCTCCAGCGGTGAAAGCTGTGGTTATTAATCCGGATGTTTCGGGTTCGAGTCTCCATAGAGATAAAAGTGTATGTGCGTGTGTATATTTCGTATGCGTTAAAAAAAATAGAAAATTCATAGTTTTTTTGCACTAATAATGATATTAATGAAGTCATAAATTTAAATTGAATGTCTGATGGAAGTATAATTTGAAGTTAGAACATTTTTGACAATAATTTGTTATTTAGAGTTAGTGAAACCAGGGGCATTCCTGACCTTTAGGGGCCCGGGACAAGATTAAAATCAAGGGCCATTATTTAAGTGACATAATGTTTGGCATCGCTCCAGCGGTGAAAGCTGTGGTTATTAACCCGGATGTTTCGGGTTCGAATCTCCATAGGGATAAAAGTGTATGTGCGTGTGTATATTTCGTATGCGTTAAAAAAATAGAAAATTCATAGTTTTTTTGCACTAATAATGATATTAATGAAGTCATAAATTTAAATTGAATGTCTGATGGAAGTATAATTTGAAGTTAGAACATTTTTGACAATAATTTGTTATTTAGAGTTAGTGAAACCAGGGGCATTCTGACCTTTAGGGGCCCGGGACAAGATTAAAATCAGGGGCCATTATTTAAGTGACATAATGTTTGCTGCATTTTCTTCCTATTTTGTGGTTTCTCTTAAACAAAATGTTGTCTTTCTAATGGTTCTTCAAAATGGTTTATTGAAATAACGTTTGCTTTTAAAAAAAGTACCTGACCGAAAGCCTTGAGTCGTGTGTGTGCGAAAGTGGATAAAGGAGGAGGGGTCGTCATCGAGGAGGAGAGAAGACGAGTTAAATTGTGGAAAGGTTTTTTAAGTGCAACATATGAGCAAGAAAAAAGTCACTTGTGAATTAGAGAGCGGAGAAACAAGAAAGAGGATGAAGGAAGTCGGCTAATAGGGTTTTTACTTATAAATTGTTTAATGGTAAATTCAAACATAACTACAATAGAAAAACTAAGAAAAAAAATCATAAAATGTCGTGAGCAAGACTCAAACTTACGCCAATATATAGGAACAAATAACAACTCGTTTACATTAAACTAACATACTTTACTCTTAGGATAGACTCTCTCCGTTTTTATTTATATTTCACCGATAGAAGAATCATACTGATTAAAAAATAATTAATATGTATTTTTTTCGGTGGTAATCATACATACAATAACATTTTTGTATGCAACATGTATCTTATTCTGCATGATCTCACCATTAATTATGGTAGGATCTAAATCAATTGATGTGTCCCACACATTATTAATGGTGAGTTCGTGTATAGTGACACATGTTGTGCACAAATATGTTGTGTATGTATCATTTTTTTTATTGGAAGTGTAAATACTTTGTTGGTAAAGAGGTTTTTAGTATTAGTAATGCATTTTTTTAATTGGAGATGTAATACTTTATTGGTAAATGAGAAAAAAAATAATAAATGATGCATTGGAATTGTAAAATGACAGACAAATAAAAAAAAATCAAATTCTGAAATGTGACAGATAAAAAAAAACGAAACGAGTATAATTTTGGGGCCACTCATGTCAACTTTAAACTATTGTAAAACATGTAATTTTGGGCTCATTTATACCATGGGCCCTTTATATCATTCGCCCTGAGCGACCGCTCATCTCGCTCGGGCCAGGGCTTGGCCTTAAGTGCAACAATAGGTCTCCCGTTAAGTTTTAGTGCTTGAGATACCCATGCTTTGCACAAGGAAAATGATATGACACTACATTCTGGCATTTGTGTAGTCTTGTAAATCACAACACTTTGTGTCACCAATTAATTAAAGTGATAAATTATTTATTGTGATGGGTCCCAACAAAATATGTGGTGTTTATTGTGTTGTGTAAGATGTTGTGCTAGAAAAAGTAGTTGATGTATCACCACAATGGTAACCTATTTGGTTGGACAAATATTTATTTTAAAACTATGATTTTCTATCTATGATGTTATTTTGATTTACAAACGTGTTTTTCTTAAAGTTTAGTATTGAATAAGATCATATATTCATGGACATCGTCACATCCATGACATTTTATCTAGACATGGTATGTAATTCCGTGTCCGAAGTAAAAAACACATGTTATCATCAATCAAGATGGTGATTGTGTTCAGGGACGGATCCACTTACATTAAGGCGCATTCTCGCTTTGTCGGATCCGAAAACACATTATTATATAAATATATATTATTTATTTTTTTCGCCTCCCATAATATTTATATTTGCCATTATCATCTATAATAAACCGATAATTTGATATAAAACTTTTATAATGTAAATAAAAAAACATAGTTATTATCAAAATGATACATTTAAAAAAATATTAATCGGTTTCGGAACGTTGGTTTCTTTTAAGAACATTGTTTGTAGTGTTTTAAATCTTTATCGAAAGAAGTAGAAGGGTTAATGTGTTCGGATAATACGATATGTAGTAGTTTTTAACATATAAAGTGAAATGTATAGTCGTATTTTTTTACGATTTATAGTAGTTTTTTTTTTCAAATCGTAAGGGACAGAAAAACAAAAAACACTACTATATACTGTTTTTATTTCAATTTTTTCTTTTTGAATTTTGCCTCCCGTCACCCGTGATCCTGCGTCAACTCCTGATTGTGTTTGGTTAAGAGTAGTAGTATCCCCACTACATGACATGTTATCATCAATCAAGATGGTGATCGTGCTCGGTTAAAAGTAGTCTTTGTATCAAAAAAAAAGTATATCCTATGTTAATTGTCGTTACATAGCTTTTGAGATAATCCCACAATAAAATTATAACAACAGAATAACATAATGCATTTTTACATTATTTATAACCATCACGTTTATATATATAAATCAATAGTTTATATATCATATCATAAAATATTAGAGTGTTATATCGCTTGATGTGACTAATTTATCGTGACCTTAGCATTACTTTTAATTTTACATTTAAGAGGCTACATGTTGCCCTGGGCAACAAGAAAACATGAAAACAACATAAACCAGCTGAGCATTTACAAAACACTAAATGCATGCCATCAATAGTTGCTAGCAATTAAATATTCTAAATCAATTTGGGAAAAAAAAGGAAAAAAAGATTACCAAGATATATTTAGATAAAAGTAAAAAAGAACAAAGATATTAAGAACTTCTCAATCAGAGAGTCTGGGGACATTTTTCTAAATCTACTATGATCCCTCAGGCATGTCTCTCTCTGCATATTGTCACAACCATCCATCGTAACACACTGATTGACCGAACATAGTTTTACGGTATTGATTATGATGATAATATGAACCCATCATATAGTCAAGAACGTAAGAATATGTTTGTTTCAATCGTTCTGCACAATCGCTACGACAATAACGCTAGCTAAATCAGAAAGACAATTTTTTTTTTTTTTTTTAGAGAATCATCGGAAAGACAATTGACTTTCTAAGTCTATAAAGTTGATAAATGTGCCATGAAAACCATAAGGCACTCTAGAAGGTAGCCTAATACTTGCCTCAAGTTTTAAACTTTTTGCATCAACAATTCGTAGCTCTGATTTCCATGTTTTCTCATCGTGAACAAACGCAATTACGTAACCATCGTCTTCGTCTTTGTCTTCATCTTCATTTTCTGAATTCGAGTCTTTCGAAGAAACGAAAAACGGCTCACCTCCGTATCTCGAGTCACCATACATGTATTTCTGTATGTCTCCACTTAAAAGATCCACTTTTGCAAACCCGGATACTTTTGGCCACGGCTCCGCAATCGCTAGATAACCGAACCGGGTTCTCCGACCCAACCGGTTCTTGTTAACCATTCCGGCTTCTAAGTTCACCTCTTCAGATTGAACGATAGCCCGTTTTCTTGATTCTCCGGTCTTCAAATTCAACCGGATTTCCGACAATACACTCTTTAAATTCTCATCACATTCATTAAAAACCGAATCCGGCGGAGTCATGCATGAACCGATTACTACAATCTCATCATCCGGCTCCTCCCAAGCATTCCATAAATGGAAACAAAACGTCTCCGGCGACTCAACCCATATAATATCCTCTGCATGTTTTGCATTTTTTAACAGAATCCCAAACCGGGATTTCTTGTTTTTGTCGTAAATCAATGGCGAACCGCCTTTTAACATTTCTTGAAGCTTGAAAACTACCTGCTGATCTGGGATTATTACGTAATTTTTAGGTTATCGCGAAATCATGCATCATTGTGGGTTCTTTCAGAGGGATTTCGACATTGTCGGACTTGGTCCCGTCGGCGGCGACGTTGAAGTATTTGAGATATGGTTTATGTATAACATCGTAACTCAATGCAAAGAGAGATCCTGTATCTGGATCAACTTTTGGATGGGCAATCATTGTGCCCTTTAATTGTCCATTGAAATCGTATCTCCCAATTGTTTCAAGATCACCTGTGTATTTGAAAACAAAAATTTCATAAGATAATAAGAACAATGAATAATGTCAAAGGAGAGATCAAAATAAATCCCTAAAAAATAAAATGAAGTTGTGTTTTATTTATATTAATATCTTCCAAAAGTATAAGTTTATTATCTTTTACAGGAATGTAACGTTCATAACAAAATAGACACAAGTCTTGCAATACAATTTCAAATCATTATTACGACGGTTCCCATGTCGATTAGAGGTCAAACACCATGATAACGATGTGAACTATGTTGTTTAAGTTTGTTGTAATATATACTTTTGTGCGAAGATATTATCATAAGAGTTGTGCAAATTTTTTCCTAAAAAACAAAAAGAGTTGTGCAAATTTTGTTATGGTACTGGATTAAATATGATTTGATGATCCAGCACCAATATAAAATTATAAAAATAGGTAGGGTCCAACTGTGTAAAATATATATGCCTAACTTTTACAAATTTACCCTTAATTTAAAATTTTCTATTGGTAGACCAAGTATTACATGGTGTATATATCTGGACCACCATAAAACTGCTGTAATAGTTGTGTCATATATAACGAATATCACAACATCATTTTACATCATTGATTATATTGGATCTATATCGTGATCAATGTGTCATACGAGAAAAATTATGGTACAGCCGTCATTCATAGGTTATACCAAGTGAAAAATCATGATGAAGGGTGATTTTGAATGATCTAATCCATGCACTCGGTATAACCCATTAATCACTTCCGCACCATAATTTTACTCGTGTCATACATCATGAGCTGGTGTACGGTGTACCACAACGCTCGACCAGGGGCGGCTGCAGGAATTATGAAACACGGGTCGGGGATCGAGAACGACACACCATACTATAAGTTTATAAGTATTAATTTTAAAAATCCATGTAAGTTATAAGTCAAGAGTCAGTTTTTAAAAAATTTAGCGGGTTGGTTAGTATATATTAGTGTATAAATTTTTTAAATGGTATAAAAATACATATTTTTTTGAATTTATGTTTGAGGGTTAGGTGACCCAAAAGTTAATGAATGACCTCGCCCTCGCGTTCGACATAACACACTTTTATGTATTTTCATACGATGAACTTACATCATAGTCAATATGAATTACATCATTTTCAATGGAATAACACGTTATATATGTACTCGTTGTGGCAGTAATAATATTTCCTTAGTCTAATTAATAAAAAAAAGAAAAGATAAGAGTAACGATACGGGTACAACGGTTGTGCCATAACGAGTAACGCAGCGGTGATCTGCACAATGGACTACAACGTGTCTAAATTGATCATGATGTAAATCAAACATTATCAATGCAGTCAGATATCACCGTTGTGAAGCAACCGCCAGATTAACGTCTGTATCAATACTCTAAGAATTAAAAAGGGTGGTGATATAGTTGACAGTCACTACACACATCTTATCCATTTATTTGAAGTAGTATATTTTAATCAATGGATAAGAGGTGTATAGTGTATGTCCATTACACACTATGTGTAGTGGATACCGGATAAATCATTTAAAAAAAAAACAGTAGGTACATAGTTTCTCCTGTTATTATTTGGTAAAATATTTGTAACACAACAAAGTAACAGAACAACATAGTCTACCATTGATTTTATTGGAACTCAAAAATCAATAGGCCTATGTCAGAATCAATGATCTAAAAATGTGTGTTGTGTGCATTTTTGTTGCAGCATACTACCAGAGCTATCAGTGCTATGTTATTTACCTGAAGGTTTGATTCGAACATGGTAAGGAAGATCATCTTCAGACATAGCTAAAAGCCTGTTGTTGAAGTATACTAAACCCGCATTCGCAACTCCGATGCCTTTACTCTGATCAACTAGCCCACATAAACATCTTGAATAAAAAAGCATTAGCCTAGCTATGCCGGAGTGTCCATGGAGTTCACCAATTGCTTTCGGAAAAACTGGCCGGCCCAATTCACGTTCTTGAATCAGCCTCTCAGTTTCAGTGAACCGGCAAGCATAGGAAGCTGTATTATTACCATCCCCGTTAATGTTTACTACATGGACCATGCCGTCGCCGTCGAAGAAATGGTGGCCGGAAACAGGTTTATGAAAAGGTTAGCACCGTTTCTCAAGTAAACGCCTTTAATGCAATCAGGGATGACGCCGGTCACCGGAAGATTGTATTGTACAGGCATCTCCGGTACGGGAGCAGAAGTTACCAGAGATTTGTACATTTGGGTCCACCGTTTTGGGAAGCTTTTGTTGGGTTTCTTTTGTTAAAATGGCGCTTTCGACTTTTTCTAACATGATACTAGCAGCTCTCTGTAGCAAGTTCCACTTAGTCGACGGCGGCGGCGATAATGGCGGCGGTTGCTGTCTGGGCATGGTGATTAAAGGTGCTTGGAATGCACATTTAATTCCATTTTTCTTAGTGGGTTTTTGATTGAAATCAGATTAACAGAGCCATTAAAATCGATCGAAGAAGTTGAATATAAAGATTGAGACTTTTGTGCTAGTGTGTTTGAACTACAACTAGTTGATGATGCTAGAGAATTAGCCATTGATATATATGTTTACTTATATATTTATCTAAACAAAAAAAGAGTACTGAAAATATATCTTAAAAGGTTTGCTTTTTCAATTATCAAATTATGGAGTATTTCAAAGTGGGGGAAGAAATGGAGAATGAAGAAGATAGATTGAGGTTGAGAGGTGGGGGGGGAAGGAATGGAATTTATATAGGGGAGGAAAGAGAGGTAGTATGTGTGTGTGTGGCATTTTGTTTCATATTTTCACTAATATTATGTTAGAGTAATTTATTATAGTTACTTTATATAAAATAATAATAAATGTCCTTGCAAAGCCCACACATGAAAGTAAAAAATAAAGGGTTATTATATCTAAAAACATAGGGATTGAGTTATATTTTTACTTTTGATTGTGCCAAAATTTATTTATGATATGTTTTAGAGATTGTGTATGTATTTTTTTATTTTTATTTTTTATTTCTAAGATCTTTGTCTATGTAGTATTTTGCATTAATACTTTTCTTTTTTGAGAACATATTTTGCATTAATACTAAGTAATACTCCTTACGTTTTTTTTATCTGTCACATTTCAGTTTATGTTATTTTTTATTTATCTGTCCTTCAAGGTCCCTGCCACGCTAGTGCGGGAGATTGAAAAGCATGTTCGAGGCTTCTTTTGGGGGGATACCGACTCTAAACATAAGATGCGCTGGCGTAGTTGGGATATCTGTTGTCTACCTAAAAATCTCGGAGGCCTGGGGTTCCGGAACCTGGAATGCTTCAATTTAGCCTTGCTAGCCAAGCAAGCGTGGCGGCTCTCATTTGTCCGCGCAACACTTACCGTCGGGTGCTTAATGCGAAATACCATCCCGGTACGACTATCATGGCTGCAGGATTGGGTGCCCGGCCATCGTTTCTATGGCGGAGTATCTTGGAGGGCCGGGATCCGTTAGTGCGGGGGCTACGGTGGCGGATAGGAGATGGTAGTGCAGTTTTTGTTTTTCATGATCCTTGGATTGCTCGGCCGCCTTCCTTTCGATTAGCGCATTCATCGCACTCTCTGCCTACTGATTGCAAGGTTCATGAGCTGCTTTTACCGGGTACAATGCAGTGGAATTTGCCACTCTGGCGCGGGCTGCAGGCTGGGAGGTAGACGCGTTCTTGAGACTCTGTGCGGGAGTTCCCACCCGATAGATTGATATGGCATTATGAGCGCAGAGGCGTATATCTTGTAAAGTCCGGTTACTTTCTCGCACTGAGCTTATTTGGTGGCTTGCCTGACTCGCAACGGGCGTCTTCATCTTCGGGGCCTGCTAAAGTGTGGCGAGATATATGGAGGATTGACGTTCCGCCGCGAGTTCACCACTTTCTATGGCGATGTCTGTAGGGTTGTTTGCCGATAGGAGAACAATTTTCTAGCGCAACATGGGTTTAGGGCTTTGTTTGGCATGCGGTGGGAGATGGAGTCTCTGCGTCATGTCTTTGTTTGAGTGTGCTTACGCCAGAGATTTGAGTGCCTCTCGCCGCTTTGCGAAACAAGAAAATGAGAGCCGCGGTCGAGCTTTAAAGATTTTTTCAGTGAGGCACTCAGACATTTTTCTCTGGAGGAGGCCTCTACTTTCTGTATGTTGCTCTGGAACCTTTGGAAAGCCCGCTGTAGTGCTGTTTTTGATGATGCGCCTATCTATGTCTCTCGTGTGGTTGCGACATCTTTAGCGAAGCGATGGAATATCGACAAAGCTATATGGCGATCTCATCGGATGTGTTTGACGGACCAAGCCACCCAGACACATGGGCCCCGCCTTCTGCATGTAGTTGGAAGTGCAATACTGGTGCCTCCGTCACGGAGTCGGGCTCTGGAATCGGCATACTATTTCGAGATGTGGTAGGATCTATTGTAGCTGCTTTCTCATTCCACTTTGACCCGGGCATTGCGGCAGAGATTCTGGAGATGCAGGCGATTCTATTAGCGATGAGGGAGGCTGGGCATCTCGGGCTATCTAGGATTACCTTTGAGACGGATTGTTTGACTTGCGTACAAGCCTTACTACGGCGGTGATGATTTATCTGTTCTCGATTGTTTAGCGCGTGATTGTCTAGCGCTCGTCCCGTCTTTCCATCTTCTTTTTCACCTTTGTTAAGCGGATTTGGGAATTTTCCAAAGACATTTTGCTAGCTAGACATACGGTCAGAGCCACTCTGTCGCTTTTCTTGGGAGCAAACCCCTCACGATGTAATTTCTGCCATTATTGCGGGCTTGACTTGAGTTAATATATTCCTCTTTTATTCAAAAAAAAAAAAAAAAAAAATATTAAAGATGAGGATATGATATCATTAGTGGAGGAAATGGCAACAATTATGGTCATGTTTAAAAATGTAAATGAAATGAATCCTATTACAATCATATTTATTTATTAATGAAACGTTAATTGTTGTGATTCGAGTATTATGCCCATAACACTGCTCTTAAAATAAGGCTACCGTATTTGCACTTGACTAATCTTACTACCATAAACACTAACAGTGTAACATAATAAATTTTGACATGATGTCGGACTATGATCTTACATGACGTGACAAGTATTTAAAGATCACTTGCAAGGCTTCCAAAATGATGTTTAATGTCATATAATGAGAGTCTCACAGCCAAATTGTAGAATGTATAAATAAAACGTGTTTGATAGTTGTATATATAGCTTAAAAGGTTGTTATAGCTAGGTTTATTTTATTGTATGTATAGATTATAAAAGTTATTAGCGAGTTGTTATGAATTTGTTTGTAGTTTTGAACTTTTCAACGTGAATAAAAGCTATTATTTTTAGTTGTATGTTTATCCCACGTATTCAATTAGAAAGTCTTTATTCTTAGTAGGATCTCTCATAATCGACATAATACGATGCCCATTACATAGCGTGAGAGGAGATACAATCCGATTGTATAAAGTATAAATAAAACGCTTATGTTTGTTAATTATATAGTTTGAAAGGTTGTTATAGATTTAATTATTGTATTTATTGATAATACATGTTGTTAGTTAGTTGTTAGGAGTGTGTTTATTTTTTATCATTTGAACATGAGAGAATAAAACAGCGGGAGTGGTTTTAAAGGACATATAAGATGGAAAAATAGAAATCAGGACACTGAAAAAAGTAATGATACAGTCATAACGAAAATACACAACCAATTGACACAACAATAATCTGCACCATTGATTTTTATGACATCTATATTGATTGATCTAGGTCCCACAATAATCAATGGTGTAGATTATTATTGTGTCAATTGGTTGTGAATTTTCGTTGTGCCTGTATCATTACTCCAGTGGAAATATAAATTGGGTGATATGACAATTTATCTGTTCGTTACTCCAAATTCACGTTCGTTACAGTGAAATTGAATTCAAATCCAGTCTTCCACTATTTCGTTGTTTTTGACGAAAATTGCCTTGAAATAACATCGAAAAAAATATCAAATGAGATGTCCAAATAAAGAGAACGAAAAAAAAGGGAAAAATATGGTAAAAAAAAATTATGATCTTTTGACGTTCAGATCAAAATATATATTCCTTTTTTTTAATTAAATAGAAGAGAATTTAAATTGTAGTTGAATAAACACTTGTTCTTTTTACCCAATAAAGAATTTCACTGTCCTGTTTACATATTTCTATTTTCATATTGTCCTTTTTAGTTAGAAACTCTCATTGTGTCTTTCTTTAGCTCAATAATCTGTAAATTTACCCGACTGATTCAATAAAGTCTTTCTTTAGCTCAATCTATATTTTAGTTAGAAACTCTCATTGTGTCATTTTTTTTCAGAGGAGTCATGCTAATCTTCTTTGTATCTTCCTAATTTTATCGGATTTGCTAGAAGGGGGTAGATACTCTCATTATGTGACATTTTCTTAGGAATGATTTCCACTGCCAGATTATGAGAGTATTCACATCCACATTGCCAACTTATAAATAAAATGTGTTTGATAATTCTATAGGTTGTTATAGATTTATTTTATTGTATTTACAGATTATTAACGTAAGTATGACCCGACTTCACACACAGGAGCAGGAGCCCCACATTACAGATAACTTCGAGAAACGGCACTTAGTTTCTTATGCAACATTGATCTACAGGCGTGTTCAAACGACCTGTTGTATGTCCCACCTCGGTTCAGAACCCTCAGCTCGGGGCATGTCATTCCCATGGACCTCAAGTGTTCGAGGTAAGCAATCATACCGCTTAAGCAGGTAATAACCCACGCACGATGATAATTGTCACAATAATGTTATCATTAATCCCGCTCTTTATGGCATGACCAACAGGTTGTCCCATGACCCAAGCTATTTCCTCGTCCAATAAATGCCTCGGACCATTGACATGCACGTCTTCAATGTCTTTACGATCAACTCCCCACAAGGGAGCCCTATAAAAGAATCATCATCTTCTACCACAAGAACTAGTTACAATTGCTTGATCCCTTAGAAAACAAGGGTATATAGGCAACCAATTAATTCTGCATTGGCCCAACTATACTTCATCAACAAATCCACCTTTTACATTAGTCGGATTATCCTCACAAAATCTGATTATCCTCTGGTCCTTGATCCGATTTTCCTGGTGACGATTTTAAGTGTCGTCAATTATCAAAGTTCTTAGCGAGTTGTTCAGAGTGAGTTTGTTTTTGAAAAGAGGAAAAACTATTCACTTTTTTTTCCTTTCCCGAAACGAAAGATTTTATTACAAACAAAGAGGATTACAACCGGAAAAATTCCGGAAAACACACCGGACAAATACCGGGACACCACCAGCAAACTACTGGACACAACCAAACTGAAAAACATAAGAAAAACATTGGGAAAACCCCAATGAGACCAAATACTGTCTCATTACAGAGATCTTGATTTGGTAAGGTACATAATCAAATGGAAATGATCCGAAACAAAGCGGACATCCATCACTTTTAAGTCTTTAATTAATCGTAAGTTTACGCCACTGATTCTATATGGAAAGTATCGATTTTTGTGACGTGTAAAATACAGAACCTTATGTAAAATATGAATGTATTGACACTATCTTTTTCTAGAATCATATGTTTCTATCGTATCGGTACTAGATATTTTACGATGAAACACACATGTTCTGTAATAAACATCTAGGAGAAAGCCACGTGGTGTATTCTTGTAAGTGTCACTTGCAAAAAAAAAAAAAAAAAAAAAAAAAAAAAAAAAAACCACAGGTTTTGCTAACGCGTATACCATGACTAGATACTGCATGCATATTTTGGTATTATTATATCCATATGTTAGTACAAATCTGGGACCACCGAGTTGTTCTGGTCAAATCATCCATCTCTCACGTTTATTGTGTATCCGAAAATGTTACCGACGTAACGAAATATCACAACGAGTATAACAAATCATTTCAAAGTATTAGCAAATATCGATTCAATGTTTTGATATGCAACACGTTGTTTGTTACGTTATGTACTTATTTTCTACGCTTTGAAACACCCCGCGTCGACACTGTGATTGAGCAGTACGTGCTAATACCACAACAAAACAATTTGGATGATCATGACACTTTTCAAAAATCAAAATTCTTGATCCGTGAAGTAACAATAGCCCAATTGTTGTTCAATAAGATATCAAAGTATATGATTGACTAATTCCATACTAGAAATAATCACATGAAATCTTTTGATAACACGGATTTTTATTTCTCAATGATATTTTGCGATCAACACAACTGGTTGAATCCTGCGAAACCATTTCATAGAAATTCATTGATATCATCTTTTTATAAAGCAAATCGAAAAGTAATCCCCTCGTTACTGTACGTGCAACCCTCACCGCATACTGGTGGGATGGTCCCCATGGTCGTTGGGCTTCAAGTCGTATTCTTAAGTATTCCCTGGAATCTAGAGCCGCCCGTCGTTCCAACCCACTTTCAACAATGCATCTCTCGGATCGAGCAAGAGGAATTGCTTTACGTTGCATATCTGAACTCATTTAAGTTCGATTAGCATCATTATGTTCGATAAAAGGATTGAGAGAAGCCCCCTAATATATTTTTACATAAAAATTTATATCCTACAAAAGTCATGCAGTCCATATTCTGATATACATATACATTCATTAATTCTTAGTCTCTTTCACATAATACGCGTGTATATATGTAATACATAAGTAATGTTACAGACACAACCATTCATTTAAACACAATAAGTGACAATTAAAACATGCATTAATACATTTGATTATCACATATGACCCAATTACCATGATGTACATCAATCATAATAAATGCCGTAAAAGCATGGCGTGTTATCCGCCATGTTTGAATGGTTGTTTCAGTAACATTACTCATTATGCATTACACTTTATACAACAGATGTACCGTAATCGATCTCTCTGTTATAGAAGGTTTATTGCAATTCTAACGTCACCATTGTATAAAAATATGTTGGTGACATGAAGAAATCTATTAGAAACGACTAGAAAATGATTAATAAAATGGGATTCAATTTAGGTGGCCTTGAGAATTCTTTCCTAGTATGAAAACTAGATGATTCCCTTTAATAATAACGTGCTGGTCCGTATTCCTCCAAAATAAAATACCAAACTTCAGGCATATATATAGATAATAATAACATTATAGTTGATATATGTCTACTAGATAATTCCTAGTAACGAATAATTAAGTAGGCATTTCATAGGGTTGGTTTGTAGATAAATCACTCGTGTGGTACCAAAAATGATTAGGATATATGTTTGTTTAAGAATTGAAATTAAAGGCCTTTAAAAAAAAAAAAAAAAAAAAAAGGCCTTAATTCTTGTCGATCTGTTGTCCATTATCAAATTAAACCTCAAGTATGATGGGATTCATAATTAATTAGTGAACGATTAGTTTGGTTATAAAATTATCCACCCACTAAATCAATCAAACACGAATGGAGAAAAATCATAGTATTATTTAAAGATGTGCATGTATTTGCATCATTTTTGGCAAATCTCGTGAGTAAGCGAATCAAAGTCAAAATATTTCATATTCAACCAACAAAACAAATTTTACAACATTGATAATAAAAACTTAAACCGTTGGAACTATATTTTAATACTCTTATATATATACATAACAACCACTTGTACACTTGTACAGGGTACATGTATAAATGCAACATGTATGGAATAGGACACCAAATATGACAATGACCAATCACATACACAAGTGTTGTTTCCCTTTCCTTTTATAATTTTAGTTCCTTGACTAATGAAATTTATAATTGGCTAAGGTTCATTTACCCTTGAAATACCAATTAATGTAATGTTTTGTCAAAGAATTTGAATAATTAGGAGAAAATACTTTTGAGAAAGAGAATAATAAATAAGAATATTAGATCGAGGCCATTTAAAACCTAGCTCCTAATCATTGTGTGTTCGGTTTGGAAACAAAAAAAACATGCAATTAAAGCATTAATGTTTGGGTGCACATGTATTGCCAAAGCATATTGTATGGAGTGGAATGTGACTTTGACCACAAGTAGGTCACCTTTGTTGCAAGAATCCTTGGCAATTTTTTGATTTTTTTCTTCTACTTTTTAGCAACTGGGGTATTTGTGTTGTTTTTCTTTTCTACTTATTGTCATATATACATTTTAGGCACACATATATAGAAAATGTAGAAGGGTTGAAGCTATTGCATTGTCTTCTTGAGTAATTTTAATTGTGCATACATAATTTGAAAATAAAGACCTCCAATGATTTGTATTTAGCTTTTATGATGTTTTGTGTTGCTGTACTGTGTTGTAACGATCCGTTAGAAAATCGAGTAAAAATGTCGGTGTATCGCTAGGTATATGCGTCACCTAGGATGCACGGATACGGATACACGGATACGGGATACGTAGATAAGAGATTTTCGTAAATATAGGATACGGACACGGGATGTATTTGTAAATAATGAAAATATAAGGACCAAACTGTAAATAATTAAAACGCGAGGACAAAATTGTAAATATGAATACCCAAGAGTCCATATAGAGATTAACAAAGAAGATGGAAAGAAAAGTTACAATTCTTGGGACGGAGGAATTTTGGGACTTTGAAAGGACACATAACTTAATCTTCACGACATTATGAAAAACAAAATGAAAAAAATCAACTTTTCTCATTGTAGCCGTATTCGAAGACGGATACGCGTATCTTATCAGAATTCGCGTATCCGAAACACCGTACGTATCGCAGTTTTCAAAACTAGAAATCAGCCCAATACGTATCCCATCGCGTATCCTCGGCGTATCCGTATCCGCGGCGTATCGGTTACGTGATACGCCGGGAAACCCACGTATCCATGCATCATAGTGCATCACGTGTTTTGTAGGACATGTAAGTCTTATAACAATGACATCATGATGTTAGAAATGTGAGCAATGAAAACTAAAATAAATAGAGAATTGGAGTCGACATAAGGCCATACTCACGATTGGTGAAGCACTCGCGCAAGAAAAAGCGGGTTCTTCTGCTATTAAAGTATATTAAAATAAAAATCTGAAATAATCATTCGTAGAACAAGCTCAACAATCACACCGGGTCCCTGAGGATAGTTGGAAGCATGGTCATCACACCTGTAACTAGCTAAACCAGAAAAAGTGTGGGGCCAACGCACATGCTAGATGCATGGCATACTAGGCCCTAGACACCGAAGGTTACGCACATGTTCATAAATAGCGTGACATGCAGGACCTGAGGTTGTGAACATTCTCACAATGAGGCATGTTGGACCTTAGGATGTGCAGGGCAAATGCACATGCTCGATACGTTGCATGCTAGCTAGGATGAGGCACAATGGTCGCACACGTACTCGTATCAAGACATGTGGGACCTGAGATCGTGCGAATGCTCGTATTGAGATATGATGGACCTCAAGAGGAAGGGGGCCAGTACATTTGCTCGATACGTAGCATTCTAGTCAGGGCAAAGCACCGGAGCCGCTGCACTTGTAGAATTTATTGGTTCCTCTTCTACATCCAACTAACTTTGTGCCCAATTAGTAATTTAAATAAAGTAATTTACAAGAGTCACTTGATTTTAAATCATATATATGTCTAGGCTGCAATGATTATTTGATCATTGATTAATGTATAAAATAAAAAGTGTGTAAAATGACCCATAATAAAACACTAAAGGATTGATGCTAGCCCCACCTGGAATTGGATTTTGATATGCCGGTGTTCAACCAGTCAGAACATAGACAATAGGGGGCGAGAGAATTTAAGAGCTCAAGCATAATGTTTTATTTATTTATTTATTTATTATTGTTACTTATTATTGTAATGTAACTCGATCTATGTTACCACCAGAAAAGTAATAATTATAATGTTCAATCAATTTTATTATTTTATAATTATTTCATTAATGATAATCAAACTGTATATCATATATTATAGTCTACAATATTTAATCACTTTATTAATATATATGAAAATTTCTAAAATCACTTACATTTGGGATGAATATAGTATTATTTCTGTAATAGTAATAAAAACACCTACATCATGTTTGTTTTCTAACGTCACGCTTGAATTAATAGGATTGATTGTATAAGAAAATTGTTTTTCTTTCATTATATCGCTTTAAAGTGCTTGGATATAGATGATCCAACGAGAATTACTGTTGTTTTTTTTTTATTTAAAAAAAGGAAAAAATGAATTCTTTATTGACTAATCCCTAGCTTTACTATCTAAACACTTGTAGATAAGGAAGTAAAGAAAGTTAACCCAACATAAATGTATTCATTTTATAATAGTACTGATTACATCATAGTCCATAAATACTACTCATAAGAGAATCTAATAACAAATCTTTAACTAACTGATTATCTAGACTCTTAGATTATTACACATCAGCAGCGAAGATGTAAGGCTCAGATCAAGTCTTCATTTTATCATTATCTCAACATCCCCCCTCAAACTCAAGGTTGTGACCACAACATTGAGTTTGGATCAAAATCTTTGGCCGCGTAGAGCAAGAGAGTTTTGTCAAGCGATCACTAGGCTAGGCGATCTGGCGAGGAAACATAATGAGACTTGCGACTTCTTGGCCAACACTTCATTTCTCACAAAATGAACATCAATCTCTATATGTTTGGTACGAGCATGATAGATTGGATTTTGTGCTAGATAAGAGGCACTAGTGTTATCACACCACGCAGTGGGTACCTTTGCAAGAGGAATCTGCATTTCAGCAAGCAGATAAGTGATCCATTTCATTTTAGATGTTAAATCTGCAAGGGCCCGATATTCTGACTCTGTACTAGAACGGGATACCACCCCCTGCTTCTTAGAAGACCAAGACACCAAGGATTCCCCCAAATAAACACAATAACCACCAACTGATTTTCTATCAGCAATGGAAACCCCCCAATCAGCATCTGAAAAACCATTAAGAGACAAAGTTGTAGCAGGTTTAAATAGAAGTCCATAGTCAACTGTGCCTTGAACATACCTAAGTAAACGTTTCAGTGCTTTCCAGTGCTCAACACAAGGTGATTGCATGTACTGACTGAGACAGTTCACAACAAAAGTGATATCAGGTCTTGTTTGAGTGAGGTATTGTAGCCCCCCAAGAATGCTTCTGTATAATATGGCATTCTGAAAGATGTCACCAGGGTCTTCTTCTAACTTCTTGTTGAGAACTATGGGAGTAGGACAGGTACTAAGAGATTCACAGTTGAACTTCTTCAACAGTTGTTTGGCATAATGTGTTTGAGTAAGATACATGCCAGTGTCATACCTGAAAACCTGCATACCCAGAAAGTGAGAGACACTTCCTAGATCTTTGAGTGAGAATGTGGAATCCAACATCTTGATGAACTTGTGAATCAGCTGCATGGAACTCCCTGTCACCAAAATGTCATCCACATAGATTAAAACAAAGAGTATGTGAGAGCCAGTGTTGAGAATAAAAAGAGAATTATCACACATATATTGCTTAAAATCTCAAGACAGCAGCTGTAACTTCAAGGCTTCAAACCAGGCTCTAGGGGCCTGCTTTAACCCATAAAGAGCCTTATGAAGTTGGCGTACATAATTAGGTTTCTAAGGATCAACATAGCCCTCTGGTTGAGGCATATACACAAGATGCTGTAAGGGGACATTCAAAAAGGCACTATTGATATCTATTTGATGAATTGGCCAGTTATAAGACACAGCCAGGGAAAGCACAATTCTAATAGTGGGAGCCTTGGCAACTGGACTAAAGGTCTCAGTAAAGTCCACCCCATATGTTTGGCTAAACCCTTTTGCCAATAATCTGGCTTTATGTTTCAGTATACTGCCATCAGCTTTAAGTTTAAGTTTAAAAACACATCTGTTGCCAACCAATGTTTGACTGGGAATAGGAGGAACCAAAGTCCATGTGTGATTTCTTTGCAATGCAGAAAATTCTTCATCCATGGCAGTCTTCCATGAGGGACTGGACAAGGCCTGTGGCACACTTTCAGGTTCAGAATAATGAGCAATAGAAGAATCAGCAGTATAGACTTTAGGTTTGAAAATGCCAAGTTTGGCCCTGGTTTTCATAGGATGAGTATTAGCAGATCTAGACATAGGTGGAGGTGTAGGAGAGGAAGAAGAAGTAACACTATGACTTGGAGAAGGATTAGAAGCAGGACCAGAATTGGAAGTGTGAGGTACAAACTCAGAACTGACAGGACTAAAGATATGAGGTGATACAGACTCAGGACTGTCAAAACTAGAGGTAGAATGTGAAGGACCGGGATGTGGACTTTGATGTGATGAGATATGATGTGAAGGGCTTTGATGTGGTGCAGGACTGGAGATCTGATCAGGTTGGGGAGATAGGGATCCATCAGGATCACAATCAGCAGCACTGGTGTTGTGAGGGATAGTTTGTGGCTATATACTAAGAGAGAAACTAGGAGATGGCTTAGACATATCAAGAATTAAGGATCTGTGATGCCCCTGTTAAAATTTGGTGGAAAAGGGAAAGAAATGCTCATCAAAAACTACATCTCTAGAGATGTATATTCTACCACTCTCCTCAAGACACATATGACCTTTGTGGATAGGGCTTAGGCCAAGATACACAAATCTAGTGGAATGAAATTGAAACTTATGAGCTTGATATGGTCTTAAACATGGGTAACAGGCACAACCAAAAACTTTAAACATGTTATAGTTTGGTTTAGCATGAAATAGGATCTCATGTGGGGACTTGTTTTGTAACACAGGAGTAGGTAAACTGTTGATTAGAAGAGTAGCAGCCTGAAAACTATACCACCAAAAAGTGAGAGGCATGGAGGCCTGAGCTAGAAGGGTGAGCCCTAGTTCTACTATGTGCCTATGTTTTCTCTCATCTCTGCCATGTTGGCCATGAGCATGAGGGTATGAGTGTCTGAAAACTATGCCCTGATCTTTAAGCCAGGTTTCTATGCTCCTATACTCACCACCCCAGTCTGACTGTATGCACTTAATTTGAGTAGAGAACTGTGTATGAACAAGTTTGTGAAATTGTTTAACTACATCACACATTTCTGATTTAGCTTTTAGAGGGTAAATCCAAGTAAACCTAGAGTGATCATCTAGGAAATGCACATAACATAAGTGTTCAGTTGTGGATTTAACAGGAGAAGGTCCCCAAACATCTGTATGAATAAGGTCAAACATATGAGCAGCATGTGAAATAGAATCAGGATAAGGAATAGCATGAGATTTGCCAAATTGGCATGCTTCACAGAAAGACAAACTTTCATTAATAGAAGAAACAACATTACATTCTTGAAGAACTAAACTCAAAGTTTTCTTAGAAGGGTGGCCAAGCCTTATATGCCATACATCAAGACTCTTTCCTACATTATCAGACCTAACAGAACTAAGAAGACACTGAACTGGAACAGGTTGGTTGGATTGAGGAGCTCTTGGGGTCTCTATTGAGATTGACCATCTTGTACAGACCATCCTCCATTACCCCTTTGAGAAGAACAGTCCCTGACTTCTTGTCCTTCACCAAACAGAAAGATTCATTGAACTCAATAAGCACATCATTATCACAAGAAAGTTTAGACACACTAAGAAGATTTTTGGTTATATGAGGAACATGGAGGATTGAATGTAATTTAAGGAAAGAATTAGGTAACATAGATTGACCAATATTATGAATCTTAAGTTGCTCACCATTACCTACTGAGAGTGTACCATTACCATTATATCCAGAACTCATGTGCAAGTTGTTGAGCTCTCCAGTGACATGGTTTGTAGCCCCACTGTCCATATACCAGGCTGAGTCAGTCACAGATTGAGGAGAAGCAATGAGGGCAGACATTTGTCTAGGACCAGAATTAGGAGCATTTAAGGAGGAGGACCTGTGAAATTAGGATCAAATCGATGCCAGCATTCAAGCACTGTATGCCCATTTTACCACAAAGTTGGCATATGCTCCTGTTATTAGGATTGGTTCCTCTACCACCTCCTCGGCCCCGACCACCACGGCCACCACCTCGATAACCGCCTCGTCCCCTGCCAGAATTAGAGTACTGAGGACGCATATCAGAATTGGATTGACCACGAGGAGTCAAATGCATAATATTGGCAGCTGAATTCAGGGTTTGACCGTCACTGTTGGAATTGGGATTGAAACGAGCTAGGAGTCGTTCGTGAGTAAGAAGCTGGGATTGTACCTCTTGCCAATTCATAGAACCAACCCTTGTTGTGATGTTGACGATTGCTGATTCATAATCCCTGTTCAGGCCACCCAGAACCACAAGGATCAACTCCGATTTAGACACTGGGTAACCAGCAGCTGCAAGTTTATCAGCATACGACTTCATTAGAGCCAGATAATCCGCCATAGATCTGCTGCCTTTTTCAGTTTTTGTAAGAGCACTCTTGAATTCAAGCATCCTAGCCTCAGATTGGCTATTGAACAACGCTTCGAGAGTGGACCAGACTTCTTGTGATGTTTCACAGCCCAGAACTTCAAGCAGGGCCTGCTCCGTCATATAACTTAACAGCCAACCCTTAAGAAGATGATCGGTGGAATCCCACTGAGCAACAACAACTGTATTATGACGAGCAACTCCTCCATCAAAGAGAACTGCAGGAGGTCTTGGTTTCATACCAGTCAAAAAGGGCTCAAGATTGTATCCCTTTTATGATCGGAAGTACGGTGTATTTCCACAGTAAATAGTTGTCACGAGTGAGCTTAACAGTGCATGCTTGACTGAGATTGCCCGTGAACGGCGGAGCAAGAGTTGCCGGTGGACGAAGAATAGATGGAAATAGATCCAAACTTGGAGATAAGAAACCTAAAGACGACATGTAAGGGATTCCAGAGACATAACCACCTGGTAGTCCAAGGGAATGAGAGAAAAAGGCTGGAAAAGTAGTCGGAAATGATGGTACCGACGAGTATACAGGAAGAGAGAAAGGAAATTGAGCTCCTGGTATTGTGACCGGAGAAATAGTAGAAGCTGGGTTACTTTCTGGTTGAGAAACGACGGTGGTTTGTGGTGGCTCTGTAGTAACACCGGTGGTGTCCGGTGGAATAGTGGTGGAGCTCATGGCTGAGGATACCATAGCTCTGATACCAAGTAAAGAAAGTTAACCCAAGAAAAATGTATTCATTTTATCTGAATAGTACTGATTACATCATAGTCCATAAATACCACTCATAAGAGAATCTAATAACAAATCTTTAACTAACTGATTATCTAGACTCTTAGATTATTACACATCTGCAGCACAAATGTAAGGCTCAGATCAAGTCTTCATTTTATCATTATCTCAACAATTCAAATCAGCAGAACATGCCAAAAGAACATTGAAATTGTTTATTTTCATTCCATAAAATATATAGTGAAACATATTGAATGAAATAATAAAACACGACTTAAGGATAAAAAAATCACCACCAACCTCACGACCTATTTATCCTACCCTCACTTTTGGACGCATACCCAACTACCGTATGTTATCCCAAACTACACCAATCATCGCAAATTCATACTCTAATCGTCACAAATTTTATTTACTCATACCCTACACATTACTCATGCAGCTTGAAATCCTTATATTTATATTCTCCTCATATTATGCTAAATGGATATTCAAATATTTCTAATGTCGTTTCATACCTAAGCATCACATTCTCATATACCTTGGCATTGATAAACAACTGTAACTACTGAAATCATAAACGTAAAAATATATATTTGTATAGGGGATTCATTCAAGAAATTGAAACGTCAAAACCAAAGGAAACCATGCATAAGCCTTGTATTTTTGTTTTTTTTTTTCATTTATTTTTTTCAATTCCCCATAGATGTTTCATTTTTTGGGGATGTATTAATTTTTTATATAAATAAAAATGTAAATAATTTATCCATATCTATCGGGTTTGTATCGAAATTGACATCTCATATAGATATTTTACTCCCGCACCCAATAGTAAGTCTTATTTATACTTCTTTCCCTTAGAAATTTTCAAATTACGGTTTTTTTTTTCGTTTTGTTTTGTTTTGAACAACGCAAATGTTGAAAATGAATCATTATGTAATTATAGTTTGTATTAAAAAGTCACTTTAAAGATCAATATAATGACATCATAGTCCATATATTAGATCGTGGAGATAATATAATTTGAATATTATTATTTGTTTTAAATATTATTATTGTCGTATTTATCTTTTATTGACTTATTGATTAAGTCACCGAACCCTATGTATTTGTACTCTCCATTCAATTGAGTCAATAAAAATATAATACACTTCGAATTATGTTATAGATGGTTTTATTCAGGGAAACTTGATAAAATATGCTTAAAAAGATTTTTATTTGTGTGGTATGCCTCAAAAGATAACATTTGAAAAATATGCCTGTAAAAAATTCGTAGCTATTACGTAGCAAATCGGTAGCGAATACGCAACGAAATGCTTTTCAGACATATTTTGTAAATGTTATTATTTTGAGGCATATCACACAAATAATTAACTTTTTAAGCATATTTTTTCAAGTTTCCATTTTATTTTTGGCAAAAAAAAAAAAAGTTTCCCTTTTATTTATGTGGGTATATGATTTAGAACAAGTCAAAATCAAGAAATAATTATAGCATAGCAATCAGTGATTTAAATAGCAGTTTCAATGAAATAAGTCTAACTTTAACCAAATAAGTCCAAGGATACTCTTAATCACATTTATGGTCACATCCCACTTTAAGTAACTCTTTCTTAAGGTCATATATGACAATTTTGGCCATGTAGTGCACAAGTTGGGCAGGGGCTATACCAGTCTTTGGGGGGAGGGGGTATGTGTGTGGAGAGGATGGGATGTGTGGGGGTGGGGGGAAGGCCGAGGTATGTATCATATGTGTTTGAATAACAATGACACAGCTGTGGGATAAATATCCTAAGCCACACGTCAAGGTGAAGTATATATATATACATAAAAGCTTGATATATATATTTCATGCAGGTGAAGTGTATATATATATATATATATATATATATATATATATATATATATATATATATATGATTAATGATACTGAACACAACCTGTGAAAATGGAGTCAGGAATTTTTAGCGCATATAGTACAAGGCAATTCATAAGAATTAGGCGCTTTTAGTTCAATTTGTTTTTTTCCTAAAAACATCTTATAAAATATTAGTTGATATCGCGTTTTTAACATCCGTAGATCTGAAAATTCATTCATTGATAAATTTCCAAAACATCACATACAAAAGTAGTATTTTCTTGGTTTTAAGACATTTAAAAACAAAATCAAATTCAATACGTTATCTGTTTCACAATAAGAAAATTTCAAAAATCAAACTAATGACTATCAAAGTATTAGGGCTTGTAACTATAAGAAAATTACTTATTTACCTCTACTTAAGAACTTAGGGCTTGTGTTGTCTAGGGATAGATTGATGTTTGCTTGATATTATAACTAATAACTTGAAGATTGAGATTAGAATTTGAAGGGAAATGTGTATTAATGTATTATTAACTGTGAGAAATTAAAAGAAGAATAAAAAGGAAGAATCGAAGAAGAAAGCAGAGGAGGAGAGGGCCGAGAGGCAGGGGATAAGGAGGACTGGAGGGGGGACAATTGATTTTTATTTTTGTTTCATTGTTTGTTTGCTCTTTCTATATATATATACAATATTATAATATTATAATATATTTTTTCTCTTGTTTTCCAAACCATGAATAATAATAATAAAACTTGGTTTATGTATAAATATAAAATTTGTGTTGTATGTCTTCTTTTTTTTTTTGGCAAAGTTAATTTTTTTAGGGCTTTATCGCTTCGCGTAAAAAATTTGGGCCACATTATATTAGGTTAGATCGCATTGGATCTACACGATTTTTTTTCTTTTAACGAAAACATGTAGCCCTTGTTTGTTTTGCGTTGAGTTCTTTTTGGGGTTTTTATACATCAAATCACCAATCATTTCTTACAATTCTCTCACCAATCAATTCTTCAACTACAAATAAAAAAAAATTAAATTATCTCTCACCATTTCACTTTATCTATTTTATTACTTTTTTTTAACATTATTTTATTCATTATACTATCTTATTTCAATTTCTCTCACCACTCATTTCTTTATCTACACAAATTTTAAAAAACATTTTAACTTTCTAATTATTATTTCAATCATTTTTATCATATTTTATTATTCACTAGTATATTAAAAAACCTATAAAAAAACTCCAACTCAAAACAAACGGAGCCATTTTAAATAAAAGAAAGGCAGTGCGCCCAACATGATAGAGAGTGGGGTGTGTGGTGGATTCCACCCAAATTTCCTAAGCGAGATTCTTAATACATACCCATCTAATAATAATGAAGCTGTGTATGTATATTATTTCAGACAATTTTTAGTGTAATTATGTATTTAGTTCAACTGGGTATAAGCTTAACTACTCATCATAATGGTACAGCTTCAAAACCTGGCTCTTGCCTATTTTTTCACCTTTTTCTTTTCTGAATTTACACAATTAATCATGATGGATATAATATTAATGATCAGTGAGTCTATATTAGGAATCAACGATATGGATACGTATATGTTGTGGCGCTCGTTATGTCACAACGGTTACGCCCATATCGTTTCTCTATATATATGATTCTTAAAGAATTGGTGGGAAATATTAGATGCAAAACAAATAGGCACCGCATGAATGGAAATGTTTTAATTAACAAAGAAATTGTTTTCTTGAAGTTTATAAAGTAATCATTTTTATCAAGATCAGTTTAAGTTTTGAGAAAATAAAATTTTAAATGGTATCGTAGTAGAATGTCTTGAGTTCAAACATCCCGACAAAATTGTCTTCCCATGATAAGCTCTTGGGATAAATATCGAGTTTAGATGTGTTAGTTTATACCGGAAAATATAAAAAAGATATAGATACCGGGTGATACTACTACTATCACAAAGGTTATGAGATAACGATTGATCAACCAGCACACTTTCATATTTGGTTATTTTCGACTTATATCATGATCAGTAAATCTTACATCATAATTATATATAAAAATATTATGTTACTCGTTTCGTTAGGACACAATCATTACTCTAATAATATTTCTCAAAAATATCTACTAGCCATTGACCATGTAGTGGTAGTACCGACAGAAAGTGAGAACCCTTTTTTGTGTTCTTTATTAATTGATCCCCATTATATAATGGAAGCTTCTTTTTTCAAATATATTTAAAATATATATATATATATATATATATATATATATATATATATATATATATATATATATTGTACTCCATTCTATTTAGTATGCGTGGTCTTTTTAATATAACATTCTTATTACGTATCATATGTTGGTTAAGATTCTTTGTTATAAATCAACACTTAGACATATATTAAAATTAACTGTGTTTATATAATATATAAATATTTTACCTCACGTACACATTTTTAAAATGACAATGGGAAATCAATTATTAATTTAAATTACTTGATACACGTTATCACCACATTTACAGGTGCCACCTAAAAATCTCTCCAATATGGACAAAGAGCATCAATCAACTTGGTACGTTCTCTTGCTAGTGCTTTCTCATTTATTATTACCTATAATATTTCTTTCTTTTTTGGACAAACTTAACCAAGTTGTTGTCAACTTTCTTGGATGTGATGCAATCATATCGAGGACGGAGCCATAATTTTATTTTTGAAAGAGCTAATAAACTCTGCTAAGATGATCGAATGGGCCGGATAAGAATGATTTTGTATCGGTTTATGTATAATTCTTTAGTTTGATTTTTGTTTTTTTACCATTGAGTTGGCTTAACCATCCTATATATATCACCTTGCTTTAGGTTCGTCCTTGGCTATGATTATGACATGTTATGTCATAACGAGTAACGTAACACTTCATAATGCTAATGTGTATTATATCATTTCAATTTCCTGAAGAAACGGGATATTTCAAGACTTTTATGTACATAACGTAATGTCACTTTAAAAAAAACACTCAGTTAACAGAAGTGATACAATTAATCTTTATTTTACAATACATGACGTATTAATCATGTCATAAATTCATCATAATTAAGAATGCAAAAGTAAACGTATAATTATTGTGGCCGAGTGATCGTGGAATTTAATTTATAAAATGACGTGCTAAACCGAGAGATATTAAGTTCAATCCATTCAATTTGTAAGTTTTGTTTACTAATACACACAAACAAAAACAAACAAAAACAAAAACAAAAAAAAACAAAAAAAACAAAAAAAACAAAAAAAAAAAAAACGACAAAAAACATAGTACTATAAGAAAATGGGACCATGGGACTAAAATTGCAGTTAGACTAGCTAGGAGGCTAGAAAGACAACAACATACATACATATATCATATATGCAAGTCCATATATTTCCTTTATTTCTACTTCTTTTGCATTAAATAAATATCTTTTGTTGTATGCTTCTGATGTAGGTTTATTCTACATATATATAATGAAATATTTATAACCTTTATTATTATTATAAAGTTTAAATGGATAGGATACTTGCATTAATTTTGATCTCGAAACACATGATTATCGGATTATTAGTAGCTTTTAGAGTATGTTTTGTCTTCGGGGTTACGATTCGTATTTTTAATACTTCATTGTGAAGGTTTATCGAGCTAACACTAGGTTATAAATGGGAATTGCACTATTATTAACCTTAAGAAAAGCACAATTACCCCTCCAAAAAAATAATAATAATAAATAAGCACAATTGGTAGATTGGTCATCCCAAGCTAATCATATCAAGAAAATCATAATTGAAGCATTATCTTTACTAGTGTTTTTCTATCTTGTTGGTTATTATTTTAGATTTGTTATAGTTTAGATGTTAATTGTTAATTTTCTTCACTTTCCTTTATGTTTGTTCAGACCAAACGAGCTAGTGATTTTGATACTCACCCAACATTCACGTAAGGCGGACCTTATACTCGTAACCCTATACTATGTTTGACCACCTAACTAGTATCTTTGCGAGATTTTATGGTCTAAACGGTTCTTCGTCATATTCTTCACCATTTCAGACAATAGTTGAAGGATGCCTGATAATTGAGAAATTTTACGGTGGAGTGTTCGCCAATGAGTAAATCCATCTGTATTAAATCGAAACAAGTCATACTACGTCAAGCACGCTACAAATAAGCAAGCGCATAAACAATGTAAATCACCACAAGCATACCAAAAATCATGTTATCTAGAGGTAGACACACATATAATCTAATAGGGTTTGCATACGTATCCCACTGAATTGAAGAAAAATAGTAAATGTTATACTAATTAAAATTTGTTAGTGCACTCGCTGAATACGTTTTGTCTGCATCTGTCGTTGTATCTCGCAACTATTGTATCTTGATTAAATGCAAGTAGATTGTCTTATTCAAGACACTCTTATTGAGGACACTCCCTAGAAGAATTGTCCAAATAATTGGTGTCCATTTTCAGTAAAGTAGCTTGGATTTCGTACATTAGGTTCCTATATTAATGGGAAATACTTGTGTGGAGAGTGTATTTTGAGGTGAAGTGACTAATGAAACGACGAGAACCACACGTACAGTTTAAATACAGAATAAACCAAACGGTGTGTTTCATATTAAACCACACGGTGTCTCCACATCTTGATAGGTAAAAAGATCACTTCAATAATTCAATTTGCTTAAAGCTATCATCAAAATTCATGTGCCTTCACGTAACCAAACAAACTACTTTCAGGAAGTTATAATTACTTCTACAAATTAACAGCCTACCCCAAGTAGACTCCTTAAAAAAGAAACTAGCTTGATTTTGAAGAGAAAGATGAAAAAGAAACTAGATAGATATGTATATTTTTGGCTGGAAATAAGTGGTTCTTCTTTGCTTCAAGTTGTGTATGATTGAGTTATGTTCACTTATGTGTCCACACAAAAGACCAATTCATTGTTTGTAGGTAGGCACTATGTTTTCTAATATATTTACGTATTGTGTAATTTATTACACTATAATAATAACGATCATTCATTAATTTCACGAACCCATTTTAACACTATCGACGATTATATATGATCTATTGATAATGGACAAATCTTATAATATGGTCCGGGTGCATGTATGACTCAGGGCAGGGACGGACCCAGCTCTTTAAATAAGTCACACTATTTATTAGGATCAATACACACTGTTGATGCTTAAAAACCAATTGGTGTTAGTAAAAAGCCTTCTTATATTTCCTTATATCACAATTAACACGCTTCTCGTTGCGCTTATAACAATGCTCTACCAATTGGTGTTAGTAAAGCGCTACTTATATTTCCTTATATCACAATTAACACGCCTCGCCAGTGTGGGCGCATAATGTTCTCGCCAACATAAGACACAAAGGCATATAAAGGCATGACACAAGCGCCAACAAAGAGCGCAACACTTGCACAATATAATTGGGGAAACAATGTTGGTTGCAAGATTGATCCTACATGACCTCTCGCTCGATACTGTATTAGATCAATGACTTACAGTTATCTTAAAACCAATTGGTGTTAGTAAAGCGCTTACTATATTTCCTTATATCACTATTAACACGGCCCCCACTGAGATCCGAAAATCGACGCGTTTTTATAGGTAAAAAATGTAAAAACACTATTGATGTCCCCACTCGCCTTTCAAATTTGTTCCAGTGACCCCATTGAGATTTTTTCTGGGTCCGTCACTGACTCAGGGGTGGATGCACAACAAAGAAGGGGGGTTGTCTTGAAAATGATGCGGTTTTGCTGTTAAAAAATATAACAATATCATATATTTCTCGAGTGGATCATCATTTTTACTCCGGTGTCTTTATTGAGAAAATTTTCTAGATCCGCCATTGGTATGACTTGGTGATACCTGGTGGACCCCAATCTAAGATAAAATGGTGGACCTCATCTTGCCGTCTTTTAAAATATCTAATAGGTGGAACAAGTATGATATGATGATCTATGACTATCATAAAACTAGTGTTGAACATAATGTAGCTAGCTTGTAGGCCACTATAATAACGAGTGCAAAAGTGTTGTGTGTTTATTACGTTATAAATAAAATATTATAAAGCGATAATAATCTGCTCATAAGAAGATATATATATATATATATATATATATATATATATATATATATATAGACAGTGTTTCTAGTACTAGTATGTAGAGACACCCATTTACCTAATACACCCTTAAAATAGTTGTTATACCATAACCTTTTATAGGATCAAGGGTTTAATAAGAAAATTTTAGCATAGGGTCTCCGATTATACTGCAGACGACCTGACCCTAAATTGTATGATACAACATATATATATATATATATATATATATATATATATATATATATATATATATGATCATTATTGTCTTTATATATATGATCATTATTGTCTTTTATGTATATATATATATATATATATATATATATATATATATATATATATATATATATATATATATATATATATGTTGTATCATATATATATATGATCATTATTGTCTTTTATGGCTAATGTGTCCACCATAAATAGTATTTGGCATATAATTGGTATAAGCCAAGTGTCATTCTTTTGTTAGGTTATACCCATAGGCCTTTGGCCCTTGAGACATAAAGATATTTTTAGCAAGTAGGCATATATAATTATGAGTACCATCTTGTGGAAGAAATTAAATTTGCAAGTTGTTATACAGCATTTAGTTGCCAATTTGTCAGCTTAGAGGAAGAAGCATATATACATGCATGTTGCTCCTTGTGGATCAATGCACTAACTTTTTGTCCAAGTAAAAGTAGCTTTGCTTTTGTTGAAAGAGTTAGAATACGAGGAGTATTTGTTATAAATTCTGTTTTATTATTTATTTATATGTAGCCGTGATATAAGACAAGTATTTTCCTTAGGGTTTAAGGGTGGCGGCTGGTCAAAGAGTCCTGAATTAGTAAGTTCCTGAAATTCAGGAAGATTAGGGTTTCCACCAGTTGTATAAATAAGATTGTGCAGTCAGTGAATAAAACATAAGAACAATTGTTCTCTTTTACCTTTTCCAACATGGTATCAGAGCCTAGATCCATAAAAAACTAATTTCAAAACCTTGTTTTTTCTCGAGATGAACTACCGAGCAGCGTTCACCGGAGAGCTGACCAGCACCGACTCTTCTGCTAACACAGGATCCGGAGCAAATACTGGGGGAGAAGACGGAAACACAGCAAATTCCTCTTCTAACCTACTGGTATCACAGAAGCTAAATGGCAAGAACTACTTGGAGTGGTCCCAGACCGTCAAACTGGTGGTTGATGGCAGAGGAAAGTTAGGGTTCTTGACCGGAGCAAGCAAGGAACCAGCAACAAATGATCCAAAACTGGCGATCTGGAAGTCTGAAAACTCAATGGTAAAGGCATGGCTCATAAATTCCATGGAGCCACCCATTGCCAGACCGCATATGTTTCTGTCCACTGCCAAGGACATGTGGGATGCTGTGAAAGATATGTACTCTGACTTGGAGAACTCTTCACAGATCTATGACCTAAAGACAAGACTTTGGAACTTAAAACAGGAATCCAGGGACGTAACCACTTACTACAATGATATTGTAACCCTTTGGCAGGAATTGGACATGTGTTATGATGACACTTGGGACTGCCCTGGTGACAGTACAAAAATTCAAAAAAGGGAGGAGAATGAAAGAGTTTATTCATTCTTGGCAGGCCTAAATCCAGATCTGGATGAGGTGAGGGGTAGAATTCTGGGCAGAAAACCCCTACCATCACTCAGAGTAACCTTTTCTGAAGTAAGAAGAGAAGAATCAAGACGCAAAGTTATGCACAAACCAGGCCTTACAGAAGTAGAAGGATCTGCCCTAGTGGCTGGAAGTCAACACAGGAAATCAAACAAGGAGAAGCCTAAGTGTGAGCATTGCAAGAAGATTGGCCACACTAAGGACATATGCTGGGATATACATGGCAAGCCAGAATGGAGGAATAAGGGCAGTAGGGGAGGACAGAATCAAGGAGCAGGAAGAGCAAATCAGGTGGCTTCTGACCTAGGGTCCTCATCTACTACTGGGGCTCTTCAATTCACTCAGGAACAGCTGGAACAACTCAGTAAAATCCTAAACTCTCAACTCTCCTTGAACCATAATCCTCAATGCTCTTTGGCAGAGTCAGGTAATTACCTTCATTAAGCCTTTTATGGGACCAGTCATGAAATAAATTGGATAGTTGACTCCGGAGCAACGTATCACATGACTGGATCCTCTGATTTATTTCTTAATTATGACCCTTGTGCTGGAAACCATAAAATCAGACTTGCTGATGGGTCATTCTCTGCGATTGCTGGGAAAGGCTCCATCAAAATCACACCAAACCTCACACTTACAGAAGTATTACACGTACCTAAACTGTCTTGTAATCTGATTTCCATATGTAAACTGACATCTGAACTAGACTGTGTTGCTCTATTTTCTAAGGATGGTTGTGTGTTTCAGGACAAGGCTTTGGGGAAGATGATTGGCAAGTCTAGGTTGATTGGTGGTCTCTATGTGCTGGAACAGGATGGTGAATCAAATAAGGACTCCCTACTGAGAGGATGTCATCTCACAAGAAATTTAAATAATCAGAACCAGATTTTAATGTGGCATAGGAGATTAGGCCACCCAAATTTTAATTATATGCAAAAGTTGTTTCCTGGACTTTTTTCTAATAATAAAAATATTTTACCTTTATGTGAAGTGTGTGTTCTTGCACAGCAAAATAGAAGTATTTATCCTATTCAACCCTACACACCCTCAAGGGCCTTCACTATGATACACAGTGATGTCTGGGGACCATCTAGGGTACACACTCTAAATAGCAAAAGGTGGTTTATAACTCTTATTGATGATCACACTAGAATGACTTGGGTTTTCTTAATGAAGGAAAAGTCTGAGGTTGAAACAATTTTTAAACAGTTTTATGAAATGGTGAAGACTCGGTTCCAGACTCAAATCCAAATTTTAAGGAGTGACAATGGAACTGAATACTTCAACCAATACCTAGATGGATACCTTGTTGAGAAAGGAATTGTTCATCAAAGCTCCTGGATTTAAAACCCCACAACAAAATGGTGTTGCAGAGAGAAAGAACAGACACCTTCTGGAAGTAGTTAGGACACTCTTAATAACCTCAAAATGCCCTAAGACATTCTGGGGAGAAGCTGTCCTAACTGCCACATATTTGATCAACAGGATGCCCTCTAGAGTACTCAGTTTTAAAACACCTTTAAACCTGTTTGAAACCTGTTTTCCTCAAAACAGACTCATTGGCAAACTCCCTTTGAAGGTTTTTGGGTGCACTGCTTACACACACACTCACAATCAAGGGAAATTGGAACCTTGATCAAAGAGATGTATCTTTGTGGGATACTCTCCTACAAAGAAGGGTTACAAATGTTATGATAATGAAACTGGTAAGTTCATCATCACAATGGATGTAACCTTCTTTGAAGAAAACATGTTCTTTGATAAAGTCCAATTTCAGGGGGAGAAAAAGGGTGAAACAAATGCTTTCAATGAATTAAATGTAGGATATAATTTCCTAAACCACAAAACTAAATTTGACCTTGGCTCTGATGACTTAAGGACTTGTGATGATGATGACTGTCAGGCTGGAGGAGGAATCAACACTGACTCAACAGAATCAGTAACTGTTGTTTCTAATCCCCCAGAAAATGACCAAATTTTCAAGGGGAAGACTTATGTGAGGAAGCACCCTAAGAAGGCATCTAGAAATCAGATTGAGGCAGGACAACAATCAGTCCCTGAAGCTGTTGCTGAACCAAACACCCAGACTGAGCATATAGACAACATAGATTCTGAGGCTCAGTTGTCTGGAAACTCTGATTCTGAGTCTCTTGACTCTGAATTCTCTGAAACAAATGAATCCCATGAATCTTCCCTCCCTACTCTAAAAAAGGGGGAGAAACTCCCTCTTTCAACCCAAGAAAAACTTCTCCTAGATGTACCTATAGCCATCAGAAAACCTACCAGAAGTTGCACTAAGCACCCCATCTCCAAATTCCTCTCATATACACAATTATCCCCTAAATATAAAGCCTTCACCGCAGCTTTTTCATCTACCACAATTCCCAAGGACATACAAGAAGCCCTTAGGGTTCCTGAGTGGAGAGCGATTCCTCGGAAAGAGATGGGGGCACTAAGAAAGAATGACACCTGGGAAGTTGTGACCCTGCCTAGAGGAAGGAAAACTGTGGGGTGTAAATGGGTATTTGTGATCAAGTACAATTCTGATGGGAGTATCCAAAGACACAAGGCTAGGTTAGTAGCCAAGGGTTACTCACAGACATATGGCATAGACTATGCAGAGACTTTTTCCCCAGTGGCCAAACTAAACACTATTAGGATACTGCTTTCTGTGGCAGTAAACCGAGATTGGCCACTTAATCAACTGGATGTAAAAAATGCATTCCTTCATGGGGAGCTGAAGGAGGAGGTGTACATGGAACCACCACCAGGGTTCACTGATAGATTTGGGAACAGGGTGTGTAAGCTGAAAAAATCCTTGTATGGGCTTAAACAGAGCCCAAGAGCTTGGTTTGACAGATTCATGAAGTTCCTAAAAAGTGTTGGATTCACACAAGGGAGATCAGATCACACACTGTTTCTCAAAAAATCTGGGGGAGGAAAGATCACAGTGTTAATTGTTTATGTTGATGATATTATCCTCACAGGAAATGATGCTAAAGAAGCAACCTGGGTGAAAAGCAAACTGTCATCAGAGTTTGAAATCAAGGACCTGGGGCCCTTGAGACATTTCTTGGGAATGGAAGTTGCTAGGTCTTCAGAGGGGCTGATAATGACTCAGAGAAAGTATACATTAGACCTTCTCAAGGAAACAGGTTTAGAAGGGTGCAGACCAGCCTGGACACCTATGGAGTGCAACCTTAAATTGGGAAGTGTCAAGGGAAAATCAGTTAATGTGGAAGGATATCAGAAATTAATTGGCAAGTTGACATACCTTGCCCATACCAGGCCAGATGTGTCATATGCAGTTGGGACACTAAGTCAGTTCATGCACTCACCAAATGAGTTTCATCTTGAAGCAAATAGAGATTGTTGAGGTACTTGAAGACCGCACTGGGAGAGGTTGTACTTCAAGTCTAAACGTAAGGAAGTGTCCATTTTCACTGACGCAGACTGGGGTGGCTGCACTAAGGATAGGAGGTCCATAACAGGGTATTGTACCTATGTGTGGGGAAACCTTGTGACATGGAGGAGCAAAAAACAGGATGTCGTTGCAAGGAGTAGTGCGGAGGCTGAGTTTAGAGCCATAGCACAGGGTATATGTGAGGGACTGTGGATAAAAAAGGTGATGGAAGATCTGGGAGCTGGTTTCTCACAACCCATGAAACTATACTGTGACAACAAGGCTGCCATAGAGATAGCAAATGAGCCAGTCCAGCATGACAGAACCAAACACGTGGAAATTGACCGGCATTTTATTAAAGAAAAGCTGGAAAATGGTCTGTTCTGTGTTCCTTTCCTTCCCTCCTCAAGGCAGATTGCAGATGGGCTGACAAAGGCATTGGGGAGAGCAAGGTTTGATGAGTTTGTGGGCAAGTTGGGCTTGTCCAATATCTTCGCTCCAACTTGAGGGGGAGTGTTGAAAGAGTTAGAATACGAGGAGTATTTGTTATAAATTATGTTTTATTATTTATTTATATGTAGCCGTGATATAAGGCAAGTATTTTCCTTAGGGTTTAAGGGTGGCGGCTGGTCAAAGAGTCATGAATTAGTAAGTTCCTGAAATTCAGGAAGATTAGGGTTTCCACCAGTTGTATAAATAAGACTGTGCAGTCAGTGAATAAAACATAAGAACAATTGTTCTCTTTTACCTTTTCCAACAGCTTTCCCTATCATCTTTTGCAACAAAACACAACACACGTTTCCATGTTTAAAATCATTAATGGATACTTTGACTTGGGTAGTGTGTTAAAAGACATTATCCACATGTACACCACATTGAATCGATTTTTGAAAAGTCGATTCTTGAGTCAATAAAACGACTTTGTCGATTGTGAGGACCGGCATTTTCAAAGTCGATTCTTGACTTTACAACAAAGTTTCCGAAGGCTATTTCGATGTGGTGCACATGTAATGTGGGGCATAGGTAAGTTGGGTGCGATGTAAATAAAGACTCCCAAGAAAAGAAAATATGTTAAATAAATGCAAGAGCAAAACTTGAAGAATGCAACAAAATATATATATGCTTTACAATTACAATTAGTGCCCAACAATCTCAACCCAATGTCTAAAGGGTAAAATGCAAAGAGCCTTTGGGATGAGAAAGTCTCTGTTTTTCTTTCTACTAATAATCCATTTGTAGCAATGAAGGGGGGAGGAAAGATTGAATGAAAGAAATTATACACAATTCAGCCTGGGACTCAATACCTTCTAGCTTCGCGACGAAGATCAATTTCCCCAAGCCACAACGCGTTACAGGTGTAACGACGATGTGAATCAAGCAAGATAATTGTATATTTGAGAGTTATTCTTGTCTCGTTCAAGATACTCTCTGTCTATCAGGCTTTCAATCCTTTTCTTCAAATCAGCTGGTTTTATTGGAAACTTTAGCTGCATATTTACCATCATAACCCCCCCAAGCTTATCAGTACATTACGATTTCTCTTTCATTTAATATTACAAGAATTTTCAGCATATCGCAGCATGAAACGGTGGATCGAATAATAATAATGCATTACCTGTTGAAAAAGTTCAGTGATCAAAAGAGTATGACTTAGCACTTTTCTTGTCTTCATAATCCGAACTATTGCAGCATCCACCTACAAAGATTTCAAGAAGGAACATATTTCAAGAAAGAAATTCTGAATCGGGTTTTTTTTAAGAAAAAAAAAAAGGAGGTGATGAAATAAAAAACCTGGTATTGACGGTCTTGGAATACTCTTTCAGTGGTGCTTGTGTTCTCCTCAACTGTTTCTTTCATCTGAATTGCATTTACCTGCAAATTTTACATACATTCTAGTGTTATAACATCATCACAACATTCAATGCCGGGCATTTCTTTATAAGAAAAAAAAAAGCACCTTTATACGATGAAGAGGAGCAGTGAATTGATCATTGAATTCAAAAGTATCGTTATCCTCCACCTCTTTGCCTTTCGGAATCTGGAAATTGATTTATAACTCAATAAGTAGTATATATCAAAGGGTACTCTAACATGTGATTGGCGAGAAAATACGAGCATTAGCCAGTTACGACCACAGACCTTTTGAAGAACGCGAACTTTACCACACGCAAGGGACTGTAAAGTTCTTCTTAGCTCCTTGTCTTCAATGCCAGTAGATTCCTTTATATCTTGAAAGCTAAGTTTGAATGCATCATTAAACAGCATCAAAACTACTGTCTGGTAGAGGGAAGGGGAGGGGGGAGCACATTTTTAGACCGTGAAGAAGAACAACAACTAACAAAAGGATAAGTCTGTAAATAACACTAACCTGAAAAAGAGAAACAGCCAGCTCTTTTTTACCTTTCGGAAATTCTGCTTTTAAAACACAATGACCTAATGAATTCTGCCACATCAATCTCCTACCACCATGCTTGCTTAAATAAAATTCTTTGAAAATATCCTGTAAAAACAAGGTACAGGAGAACCATTACGGTCACCATCAAAATCACATGTGAAGAGTCAAAAAGTGATGTATAAGCATATACCTGATACATATTCAGCTCGTGAGGAATCTGGACATCCATGGGTGGATATGTTGGCCAGTACCTGCAGCTTATCCTGTTAATTCAACTTTACAAGGAAATTATCCACTCTCAAAAAACACGGTCTCGTAAGAGCATATACAGTATACCCGGTGGTTAGCACATGGACGCTCATCTCAATTCCTGGGGGCAGTTTTGTCCTTGCTTGAGACGATTGCTTGAAGGATTCGTTGATCTCTTTCGATAGTTCAATGTCCTGTGGAAGTTATAAATTTGATTACTAATGAAACTTGACAATATGTATTCCTCGACATTCGGCGGCACTTAATTCTAGAGCACCCAATTATTTGAAAGCAGAAAGCTGAGCCTAGAGTTTAGAGCAAAGCATCACGGAGTTTGCCATCTAATCTCATAGTTAATTGATGAAGTTCTAAAGGTGGATATAAAAGACACACCTTAAACATTCCTTCAAGTTTGTTAGTAAACTGGCTGCCACACTCGGTTTTCAGCTGCAATTAGAATTACCAAAAACCTCGATAAGCATGAATACATTACAAAGGAAATAGAAGAAATTAAAAAAGTTGAAATCTTTCACTTTAGAGATCATGGACTTCTCGGCGTCAATGGAAGCACTTTTTCCCAAAAGTAGCCTTTTAGCAAGATCTTTCTTATAAAATGCCTCAAACACATCTTTGCCCTATCAGGAGAAAAAAATTACAGGCTGCCTTCAACGCGAAAAGTTTCAAATATCAAGCAGGGAAACAGCAGAGGTTGCTTGCCAGACTTAAAATACTCCAACGTACCTGTATAAACCGGAATAAAACCAAAACTTTATCAAGTGTGCCCTCCAATTCCTCCTCTGACGTACCCTTGTTTCCAGCACGAAGCTTCTCGTCCAAAAATTTGGCTATTAATTCAGCCGGTCGATTCTACCAAAAAGCACAAAGATGATTGTAAGTCACATTCATATAAGAAAGTTTTCAATTAAACCACAAGGAAAATTGCATATGTACCAATATGAAATTTCTGAGAACATTCATTTTACAAGATGCACTCCTCAACAAAGATTTACAACGTAGTTGTTATGGCGTTAGGCTCAACTTATTATGTTCCTTCCGATTCAAGTGGTCACGAAGAAAGAGACAACCCAGATTTCTTGACTGTTGGACCACATTGTTACAGGCCAAAGTACAAAAGCAGAAATTAAAAGGTAAGCCCAAAGTACCTGGCGTATATTAATAAGATGCTCAAATGCTTCTTTAATTGTGTTGCTGAATGCATCGTTCTTACAAAAACTTTCCTCCCAAACTTTGTCCAAAGATGACTTGGATTCCAGTAGGCTGGATACCATATCTTTGTCCTTTTCTTCGTCCATAACAACTCCTTGGCCTGTTTTCCGGATGTATGAGCTAAGCGCTTGCCTAAGCGGTTCAAGGGCATTGACCCTTAAAAAGAGTGTATACATCCTCTGAAGATCCTCAGTACGATGCCCATCCATAAGCATGGCAAAACCCTGGATGAAACGGTAGGACCAAGAGTGTAATGTATCATAGCATTCTATAGCCCCAACTTTTAATCAGAAATTGAATCAAATACATACTTTATCAAGAATCGCAGCTACATGCCGTTCAAAAAGTTGCATTTCTACAGTAGCCAATAGCGGTCTCCTTGTCACAGCATTCAGGTAAAGTAGGCATCTTTCATGCTCTTCATGTAACCTTAACTGCAAGAAAACGGTTTTGCAATTGAACTTCTATAAAACAAAAACGTTCCGTTTCAAACTTAAAAAATATTGCATGTCGGTACAAGGAAAGAGAATGAAGGACTGGATGTAGTAGGGCAATGATATATCAACATCTCATCAAAAGCTTAAATAGTTACAAAGTGTGACTTGTACACTCAACACACGGCCTCCCCATATGTGCAGCCACAGATTTCACAAACTAAAGCTGTCTGAAAGAAGTACGATTTATACATTCTGACAGACAACTGTCAAGAAAAATTACAGATCTTACCGATCAAAAGAGGGGGGTGTTGGTTGAAAGAAAGTATGAAGAAAAAACTAGATACAAACAAAAACCTAGCAGGTTTACTATTGTTAATGTAAATATGTAAGCTGCAGTCATAAGTAGCTTTCTATCTTACATAATGTAAAGAGTTCATCATAGTGTCCACTACGAAATCATGTTTTCAAATTTCCTTCCACCCATTTTATAGAGGAAAGGATCGATGGTGTGTTGGCCAATTCATGAAGCTTGTGGCATACCCAAGCAAAAGTGTATAGTATAGTGCTTAAATGTACAAAATGATAAGGGTAGATAAAACACGCACCTCCACATGCTTCAAGTAATCAGGAATATCTGACTGGTGCATAAATTTAGCTCCCTCAGCTGCATAAAACTCAGAAGTACGCTCAAGAAATGGCTTCTCAAAGCTTTCAGTATAAATTCCTAATGCAGAAAACATCTTCAAAAGATGATTAAGGAGGGTCCTATCAACAGCTTCACCTGATCTGGATTAATGAGTTAAGCATCAATAGAGATCAAGAAAGGATGAGAATACGAAGGTTATCAATAATACAATTTTTCGTTCGGTAGTTTCTTCTTTCTAAAATAGTTCATTCGACTTTCTTGTTCGAATTTTCCTTTGAACACCCTGAGCCAATCTCATTTTTCATGCTTAAGCCATAGTTTAAGACTTCATGGAATACCGATTGATACCTAGAATAGAACAGAAGATTTAAGTGCCTTCCAGATGTCTACACGTACTGACACAATTAGATAGGCTGAATCCACACTCATCTAAAAATACAAACAGTTCAGGTTAAAATAACTACACACTTCAGTCTATTATGTGCTGAAAAAAATTCTTATAATTAGCAAGGTGTTAAATAGCTATAAAATTAAGCAGCATTGACAACGCTTCTAGGCTTGCAAAATGATTAAACAGCGTGTTAACATTAAATGAATCATTGAATAAAAAATATAGACAGCATAGGTTTTGACGCACATTCATTTCATTCAAAATATCATCGAATAATTCAAGTGCAAAAGTTCAATGCGCTGAAACGAATTACGTTGTGCATCAAGATTAATAAACAAATAAAGTCCAAACATCAAGACATCGCTCATGGAATTTTTAAATACCTTTCACTATCGATCAATTTCAGAAGACCAAATACAGTTTTGCTTTCCACTTCTGATGCCAGAGCAAGATGCTTACGGAAGAGATGCAAGCCCATATCCCACAATGATCGAACATTTGGAGTTTGCTTCACATATGTTCTATCCAGAACAAGAGCAATACCATGAATCATCAGCATTTGTTCACAGAAATCCTGCCAGCACTTCTCCACAAGCGATAAGAAAACAACTAAATCGTCACTCTGACCGACTAACGATTGTAGTGCAGCTGAAATATGTGCTTCGCATTCCTTTTCAATTCGCTGATACAGGCTTCCCCCCATCTTGTGTATACAAAGGTTATGTACAGCCTTATAAAAATAACTCTATCAGTCAGCACGGAATTGGCAACTATACCAAAAAGTATTGGAAAATACCACGGTGAAACAAACCTGATAGAGCTTTTCCAGATCACAAGGATCTGGCTGCTGTAAAAATATACCAACAATAGCGGATTTTAACGTCGCCCATGTGGTTTCCTCAAAATTTGGTGGAAGCTTCGGTTTACCTTCAGAAATAGTATATATTTTTAAACAAAGTCAATGATGATAAACATTCTACTAAGAGTTCAGAAGTCATCAGTTTCGCACACATGCATGAACAGGAAGAAGAAAAACTATTCTGTACAAAATTCTATATCTACCTATATCATACTTTTTCATTTCCATGCCGTGACAAGAACTATGGACTATAAGCTTGTCTATCTACTCTTATTAAGCTTGTGCCTTAAGGATTGTCTGGCATACATACAAAGAGCGTCAAGAAAAGAAGCGGTTCCAGAGGGAAATCCAACTTACAAAAGCGTCGATTTTGCAGGTGATAAACAAAGATATTTATTGGTTCAGGTCTGCATATCAATGACAATGGGCATTTGAGCAAGCAGAGAAGGTACAACACAACATGCACATAACAGAGCTTGAGACACAAGTCATCTTTGACAATCTCACTCCCTCTCTTACCTGAACTCAAGAATCCCCTCTGCCAAGTCTTGGCAAAAATTGGTTCAGATGAATTGCGCAGATGTCGTCGAATTAAGGCTGATAACTTAGTCAGACTAGTAGTTTCTATAAATTAAGGTGTAAGGCATACTTAACTTAATAAATGATCCTCTTATTCTCAAAGCTGAGAGAACTTCACTACGGAAAGAAAAGAACAAAGGTCCAATTAAAAAGAACCGAGTGCGAGTAGAATGCTTAGCGTGCAATATAATATATACTCTAGCTTTCTCAGCATCATCCGACTGTATCAGAAGATGCAATAAGAACTCATTACTAGATACAAAGAAATGCAAGACAAACTATAGAATCAGATTGTAAGCTATAATATTACTATACAAAGAAATGCAAGACAAACTATAGTGTCAGATTGTAAGCTATAATATTACTATCTTCAAAGGTCAATGTAAGCAATACGAAGCATTAATGAAGTGAAGTCTACTGATGGTCAAGATATCCTGCAAAAAACAAAAACGATAGATACTGATAAGTTGCACACATTGCAATTTACATCAATCGATTGACTAGATCAATGTGCAAGTTGTGGTGAAATTCTTTCCGATTCTAAATGAAAAGTCAAGAAGCTTTTAATCAATTAACTGAAATAGAAGAAATTCACACCAGATTCCACAACTTTCAAAAATAAAGGTAGATTCGGAATGGTCCGCATCACCATCTTAGAATAGGACACCAGTGAAATTCTAATTTGAAATATTACAACACTATCTAGCTCGCTTGAAAGCTAGCAATGCTTGCTAACACCTAAAGGGAACGTAAGACAAACAAAATCATACATTGTTGTATCAATAGGTAAAATTATTGATACACAAGTTCTAGATATATCTGAAGGACAACTATTACTTTCAGTCCCCTCAGCCTTACTTCATAATATTTGTAATGGTTATCCTTTCATCTGGACCATCACTTTAACAGTTATATGATACAGGCATACAGACCACCACCCAGCTTTTCATTTGCACTATTTAACTAACTACTTAAACAAAGGCAACAGAATTCATATATCAAATTTCAACAACCCACATTTCTGAATATTCAACAAATTAGGCAATATTGATTCACCTAAACAACCTGGCAATCAACATCGATTAAGGATAACCCCTCGGAAATCCATTCAAGAGAAATCTTGATTCGTAACTACTATTTTTTTAATACAGTAACTCCACTGAAATCAATAATAAGTCAAAACCCGAGAATTCCAAGCTTTACTATTAGTTTGATTCAAAAATAAAATAAAGATAAGCACAAAAAAAACCTTTGAGCTTTATAAGTAACTTCTTTTGAGGCTGAGGAGGAGTAGCCTTCTTGCGACACAAATTGTAAGCACCAGCAGAACCGACACCTGAGGTAACACCAGAACCACCATTTATGTTATTAATAACACCACTCGGGCCCATAGGAACGTCATTCGAGCTAGGATCTTCGAATTCCGCATATGTAATCGGAGACGCATTGTTCATTAGATCGATTCCATCGAAATGCGCACTAGGAGAAAAAGATAGCTGCTGCTGTTTGCTACTACTGTCGGGAGAAGAAAAGGCAGCGGCGGCCTGAGACTTTGCCTTCTTCATCGCTGATGATGGAGAAGCTCCGCCACCGGATACGGCGGTGGAAGAAGAGGAGGAAGACGGCCGGCGCTTACGGGAGCTGGATGGATTGGTGGTGCCACTAGGATGAGACATAGGTTCAAGGAAAATGTTTTGAGAAAATGAAACAGCGAGAAAGGATGATAGTGTGACCTCCTAACGAGCCGAATCGAACAGAGTATACGTTGTAAACTCATTTTCAAGTTCGTTTAAAAAAACAATAACGTGCAAACTCGACTCCTTTAAAAGATAAACTACACAATTCGTGTTCGAGTTAAATATATTTTTATCTTTCAACTTAACTTTAAGTCGCTAAGATATAAATATGAAGTGCAAATGCATTAATAACAAATTATAGAATAATAACTATACATTATAGTACAAAAGTATTAGAAGAATTTCATAAATATTCTACAATATCAATCTACACTATCTATTAGATGAAAATATGGCTTATTGTTGAAGTTATATTGTACATTTGATTATCTATAAAGTAGTTTTGTGAACATAATTGCATGTTCTCAAGCCAAGTTTGTGCTCATTCGTTTAGGAAACGAGCCTATAATCCAATTTGAGCTCAGTTCGTTAAACTAAACAAACGAACGATCTCAAACACTAACAAGTCAAACACGGGTTTATTCATGAATGGTTATGTTCGTTTAACAGCATTCACATCTAGTACCACCATAACTCTTATACAATAAATGTATTAATCAGAAAAACAAGGTAATTTTGACAATACACGATCTATTTTATTATCTAAAACTACGTTGTTTTACATTATACATAGTTTTCTATGTTCAATCTTGGACAAGTTTTTAGTTGCTTGGAGATCTATTAGATGTGTTTGTCCAAGATTTTTGGCTTTGATTGGTCTATTCTTTGTCCCATGTGTACATTTGCAGCTAGGAGTGCTGCAAGACTTTTGATATGGGAATCAGAAATTTATCAAAAAAATTCATATCGCACATATATTTATGTATTTAATTATATAAATGTAATTATAAAGCAATAGAAATAGGGGTGCCAACAAGACATTGGCCCATCGGTAAATGATGTGGTCCATAACCCGGAGCTAGGGCGGCTACAAGACTTTTGATATGAGAGTCAGAAATTTATCAATTTTTTTCATATCACACATATATTTGTATATTTAATTATATACATGTAGTTATGAAACAATAGAAACAAGGGGTGCCAACAAGGCATTGGTCCAGAGGTAAGTGATGTGGTCCATAACCCGGAGGTTCTTGGTCCGGGTTCGAGTCCCAGTAACGACAAAAATGTGCGTGTGTGTTTTTTTACGGATACAACCTTAATGATTACCACTGGGTTAATTTTTTTATTGGCATAAGAGGGTTAATTTCACATATATATGTGTTTATAAAAAATTATCTATTATTTGTACATAATATTTTTATTTTAGGGGGTCGGCCACACCCACTTGACAAAGGGTGGAGCCACTCTTGTTTGTGGCAGCTGTTGTAGATTGTAGTTCTGTGAGCAACGAAAACAAAAGAAACAATCAAAAGAATACGATAAATGTATGTAGTTATTGGACTTGTTATGCTTCAAAAGTTCAAGTTGCATCATTGGGTTCAAGTTTTGAAACGTTACACGTGCTATCAGAGGCGACTACCAAATATATCCTAAGTGCAATCTTGTGAAAGATGGTCGGGCCTACCTTTAGAATAATCTAGTAGGGTCCTGACAATGTAATACCACATATTAAAAAAAAATAGAAGAAACATTAACAAAATATCATGTTGAGAAATAATGGAGTTGGTAATTTGGTTAACGGTTTTATAGTTGATAAATCATTATAGCTTAACTTGCGATGCTAGATCCAAGTTCTATGGCGTTAGACCATAATTTAGCTTCCATTCCAATCCTAATCTTATGCTTGTCACGCCGCCACTAGGTCTAGGCGTATAAACATTACCATGATATAAAATCGAGACATAATATAAGTATTCTTCGAAAAGGTCTCCAATCTCCTAATCCTTTAGGCGTCTTACAATGAGCCTAATAACCACTTAGGTTCATCGTTTTTATTTGGCTAAATGGCTAACCCAAGCTATTAAATTCATTATATCTCACATTTATATCATGGTAATGTTTATACGCCAGGGTCTTGAGGCTGCATGACATTTAGTTTCATCTGATATATAGTCGGTTTGATACCACTTCTAACATCCTAAAACTTGGGACCAACCGGTATCCAACCTTGTTAAGTTTAAAACATGCCAACTTTGTATATAATTATAAATGAGAAACTTATATACTGAACCGAATGTAGCAATATGAACTTAAGACGATATTTCTATACAGCTAAACGGTTGTTTTTCCTTACACTTTTTGAAAGTAAAACTTATCTCTATATAGAGTACTTATCTACAACACTTTATGCTTTGGCAAAGTTGGGATCTATACCTACCAAATTACCAATTTCCTAACTTTCAACCCCCTCCTCAACCAACTTATCATATCTGCACAAAGAACAAGGCAATGGTATTACACGGTTACACCTCGGCAAAAAATCTTGAATTGGGGGCCATGGAAAATTCTTGAAATATCCCTTTTCCCATATATCCTAAAGTATACTACCCTTCCTTTCTTCATTGGATTTCAATAAAGTAATAATGGAGACAACCAAATTGACACGACAGGCGACAGAAATCACCATTCATTTTGATGAAGATCCGTGTTGGAAGAGATTTCCCACACTCATGAATATATAAAGAAATATAGTAGCGTCTTTATTGGCACCAATTGGTTTTAGTACAACGGTAAGCGCTTGATCTTAACATGGTATCGGAACCAGATGTCACGAGATCGAACCCTAGTTAGAATTGGTTTTAGTACTACGGTAAGCGCCTGATCTTAACAATCCGTCCTCATCAAAATGAAAAGTGACAGATTAAGTTTTATAATCCGTTGTGTCAAATTGGCTGTGCCCGTATCATTGCTCCAATCAATTAATCATAGTAACACAAAATCTATTGTGCTCTGCACATTGATATCTTTTTATATATATATGCATATGCAAATGCATATGCTGATGACTTCAATTATATGTCCTGCAAAATTGATCTCCTTTAATGCATATGCAATGCATATGGGTCTGACATGGTTCTTCTTATGCCTTTTTTCATCTCCCTTTTGCTGATGTTTCTTCTTTACATTACATCAAATACCTTTGACAAAAGCATATGTTGAATTTCATGTGTGTAGTGTAGTGGCGGAAAGTGTGAGGAGAAATAAAAGGAAAAGAAAAGAAAAGAAAAACTCACGAGTCAAACAATATTATGTTTCTTTAGTTCACGGTTCTATACTTTTATTATTACAATGTTTATCCTCTCACCAAAACTTGCTGTTTACAACTATATGGCTAAACTGCGATGCACGGATACTTTTGTTTGGTAACATGTTTCGTATATAATATACTACCTTCGTCCTAAAATATAAGTCATTTCGGGTGTTTTCATACAGATTAATGAAGTGGTTGTGACATAAATTTAAAGGAGAATTGACTATAATGCATTTAACTATCATTAATACAATACTTATAGAGTGATTGAATTGTTAATAAATTAAAGGTAAAATAGATAAAAAAGTATGCTTCATTGGTAATGTTGAATGAATTATATTATGAGACAAAAAAAAAGAGGCAACATATATACGGAGTATATTGGATTAGTGGCGAATCCAGAAAATTTATTGAGGAGTCCAACATTTTTAAAAGTAAAATTTTTTAGTGGAGTCCATAATTTTTTATGGCTAGAAACTTAGCTATTTTTTCATTTTAACGGGGTCTGTGCATCCCGTTTAGTGTCACGTGGCATCGTCCCTGCATTTGATACTAATGGTACACATTTGAGGGTGAACTCATAATTTTGAAACAGGACATGCATGAGATTCGAATATGCATATTCATAATTTAATATGGAAATGAAGGACTCCACTGAAAACCGAATACCAAAAATATAGAAAACCGTTAAAAATATTATGTTTTATATATTGAAAAATGTTTATGGCACAGCAAAATATGTACAACAAATGCCACAACATAATTTTAAGTCATTGATAATTATGAGACTCATTTGGTTCAACATACCTCACATCATAATCAATAATCACAAAATATGTTGTGCACAATGTTGGAGCATTATATATCACTACTCATCTACCTTTTTGGATCAATGCATATCCATGAATAGGCCTTATAATAAAGGGTCTAAACCAACATGATATGCAACGTAAATAAATGACACAACAGCCAACAGGTCGAATAAAAGTTATGGCTTATGAAAATTGTCTGAGCCAACATGACACATAAAATGTCAAGGGTGGTACCACTCAAGGGGGTCATGAGATAATTAACCCCTTAAAATATTTATGTGTTTTTTTTACCATCTAAAATTTTTATCTACTTAATTATATTTAATTATTGACCCATTAAATCATGTAAATATCGATCATTGTCCCGTAGTCATACTTGGACATTTAAAATTGATGTATTAGAACTTGTTTTAGACCCAAATATAATTATAATAATTTCAAGTTAATTTGTTTTGTCAAAAAAATTAGTTGCATTTTAATCTGAAAAGGAAAAAAAAATATACGAGGTGTTGTTCTCAATTCTGACCTGCATGTCAGAATTCTTGCAGTCGTCCCTGACAAATTAAAGGCGTACAATGGGCACATAGAGGCTCAACACACTTGAGGCTTATAATAAAAAGTCTGAACCACGCACCTCTTACGAGCATTAAATCCTCTGACTTTTCGTTTAAGCTTGGTTCGACCCTCCGGGGCGGGTACTAGGCTATAGGACATACAAAAACATATAAAGAGCATAACAAGCCCCGGAAAGAGGGGCTCTCAAGTGGGGCGGACGCAAGATCCCAGGGGAGGGGGGTGATAATTCTAAAAAAAAATTACAATTGAAAAATGTATAGTGGTGTTTTTGGTCGGTTAGATCCACAAGGCAAGAAAAACTAATGTATGTTGAAAAAACCACTATATATAATGCGTTATATAATGGAGAAAAACAATACAATATATCACAGAATACGAATATAATAACTCTTATACTACTATCAATAAAGACTTCAAACACTACAAACAATGATTTTTAGGGAAACCAACACTTCAAATCTTATTATTGTTTTGTTTAAAATGTATCACTTTGGTTATAATTATTGTTAAGGGCTATTTTATATGAAATTTTATGATAACTTTCCTATAAATTTCCCCACATTATTAATATTTTGCATTGAATTTGGGCTTTATAATTAATTTAATGAGTAAAGTTGCTTTCGAATTAATCAAGTGCAAAAATGGGCTTTAATATGGGCTTTATTATAAATTTTATATCATTTTGGGCCATATTATGTTTTTGCATTTTATTAATTGTGATGTAGATAAAGATAATATCAAATGATGAGGTGGAAATGTAGATAAGAGCAAAGTTGTTAGAGGAGAGATGAAATGTGCATCAACGAGTGGATAAAACGGTTACATCTCAACAAATTCGATTCAGGGGAAAGACGAACGGACGTTACATGGAGAAACGGGCGTTCAAGTGCAACAGAGAGTCCGAAAGCCGAAAAAATGAGATCAAACGCGACGTTCCGTAACAGAACGGGCGTTCCCGCATGAAAACGGCGTTCCATCTGTAGAGTTGCTGGTTTTCTATAAATAGTCGTTACTTGTAATCTCAGAGGGAGACATTATTAGATTTCATCTTCTTCCCAGATCGAAAATCTGAGATTGCTCAGAGCTCAAACAGTCCCAAAAGTAGATTCAATTCACTTTTAGTCTAGATTTTATGGATTTCTCTTCAAGCATTGTAATCAATCACTCCATGGATAGCTAAACAGCTTTTGGCAAACGTGGGGATGCAATTGTAATCAACAATCCTGGTTTTCTTATAATTAATCTTGTGTTCTTCAACAAAGGTTAGATCAATTAGCTTGCTTTATTTGTTTCAAGTCGTTTACATCGAAAGATAACGATTTTATGATGTTTCATGAATGAAAGTTTATGAATCTAGATCATCTTGCTAACTTGATTGAACAATTAGCTTTTAGCTCATAACGAAAAAGTTGCTAAATTAATTGTTCGGTCGTTAATCGAGGGATTGCACACCGGATCGTTAATTGATACAAACGTTGTTAAGAAATTAATCGTTTTGCATTTGATAAGGTGAACCCACCTTTTGTTGAAAAACACTTTTGGTTAATTGTAATTGAGCTTTTGTTGTTGATTAAATTGCTGAACCAATGTTTGCCTCTCCTTTCCCGAATTACTCGTTTTTAATTGCATAAACTGTAGTTTGTTTTTTTATTTTGCGACCGCCCGTTTAATTTAGTTAATTTAGACGTCTTTCTTTCATCCGAGTGATCCTCTCATAGCTTTGAATCAGTTTTTGACTCTCTGTCTATGCTCGTTTTACCGTTGAATCTAAACCATAAAACATCATCAAAAGTATATCCCTGTGGATCGATACCTGTACTCAACTTACTATACTATCCACTACCCGATATTCGGTCGGTTAGGAGGTAGTTTGCATAATAAGTATTGGTTTTATATAAATTGTTTTTGTTTTGTATGATTGATGCAAGAAAATCTCCAAACAAAAGTGGCGCCGTTGCCGGGGAATCGGTGTTTTGTTGAATCTAGTTAAGTTAATTTCTCGATTTTGTTACGTTTTCTTTCTTTCAATAAAAGTAGCGTTGAATAGATTGAGAGTTTTTATTTTTGCCGTGTTTCGATGACCGTTTGGTTAAGAATGTGCAAAAAGTTTTTTTTACTCAATTTGTTCAACGTGAATTATGTGTTTAGGTGATTTCTAATCGACCCTCGCTAAAAATTTATCTGTATTTTTATCTGTGTTATATATGTGTGTTGAGTTTATGATTAGTTTTGGGTTCTTTGTTATTTTCTGCCGCCGCTCGTGCATTTTTGGAAATGGACGAGCGTTCAAGGCATCCGAACGCCCGTCCCAAGTTTATAATATGCGCAGTGGAACGCCGGTTGAGATCAAACGCCCGTTCGATGTGAAATTTTCAAATTTGAACGCCCGTCTCAAAGATGGAACGACGTTCAAATAGTTGGACGGGCGTCCAACCCTGAGTCCAGGTTCCAAACTTTTTCTGATTTGATTTTTAATGCCTTTGTTTGACATGGATACTTTTATACTAGCTTCTGTGGCTTTTTATTTTTACGTAGATGTCCTGAACTTGCATGTTTATCTCCCCATCTACGAATCCATGTTAAATAATTGATCTTATCTCTTTTACTTGATTCATCTATGCAAGTTATAGTGACTGTCGGTTCTCGTAAGCTATAACTGGTCTTATTGTTATTTAGTAGCTAATGTCGGTTTCCGTATGCTACACACCGCTTGATCACCAAGTGCTAAGATCAAGGAGGACAAGTCATGAATCATCTAGAATATCCAAGAGATAAGGTTTGTTACAAAAGGATAAGGATGGGTTGTTAGAGATATTGGATAAGAATCATCGAACAAGCTCGAGAACAGTGGAATCGGCGTTCCAAAGACGAATCGGCGTTCCACATGGAATCATGTTACGAGATCGAAATCAGCGTTCAAAGGAGTCCAAAGCAGATCGGGAGCTCGAGCGACATGGAATCGGCGTTCCAAGCCGTAATCGGCGTTAAAGCCCGAACCAGGCGTTCGGAGGTAGAACTGGCGTTCAAGATCTCTGCCACTGATTCCCTATAAATACAGCAGCTCCCAATTCATTCAGATATAGATTATTGATCGATTTTCTTCCACATACCAAAACACAGAGCGGCGCTCTTCTTGCTTTGGCCGATCACCCAAGCCTTGTGCTTGGGTGATCCGGTTAGATTAGGTTTTACTTCTTTTGTTTTCCTTTTCTTGTTCGATCACCATGATGATCTCTCGAAGCTTTGAACTTGGAGCGATCATGTAATACTTTTCAAAGCTTCTGCTTTCTTGTCCATGGATGATCTTGTGAGTTTAATTTTAAAGTTGTTTTCTTTCCTTTGATTATGTGTTATGCAATCGATAACGAAAGTTGTATTGCTATTGATGTTTACCGTATGACGAAAGTTGATGATTATCATTTACTATGAGTGAGCACAAGGCTTGGGTGATCGGCCTTGGAAGCCAAGAAGGAGCGGCTGCTCTGTGTTTTTGGTATGTGGAAGAAAATCTGATCAATAATCTATATCTGAATGAATTGGGAGCTGCTGTATTTATAGGGAATCAGTGGCAGAGATCTTGAACGCCAGTTCTACCTCTCTGAACGCCGGTTCGGCTTCGAACGCCGATTCGGCTTGAAACGCCGCCCATGTCGCTCGAGCTCCGTCTTCGCTTTGGACTCCTTTGAACGCCCGATTCGATCTCGAACGCCCGCCCATTGTGGAACGCCCGATTCATCTTTGGAAACGCCCGATTCCACCTGCTCTGAGCTTGTTCGATGATTCTTATCCAATATCTCTAACAACCCATCCTTATCCTTTTATAAACAAACCTTATCTCTTGGATATTCTGATGATTCATGACTTGTCCTCCTTGATCTTATCCTTTTGCCACTTGTCACTTCCAAGCTTGAACACTTGTAAGCTCCTAAATAATGATCAAATGATACCAAAATGTAATATAATTCCAAATTAACAATAAATCATCAATTAAGCATAAAATTCGATATGTTTTGGAATTAACCCATTGAAAATATCATTTACTCAATATTTCAATATAAAGCTCGATTTCTATGAAAATCATAAGAATATGGGGAAAATTGATATAAAATATATCGTTAAAAATCGTATAATTTGACCCTGAACAATTATGTATTTTTATTTACATGATAAAAGTTTTATGTTTAATTATCCGATTATTAGGGGCGAATATAAATATTATGCGAACGAAAAAATACATAATACATATAATAGCTTTATTCTCCGGATCCGAGGGTGCATCCGCCCCTGCTCTCAACACACTTAGAAATGGGAAGACATCGTGGGTAGAAATGTTTGAACTAATGATCTCTTGCCAGAGGCGGATTCATGAATTTTTCCAGTGTGGTCACCGGACCATAAAACTAGATTTTTAATCCAGAAATTTGTTCCAGTGGGGTCACCGGAGCTTAAAACTATATTTTTACCAACAAAACGATATTTTTTAACAACAAAAAAAATATTGTTTTAATATTAAAAAAAATCACTGGATCTCAGTGGGGTCACGTGACCCCCCTTAGTACACTTACCTCCGCCCTGTCTCCTGCGCTTAGAGCACTTGCAGTAGAATCTGTAAGAGATGATAAATCTGTATTTTACAGATTCTAACTCTCCAGATCTACCTAAAATACAAATTGCGTCGAGAATCACATTAATGGGATCTCAGATTCAATGATTCCTAAATCATACTCTATATCTACTGTAATCTGAATAAATTTAGAGATTCAAGTTTTTACTATGTTCAAACATTTTTGAAATATCCTTAGAATGGCAAAAAAATTGTTTTTGACAAATATTTCATAATTTGGATCTTCTATAAATATTTAGAAAATCCTGACAAAGGAATATTTATCTAATATAAATATTTATCACAAGTAGAATAGATAGATAAATTATATATATATATATATATATATATATATATATATATATATATATATATATATATATATATGTGTGTGTGTGTGTGTGTGTGTGTGTGTGTTTTTTTCAAATATATGCTTATTTTTTATTATTGTAGTTATTTTAATGTTATGACAATAGAGATTCTAATACAGTTGAATTGCTGTCTTTTAAAAATAAAAAATAAAAAACTTAAGTTGTTGAGAATGTCGATAATTAAGGTATTAAACACACGCCAACAAACATTTGATTAGATTCCAGAGCATGCATGAGGTCAAATTTCAAGCCTAACACTGCATGCATGGAGATTGTACAAATTCCACGTTACTTCTTCATGGTTAAGCAAAAATTATATTTTACTTTTTGTACCAGAAAAAAAAAAAAAGGGAGATGATCGAAATATCATGTGGCGTTCTTTTTGGACAATTAAAGTCCCAAAGTAAAACATATATATAGAGAGGTGGGGTTTCCTCTAATTGGTCATTTAAGCTAGAATAGTCTAAACACACCTTGTGCCACCTTATGCTGATGTTGGAATGAAGTTGACATGATAAATGTAATGTGTGTGTGGTCAATATGAGGCTGTTTCTTTTTGTACTAAAGTTTACAAAGAAGTTTCACAAACTTAGTGGATAAGATGAAGGTATATCTGCTTGCATATTGTACGTTGTTATTAACACCACACTTCAGATAAAGGTTGGATTTTACAGAGGTTAAAAATGAGTATTTATCCATGATAAAGTCAAATAATAAACTTACGTTCGACTTTTCAGAGATTGAATGTCAAGTATAGTGTTCCGAAATTAGATTTGACACAGTGCTATCGTGGATATATAAGGTGGAAGGAATGCATACTTTATTAGACTGATTACTGCTACTGTCATAATCACTCTGACGTAACGATTGTCAACTCTAAAAAGTGTTAATGATAGTATGTGCAGACATTTCTTTAAGAGGGTCACCCAATAAAGTTACATGAGACAGTACAACAATGTTTTCAATATACATGTATATATTGAGGTTTTCTTAGCGGTCCATGTTTTCACCTCAAATTGTTATTTTACTACTGAGAAATGTCCGTAAGGGTCATAAGGAGAAAGAAGACTTGAGGTAAAGGAGTCAATTTATATGTAAAACACAAAATCCAGTCTTTATCCATAAATTTAAAGCCTATATATAAATTTCTATCCAAATTTTGCAAAAAAGAAAACGCACCAACCGCCATATATTGCAATCCACACGTGGTACTTGTCCACTTCTGTAAACAAAGATCGAGTAACACTATTTAGTGACAAGATAATATTTTTATTTCATTGACATTTTTGTTTTTTTGACGCCTATGTTGTCATTTATAGTCCAATTTTATTGTCTTAATTTTAATAAAAAGACATAATTATATGTATGACTTTGCTAAAAAGAATTTTAGTTATTTTGTCTTTTAATGTAAACTGTATTACAATATCATTTCTTTTCTTAACATTTTTTTATCATATAACCCTAATAAAAAGAAATAATTATATGTATGGACTTTGCTAAAAAGAATTTTAGTTATTTTGTCTTTTAATGGAAACTATATTACAATATCATTTCCTTTCTTTACATTTTTATCATATAACACTAATTTATATGAATCCAAAAGACTTCTTCTTACTTTGACGAACACCATTACATTAATGAAAATTACATCAATCCGTATAAAAAATGAAGAATAAGTTAGTATTAATAACACAGAGTGAATTCAAATTTTTTAAGGCTAAAAGAATTTATTTATTAATCACAGTCTGAGATACATGCACGAATAACGTGAGAGGGAGGGTTGGAATCTTATTCAACACATCCAACATGATGGAAACATTCCCTAGCTAAGAGATGAGTTTCCTTGTTTTTTAACAAAAGAAAAGGAGACGGAAACGAAAACTGGCAGGAAAATGCGACAGTCTTCAATGATACTACCAGCTGCTGATAAGTCTTCGACGGTTTGGTTCAGTCTATGATAGATTAAGAGCGAGTATCCCTCGAAAACGACTCTAAAAAAGCCCCAAGTGAGTGCAAACACCAAAGCGTGATACATGGCTAAAGCTTCGCCAATTGACACCTCAAAACCTCCTTCCAACTTCCTCGAGAAGCTGCGTATGATCCGACCATTTGCATCCTGAAGAACGCCTCCTACTGCAGCAGTATTATCACCAAAAGCTGCATCTATATTGAATTTTAGCGTGCCGAGTCCAGGGGGGATCCATTTTACATTTTCGGATTCTTTAGTGGCAGGGGCATTTGCCTTGGAGGTGCACGAGAGAAACTCCTTTGCTTCAATCGTTGAGCGTGCCAAGATCGAGTTAATGCGCACTTCGGCACCTTCGAAAAGTGTATCATCGTGTGTCTTCCAAATGTTCCCGTGAGATAAATGATTCGCACAAGTTCCTCTTCATTATTCAACTTCAAAATGGCCTCAAATAATTCTGAGAAATAGTGCAATTGAAGCTTTAATAAAAAGTCTCCCATATAATAATTGTTCCATACCGTCTATAGAATATCACATTCAAAAATGCAATGCCATATACTCTCTTCATGTCGATGACAAATCTAACACAATCCATTAATGTAACGAAAATTGATTGAAATCATAATAATTTAGCAACGAGACGAAGAATAAGATAATAAGAAGAAGAAGGTAAGGTGATGATGCAATTTATATTTGCATTCTGTACAATTTTATGTAGTTGTATCATTCTTTAATTATTTAAAATACGTTTGTAGCAGTAGATCTTTCATGATTACCTATCTAATAAAAAACTAATTATCACAGTTCACCTACTTACCTTTTCACCGACCTAAAAAATTCATGGAATTTGTATACAAAACTTTATCACCTTTGTTTTCCTGCCGACCTTTAAAAATTATATAGTACTCCTTTCGTCCAATTTTATGTGTCATGTTTGATTTTTCAAAGAGATTTTGACTGGTGTATTTAATGTTATAAATATCATTAAATGATCCAATATTTTTATATATGATAAAGTATTACTTAAATAACATAAATGTAAAAATATTAGATCATTTAATAAGATTCAAAGCATTAAATACACTAGTCAAAATCTCTTTAAAAAGTTAAATATGACACATAAAATGAGACGGAGTAAAACTTTTTCTCATAATTAGCCATAATGACTGATAATATCATATTAATTAATAAAAGTGACGTTAGGTGCAAATCTTTTTTTGCTTTAATTACTTTTTGGTGCTTGTCTGACTACACATCAAAATGCTGATGCAGTATTATTATTATTAGCATTTTTTTTTACCAAAAAGTGATATATGTCATAGCCAAATCTTACTAAGCATCACGGTAATTATATATTATCCTTGTGTAACTGTTACCTTAAATTTTTACTTCATAATTTCAAGTAGAATATATGTTTCTTTTATTTTAAAATAAGAATATGTATGGCAAAAGAAACATCTGTCAGTTGTCTAATTAGCCGAACAATAATAATGCCACAACATTTATTCACAATAATTTAGAAATGGATCCCACCTAATAATTTTATTTAAAATATATTTTAAAATAGTAAAAATAAAAATACACATGTTGTGGCATTATTATTATGAAAAATTAGGGATTAGGACATATTCCATATATTTTTTAATTAACAGTCCTAGTTAACATTTTTTATAGGCTGAAGGACATAATTTTAATAATATGACCGAAATGCCCTTACCTAACCCATTCTAATTACATAACCTAATTCTACGGCTTATCATTTCTCGCTTTGCAGAAATCGCTGATGAAGAACAAAAATTGCTTGGACGAAGTTCAATCGTGAATCCGCTATTGATTCTTTTCCAAATTCGCATTATGAATCATCTAATTCAAAGAATTCATTGTCAGCAGATCATTGATTCATCATGTGTATTTGCCAAAAAAAAAAAATCTGCTTATTGTTCAACGGGAGTGAGTTTTATGAATGATATTTCAATCATCTTAATGGAATTGAACATAAATCGAGTTTCTTAAGTTTAATTAGTTATTCATCCCGACTTTGATGTTTATTTTCTGAATACTGTGTGTTTGATGAGGAATATTTTGATTCACTGCTGATTTTCTTTGATTCCTTTGTTACCCCAATAGTAGAACATAAATCTGTGTTTTATAAGTTGAATTTAAATCTTCCTAATGAATTTGAACATAAATCGAGTTTTTCAAGTTTAATTTGTTCTTCATCCTGAGTTTGATGTTTATTTTCTGAATACTTTGTGTTTGATCAGAAATAGCGTGATTCACTGCTGATTTTCTCTGATTACTTTGTTGATTCACTGTTGATTTTTAGTGTACTTGTTGTGCTAATAGTAACATTTGAATTTCTGATGTACTTTATTTTCTCTGATTACTTTGTATTTTTAGTGTAATTGTTGTGCTAATAGTAACATTTAAATTTCATGTGCCCTGTTCATCTGTTCATGTGTCTGTTCGTAGGGAAAATTAGACCATGTGTTCGGAAGGCAAGAGAAAATCGAACGTGTTGCTCAAATATTAGGTCGTAGGACAAAGAACAATCCCTGCGTTATCGGTGAGCCTGGAGTTGAAAAAACTGCTATCGGTGAAGGGCCTTGCTCAGTGCATTGTCAATGGTGACATGGAAAGACGGTACTAGATAGTGACAAACTGATACATTATTTCACTATTCTTGCTTCTCTCTTCAATGTGATATTTATTTTCGTTATTCCACTTTTGCTGTGATCAAGCCCCTTTCATTTGTATTAGTTTTGTCTTTCCTGCGTGTGTGTTTATATACTGATTTTTCTTTCGGAAAATTAAGTTCGACGACCTCTGCTCTGAAGTGTGCATTTTCTTACATGTAATGTTGCTTTAAACATGCACTGGTTTACTTACAAATTGTATCATGAAATTAACTCATTTGATTGTGTTTAGTGTAGTGTGCTTTTAAAAATGTTGTTGTTTGCTGGTGCACATAGGCATCTGTTGCTTCCTTTTTGTTCTAGGTTTGTTCTGTTACTTATTATCCTCCTTTAATATAAAGTGATTATGTGTTTGTTCCGGATGATAGTACTTTCCAAATCATGGTTTGTATTTTAAAACAAATAAATGTAGACCTCGTTGTGCTGTGCCAGAATTTAGTGTGTTTTTATAGGATGTTGTTTTTTATAATGAGGATGAGATGATGAAGGAAGAAATGGAAAAAAGGGTTTAGCATAATGTTTTAGATTGTTGAGAAGACAATGCAATGCACCAAGACATTTCTGACATACTATTACTTTAATCATGCGAGCTCTTATACAAATTAAAGGGCGATCGACTTTAAAAAAGTTGATTAATATAAGAAGTCGATCATTAAGCGCGATTGCCTTGATAATGTTGCTACACACTAAGTTGATGTGCTGCATTTAAAGAGATGCTTTGGATATGGGTCTTTTGGTAGCCGGAACAAAATACCGTGGAGAGTTTGAAGAAGGTTAAAGAAATCGATGGAGGAGATTAAACAAAGTGATGAAATTATACTATTTATCGATGAAGTGCATGCTTTAATTGGGTCAGGCATGATGCAGGTGCAATTGATGCTACTAACCTTTTGAAACCTGCTTTGGCTCGTGGCGAACTACAAGTTAGTGAACAAATATCTCAGAGTTATTTCATAACTATTTCACCTTTATTCACAATCAAGGAACTAATTGTCAAAGTCATTATTTTATTTGTCCCGATAGATATTCTATGTTCAATTATAAGTCATGTAAGTCAAAGAGTGCTAATATGTGGTCGATTTTATAGTGTATTGGGGCTCGACACTTGATGAATACCGAAAGCACATTGAGTAAGATGCGACATTAAAGAGAAGATTTCACCGCTTAAGGTACCGGGCAACGCTCTGTGGATGAGACTATTGAGATATTGAAAGGGCTGCGAGAGCGGTATGAAATCCATCACAAGCTTCGTTGCACTGACGAGTCCTTGGTTGCCGCAGCCCATCTAAATTTTAATTATGCATTTTTTTTAATGTTCTGTTTTTTGTGTTTGTAGAATTATGTTCATTATTGTATTATATGTTATATTTAAAAAATGGATGCAGCCAAATAATCAAAAGTGATAAGAATTTTACCAAACTCTTGTTTTAATAGTCTTTGTTTCATTTTGAGAGTTGATTTGATATTGTCACTTCATTTTTCATGAGATTCATTTGTTGAAATTTATTAGTGAATATTAATAGTGAATTTTTGAATAACGAAGAATTTTGACAATGAATTTCGAACAAACGTAATTTTTGACATTAGCATTGTAGTTAGTGAAGTAATGACTCAAAATCATACATGTACTAATGAACCAAGAGACAAAAAAAGAGATTTATTATAATAGAAATATGTAAACATTGATTAAAATAATTGTTTCCTTCTCCCCACTAATTTAAATCACTTCAATTTAGAACATACATATGAAAATAAGCCATGGTGTTCACTTGGCATCTACAGGTTAATTGTGATGTTTGGCCTACATATGAAGATAAGTTGTGAATGCCCTACTTTCTGGTATGTATGTTGTTATGATATTGTCCAACACTTGGTCTTTTCGCTTCTTTGCACATATCCTCTTCTCTTCAATAGCTTTGAAGAAAATCTTGAAGGACAAACAGTGAATCCCGAAAATCAGTGAATCTCCCCAGTGAATCCCGAAAGTCAGTGAATCTCCCCTGTGAATCCCGAAATCAATGAATTTCGACAGTGAATTTCGAAAGTGAATCCCGAAAATCAGTGAATTTCGACAATGAATTTTGAAAATTATTGAATTTCGACAGTGAATTTCGGCAGTGAATTTAAACAGTGAATTTCGAACACAAGCGAATTTCGACAGTGAATAAATAGTTTTGTCCTTTATGAAAAAGTTTCAAAAGACTATCCTTCTACTCAATTGATGAAATATTTATGTCCTTCTCCCTCATTCCCCCCTAATTCAAATCACTTCAATTTAGAACATACATATGAAAATAAGCCATGGTGTTCACTTGGCATCTACACGTTAATAGTGATGTTTGGCCTACATATGAAGATAAGTTGTGAATGCCCTACTTTCTGGTATGTATGTTGTTATGATATTGTCCAAAACATGGTCTTTTCGCTTCTTTGCACATATCCACTTCTCTTCAATAGCTTTGAAGAAAATCTTGAAGGATAAACAGTGAATCCCAAAAATCAGTAAATCTCCCCAGTGAATCCCGAAATCAGTGAATTTCGATAGTGAATTTCGAAAGTGAATCCCGAAAATCAGTGAATTTCGACAATGAATTTTGAAAATTAGTGAATTTCGACAGTGAATTTAAACAGTGAATTTCGAACACAAATGAAATTCGATAGTGAATAAATAGTTTTGTCTTTTATGCAAAAGTTTCAAAAGACTGTCCTCCTACTCAATTGATGAAATATTTCTGTCCTTCTCCCTCATTCCCCCCTAATTCAAATCACTTCAATTTAGAACATACATATGAAAATAAGCCATGGTGTTCACTTGGCATCTACACGTTAATAGTGATGTTTGGCCTACATATGACGATAAGTTGTGAATGCCCTATATTCTAGTACGTATGCTGTTATGATATTGTCCAACACTTGGTCTTTTCGTTTCTTTGCACATATCCTCTTCTCTTCAATAGATTTGAAGAAAATCTTGAAAGGTGTTTCTTGAATAAGGGTCTTGTGGCGGTTTGTTAATTTTCCCCTTATTTATGATGTCATATACATCCAATAGGTATGTGATATTGTTTCGGTATTGATCATACCTGCAAAATATGAAAGTAGACAACACATTTTTTGTTGGTTAATATATTTAGCTTCTGAATCAAGGTTAGTACTGTGAATATGACATTCACATACATTTATTGTCAATATTCACTGTAGTGAATATTCTCAGTGAATCAAACTTTTCAGGAACATAAGTGCTAGAAAACAGTTAACCATGAGCCTAATAACCAAGAAGGTAAAACTAAAGTAGACATGATAAGTAAGGAATCATTTGAATTTAAAAAACCAAAACTTGGTGCTGTAAGAAAGATGAACACCATCACTATCATTGCATGTAAATAGTGAATGCATGTTAAAGTGAATTTGAGTGACTATTCAATACTTGGCTCAGTGAATTTTCTCAGTGAATCGGACTTTTATGAACTAAAACATTAAAAAAAAAAATAAAAAAAATAGAGATAGATGTAGGACAAAAGAACTATATTTTTTTTTTCAAACCTGTAATTTTATTCATTAAAAATAAAAATTACAAGGTTTGTGCTTGCCTCCTCAACACCCATTGTGTCATCAATGTATAGCCCTACCTCCTTAAAACCCTAGTCTACAAAACCCGGTTACCTCTCACATCTTTTCTTACTTCTTTGTGTGGGAAAAAACGGGTGCTAGGGAAAGAATATATGCCCTATATATTGGCAAACCCCATCCGAAAATGAAAAAAAAAAAGGTGATCTACAAATCACCCAAAACCAGTCCTATTACATCAAGAGCAAGAAAAACAGAGCATACTGAAGGACAAAGCATGAAAACAATGGTAAACAACAAATGCTAACGAAGCTGTCACTAGCAGCATGGAAATCCATAGTTGCATCTTCTTAATTACCGCTGCAAAACTAAAGAGGGAAAAAACTTATGTCTGCAGCATCCATCTTCACAACAATTCAGCATTATATCTTCCTGCTGTTATTGCTTTCATCATCACCTAAAATAATTCATACAACAACGCAATTGGAGTCCATTCGCTAAGATCAAGCACAATATTAATATAAAAAGAAGGAGCACAACCTGTTTTCACTCTTCATAATCTATGAAGAGTGCTTCCAGGGGGCATAATGCTATGTGGTTGCTCACTGATTACTTCCAAAAGCTGATTACTTCCACACACAAAAGAAAATTAAGAAGACGAACGAGCTACATTAATGTTTAACAAGTGAACTAATCTTTATATGTACAAGAAGCTGGGATATACATTAAACACCTTGATTGTTCACACTGAGAAAACAATCGAAATGATAGATATAACATTCACTAAATAAAGCAGATCAGTGAATTTGTCCAATTATGAATGCCAGTACTAATTAAAGGGAAACAGAGCAGTGAATTTGTCCAATTATGAATGTCAATACTAAAACTTGTTTTTATAAACAGTGAATGCATATTAAAGTGAATTTGACTGAGAAAACAATCAAAATTTCACTAAGCCAAGTATTGAATATGTATTCAAAGCGAATTTCACTGAGAAAACAATCAAAATTTCATTAATCGCACATAATCCTCAGTGATTTCACAGCGAAGAACAGTTCCTTTAAAATTCAGCAGAGCAATGAACTTGCAGATCAAATCCATTCCCAGTTTTCCTTGATGTAATTTCCCTACCAATGTATTCTAGAATTTCGCTGCAAGAGAAGCTTTAATTTTCTGCGGAATCGTAATTGCCGGCTCACCTTTAACTGTGCCGTGAATAAATTTTGGGGGAGCCGGAAAATTTGCAGCCTTTGTTGAGAGAAATTTGGGGATTTGCAGCTGGAAGAAATGTGTCGATTTGCAGCGGGAAGAAATTCGTTGCACATATCATTTTTTCTAGAATTCGCAGAAAATTATAGATGATTGAGCAGGGGATTTGGTTGAGAGCAATTTGGGATGAAGACGTCATTTTCCTAAAGCAGAGTTTGTTTTTATCATGATGGGTAAAAATGTCTTTTTAAATATATTTTTTTGTCGCTTTATCAACATTTTTTCAAACATCATATTTCTAATTAGTGAAATATTTTTGTCCTTTTGTCTCATTACCCCTTATTATTATTCTAATTAGCCTCTCTCATTCTTCTAACGACAAAACCTAATTTAGACAAGGCAAGTGATCCATAATGCTGGATTTTTAATTTTTGTGAAGGGCATTTTCGCACCATACATTACAAAATCTACGGTTTTTAACATCATAGTACAATCAAAATTTGCATAGTGAAATCTAGAGCCGATAAGCGACTTTTCTCATGATCGATGCAATTGATATATCGACAGCGGGGCAAAAGTCGCTTCATTCTATCTTTGAATTAAAGTACACGAAATGTAAATTGGCCTGGTCCAAATCCAATTTACTGTGTTAAACCAACACAAGTGAAGTGGTTTATGGTAAATCCATATTAATAGAAAGAACAACCGCCAATCTAATCGCTTAAAAATAATCATGGACGGAACCATGATTTAAACTTTGGATGGGCTAATAGACTATATCCGGTTCGTCGGGTGGGTTGTATTAAGAATAGAATTGGACTACATATATTTTTTAATGTAATATTTTTTTGTTCGGATAGGCTTAGCCCCCTGGAGATAGAACTGGACTACTTGATGGCCTCCATCCTTGCAAATAATGACATGATCGATGGTCATTTTTCTTGATCCAGAACCACCAGAAAATCAAAGAAAAAATGTATTCAAATTTCGTAATTCTCTCTTGAGCGTCTTTAACGACACTATATAAAATCTACCGTGACACCACATCATGATAAGATATTCAACTTTTCAGAAGTCGAAAATGGATATATTCAACACCCGAAACTAGGGTTTGTGAGGTACCATAAAAAAAACACTCTCATATTTTTTTTCAACAGGATTGATCTGGAAAGGTCCTTTAACATAGATAATGTAGGACATGAGTGCTTCTAAAGGCAAAGATATAATCTTAAGTGGCACTGCACAGACGTTCCATTAAGAAGATCTTCACATGCAATACATATTGTGTGTGTGTGTATATATATATATAGTTTGGGAAAAGGCAAAGGGCTTAAGTGCCTTTGATGGGGATCATGTCAAGTGTTTTGAACAAAACTAGAAAGCCTTCCTTACCAAGCAATACGTTTATAACTAACAAATTATATTATAAAGGGTAGGAAAACAGTTTGTGGTAGCCATGATTTTTTGTACTATATACTACTTAAGATTCCTCGCTTTTTTTCTTTGATTGGTGCCACTCAACATGTCACATTGCAAACTTGAGATAATAAAAATACTCCATCCGTCTTATTTTATGTGTCCACCTTGAATTTTTTAATCTACGGTTTAAGAAAAATATAGTCAGAGGCGATTTTAGAAATTTCAGGATATGGTTTATAAGACTTTATATCTTTTGAGTTTAGGTTTACATGTTATAGTTTAATATCAGTCAATGCATGAAATAATATATCATTATATAGGTCTTATTTTGTTTGATAGTCATTATATAGAAACATACAGATCAATTTCATATATATATGTGTGTGTATGCATCTATGGTTTTTCTCTACTCTGTTAGTTTTTTAAACATGTCAGTTGCCCTATACGAGTATAAGTTGTAGCCTCCCCTGAGTGTAGTTAATACCTTAAATTTGGTTAATTGATGTAAAATTAGAAACTTATACCCCTTAAGTGGGAAAATTTTATAATAAAACCGTTTTATGAAAGTTGTATCAAGTGACATACATTACAACCATTCATTTTTAGTCTCTTATGCATACACGATAAAAGTGTATTATGTAAAAGAGAGTAAAAAATGAGAGACTTAAATGTATGTCAGTTGGTACAACATTCATACAACTGTTGCACCATAAAATCTCTCAGCGGTTGTCAGAGTATTTAAAGTTACACCTTTAAAGAAAAATGTTAGTAATTAATAATCAAAGAAGATACCCGTTCTACAAAACCAAGAAAAGGGAAAGATGAATATTTAACACAAATTTTAAGTTGTTTCAGGATCAAGTATGACTTGATGATGTCAATTCAAAATGAAATATGGATATATTGGTGGACCCTATATTTATAGAAGAAAAACGAATGATTTAAAATTGTTTATTGGTTAAAAATTGATGAGTTTGCGATCATTTCATTGGTCCCGAACCACTGGAAAATGACTGTTATCCTCTGGTTTTAAATTGATTTTATACATTGGAATACCAAATTACAACATATTAATGAGTTAAATTTGAAGTTGATAATATATAGATGTGAAATAAGACAATAACATTGTATTAATTTGTAAAAAGACAATGACTTATATTATTATGTGACACTAACAAAAAGTGAAAGAGGAAACAATATGTATATATAACATTAGACTCACAACATTAATTAATTAATATTGAAAATAAATCCAAACTACACCGTATCATAATCCATTAATGTTATCCATCTTTTCTTCTGCATGACTCAATTGTTGGTGTACCAAAGTTTGTAATTATCATAACATAACATTGATCATGCAGATTCACCCAATTATATTAGGGGGAATGAGGGAGAAGGACAAAAATATTTCATCAATTAAGTAGAAGGACAGTCTTTTGAAACTTTTGCATAAAGGACAAAACTATTTATCCACTATCGAAATTCACTTGTGTTCGAAATTTACTGTTTAAATTCACTGTCGAAATTCACTAATTTTCAAAATTCATTGTCGGGATTCACTGATTTTCGGGATTCACTGTCAAAATTCACTGTCGAAATCCACTGATTTTGGGATTCACTAGGAGATTCACCGATTTTCTGGGATTCACTATTCATCATTCTCGCTATAAAAATTATGCAGTTGTCCTTCTTCCTATAAAAAATATGTAGTTGTCCTGTTGCTTAATAATATTTCAGATTGTGTCCTTATCCCTAATTTCCCAATTATATTATCTCAAATATGAATTAAATAATAACATTAATGAAAAAAGAGCCAATCATAAGAAAAGAAGATTAGGAGACAAGTCATGCATATGTAAACCTTTACAAGAAAGCGTCCAAAAAAACAAAAAAAAAAAAAAAAAAAAAATGTATATAATAATAATATATAGTAACTATATAGCTAGCATTACCAAAACAAAGGCAACAGAAACATATAAGTAACTTCTTTCCTTATATTACCTTAAAATCAAACAAGTAAAGGAAAGAATTCACAATATATACCAACCTCCAATATCTCACCCTCCCCCTTATAAATATTCTCTTTTGTACATCATTTTCCCTTCCCCTTTCCCCTCTTCATTACCATAATAAACCTCTAATTATATTCTAACACCCCATTTTCTTTCTCTTCATCATTTCTTTTCTTACAAGAAAAAAAGATTCAATCTTTTCTTGATATGGGACAAGTAATTCTTGGACTTGGCTTGATGATGCATATTCTTATGGGATTCCTCATACTTTTGTCAGGTATTAACGAGAAGTTATTGTGTGGTGAGGGAATTTGAGGTGAAGTGACGGGTGGCCCTTAAATGCGTGACAAGTACGTAACTTGTCACACGTCTAAGTCACGTTCCAACAAATGGAACATATATCTTCGTCATAGAATTTTCCAACTTTTATGTCCGGTTGCATTTAATTTTACTATTTTAGTGTTGCAATAATCTGATTAATTATTTTCACTAATTTCTTGGAATTTGACAGGTTTAAGGTACATAAAAGAAGTTGAATCGTTAGGGATCAATTATGGACAAGTAGCCAACAATTTACCACCACCAGATAGGGTTCTTGATCTATTACATGGCCTCAAGCTAACAAAAGCAAGAATTTACGACACGAATCCGCAAGTTCTAACGGCATTCGCGAATTCCGGGATGGAACTAATAGTGACCGTCGAAAACGACATGTTATCAACTCTGATGAATCCTCAACAAGCCCTTAGTTGGGTAGGTACCCATATAAGGCCATACTTTCCAGCAACAAACATCACCGGAATCGCGGTTGGAAACGAGGTTTTCACCGGAGATGACACGACGTTAACGACGTACTTAGTCCCTGCCATTACAAGCATCCATGCAGCATTAGTGAGATTAGGATTAGATCAATACATAAAAGTCTCAACTCCAAGTTCTCTAGCAGTTTTATCAAATTCATATCCGCCTTCTTCGGGTTCTTTCGACCCTGAACTCAACGAAATCATGTTGCAATTCTTGGAGTTTTTGGACGGTACAAGATCACCTTTTTGGATCAATGCATATCCATATTTTGCATATGAAGATAACCCTACAAAGATTTCATTAGATTATGTGCTTTTTAATCCAAATCAAGGTACCATTGATCCATACACAAAGTTACATTATGATAACATGTTGTATGCACAAGTCGATGCGGTTATTTTCGCGATAGCCCGGATGGGATTTACGGGTATAGAAGTCCGGGTATCGGAAACCGGTTGGCCTTCGAGTGGCGACCCGAATGAAGTCGGTGCAACAGTACAGAATGCAGCTTTATATAATAGAAATATAATGAGAAGACAGTTTATAAATGAAGGGACACCATTAAGGCCTAATTATAGATTAGAAGTTTATATATTTGCTTTGTTTAATGAAGATATGAAACCTGGGCCTGCTTCTGAAAGAAATTATGGGCTTTTTAGGCCTGATGGTACTATGGTTTACAATGCTGGGCTTTTGGCCCTGTCCACCACGTCGTCCACGTCGACGTCCACGTCAGCAACTCCTGCCACCTCATCAGCATCCGTTTCGTTTACCACCTCCTCCGCACCCAAGGTAATTACTTTTCGTATAACGATTGTATCATATAATTTTCTTCCATATAAAAAAAGGGGGCATCATGTATATATATATTAAATGCAAGTTAATTAATTATTCAAATTATTAATTATTTCTTATTTTTGCATGGAATTAATTTGATTGAAACAGGCCAAGGTACCAGGATATCAAAGACTGTTGCTGTACTTAGTATTTCTACATGTGCTGGCCTTCCAAACTTCTTTTAGAAGAAAATGTTATTAATTCAATACATATATATATATATATATATATATATATATATATATATATATATATATATATATATATATATATATATATAATCATGTGTGTCTATACATATATTTCTTCAGTTCTACAGAAAAGCTAGCTACTATTACGTGAGATCTACGGTACCAACATGACACGATATAAACGTTCACGATCTCAATATTACAGTAGACCTACAAATGATCGTGTTTGTACATGTGTAGACCATTGATCATGATGAGATCGATTTATATTATATACGAGTTGTATTTAGGGTAATTCTGCTACAATGACTCTTTATTAAAAAGGATCGTCGGATGACCGTCACGTGTAGAAGTAGACAAAACAGTTTTGTCTCGTTATATACGTACGTATCAGTCATCCAACGATTCGTTCTAATAAAGAGTCTATGCTTCCGAATTATTATGGTATTTATTAATCAATGGTCTATGAATGTACATGTTAATGTCTTTATCGTATATAATTGTCATATGGTATCCATTTGCCCTAAGTCTTTAAGTGGCATCTAGCTAGCTATAGTATATAGTTGATATAATATGTTGTAATGATAATATATAGTAGATCAAACCGCCTCATTTTTTTTTGGATAAAAAAGTGCAATGTTCCTTTAATCATGATTTGTTCTCCATTGTATTATAATGATCGATATGATTTATTTGATTTCCCTTTTGCATTTTCTTCCCCCAAATTAATTCATTTTGTGTCCCAAAAGTTCCTTGAAATATATATATATATATATATATATATATATATATATATATGATGCTACTTTGGTTTGTTAAGAATAAAGGTGACAACTTTTGGACGTGGATTCCACAAGGCTACAATTAAAAATATATAATTTATTAGTCATGCTTGCGTATAATGTTCTAATTTATGGTACAAATATGTGTAATTAATTATACTTTTTCACCATAAAGTTGGCGGATTTGTTTTTTAAATAAGGTAATTACCAAAAGTGCATTAATTAGCTTGTGGTTTAATTTAATTTGCCCCTTTCTCATTATCTTTAAAACGGCTGGTGCATTGTAGCTTTATTTCTGTACCATTCTTTTTTGGAAGAAGCTTTAAACACTTTATGTTCACAAATTTGAGTTATCATGAGTTATATATATGGTGAATAGGAAAATGATTTTGGCACAGAATTTTTGTGCCCTTATCCGATCCCTCGAAATTTGTGATTTTATACTCCATAATTTTTGTGTTATTTTGTTTTCTTTTTAAGTGTTAAAATATGTGGTTATAAAATGTTGTGTGATAATTTTTATGCACAAATTTTTGATTCACTGAGATATTATTTAATCTTAATTTTTTGGGCCTTAGGCGACTTTGTCATACAAGGCCTTTTTAGTTCTAAGAGTTTTTGGATTTTTCCGTTTTTGAAAACATACATACAAAATACTAATTCAATATCGTGCTTCTAACATAGTTTGTCGAGAGGGGGAGGGACTGAAAATATTTTTTATAAATGATCTATAATTATTGTATTTTTTTTAAAGTTCAGCATTTATTTTTATAATACGCACATTGGGTAGACGTGTAAAATCTGGGCTGGATATCTTGCTGCCAGTGGGTCTGTTAGAATTTTTTATTATCAAAATAGGTTTTTGGAGCCCTGGCTATTGGGGGCCATGACGTTGGTCTGGCCTGCCTAATTGCAAGGCCGGCCCTGGTTGAATCCACAATTCCAGCATGTCTAAAGGAAGATATTATTGGAAAGTGAAACTAACTTGGCACAAACGCAATATTCAAGTGAACAATACTAAAGCAAACAAGTACTCTAACAAAAATGAACTCCAAAACTCCATCTTAAGTTTGCTCACCAAGCTCCCCATATCATACTCGTCATGTACTTGCTTAACTTCTTAACCAAAACGGAAGGATTGAGCACTAACTATATACTTTGTAAAGAGTAAAAGACCAAAAAGAGAAAATAATGTTTGTCAGAAGCTGAGAAATATGACATTAATCTACTTCATCCAGTTTAAAAACAGCTTAAAGGAGAAAGTAATGAAACTGTTTTAGAAGCAGAAACATGGACCGTTAACTACTTAAGTTTATCTTGTACGAATTTGTTTAGCTTCTTTACATACTTACGTAACATGCATGTCCATGTTTCTTATCTTATCTATCATTCATGGAACTTGTCATGTCTACCCAACCAATACCAAATACTCAAGGGTACAATACATGCCTAGCTAGCATTAGGGCACGTTTACATACGGAAAATATGACTAGTCATACATCCAACGTGACACGTAAAATCACGATATTCCGTTCAATATATTGTCTTAAAACAACACTTACATCCAATATCATATAGCTAGTGCTAATGCCAAAGCTATTCTGCTATATCAAGAGCAGATGTTCAATTTTACCCTGTTACTACAATTAAATGTTCTGCCGTCCTGCCGATATTCATGTTGACCGATACTTTTCTCTCTTTCTTCAATATATTTTGGTGAAATTTTAGGGTGGTCCAAGTGCAAGTTATGGACCACCAAGTCATCAATTTCAACATCATTATTGGTAGTTTATTTTCCAAGGTGAGAAATTATTTTAATTATAAAAATTCATATTGGTTATGGTGCAACAAGTACGATTTACACCATGACCATTCTAAAATTTGTGTATATTTTGGGATAGAGTATTTGTTTTTGTTTTTATTTATTTATAATGTTTATCATTTTTTTTAATATTTACATCACATTAATAAGATTTTAATTTTAGAATTACCTAACATAGTCGTTTTTCTTATCTCGATTGTGGCAACCTATGATGCACCGACACTTCAATGTGGTCGTCGTGCGTCGTGTCTGACATAAGACATAACACGACACGTTCCGACACCGTGTCCGACACGTGTCGGCTGATTAAACTAATATTATTTAAAATTTAAATATCCGACACACTGTCGACACTTCCCGACACGGCACCAATACTCCCCGACATTCCTGAACCCAATTTTTTAATTTTTTTCTTTATTTAATTTTTCTTCAATTAAAACGTTAAAATACACGATTTTAACGAATTTTATAACTATGCTTCTATGTTTTCTTGATTCATTTTTTTTTCTTTACATCAGCTCTGGCATTAGTGTTGGCCATATCATATCTATTCATTGTACTCCATTTAGTACGGTGCTGAGTTAATAACTATACATTACCGAGAATATATATATATGATACAACACATAAACCGGCTGTTTAGTATAATAGAATATGCCAAAGAATATTCCATCCATTGACCAGAATATTCCCTAGAATATTCTAATCTGATAGAATATTCCTCAGAATATTCCAGCCAAGCTATTACACAATAAGGGAGAATGTATAAATACTCCCCAGCTTGTACATATACAATTCAATTCTTATAAATAAAAAGAAAAGTTCTACTTTATGCTTTTCCTCACAGTATCGTGCTCTGTGTTTTGTAATTTGATCCTAGTTTTTTTTTTTTTTTTGTCTCATCCATGGCGGCGCAAAAAAATCAAAGAACAAATCACTCCTTTGAGCCCCTACTACCTGCATCCAAATGAAAATCCATCATTGGTTCTAGTTCAACCACCTCTCAATGGCAACAACTATCATGCCTGGGCAAGATCAATGCGTATGGCATTGATGTCCAAAAACAAACTAGCTTTCATCACAGAAAATCTGGAAATACCAACTGAAGATCATGCAGATTACCATGCCTGGGCACAATGCAACAGCATGGTAGTTTCTTAGTTACTCAATTCTGTATTAGCTTCAATATCACAGAGTGTCATGTGGTTCAACTCAGCCAAGGAAATATGGACAGACCTGCAAGAAAGATTTTCACATGGAGATCATTTTAGATTATCAGATTTGCTAGAGGAGGTAAATGCAGTTAAACAAAATGACATGTCAGTCACTGATTACTACACCAAACTTAAGATTCTGTGGGAAGAATTGCTGATCATAAGACCTTATCCTACTTGTACTTGCAATCCTACTTGCCAATGTGGTGCTGTGAAGGTTTACAGGGACTATTTTGAGTCAGAATGTACAATCAGATTTCTTAAAGGTCTAACTGACAGCTTTGCTCCTGTCAAAGCTCAGATTATGCTCATGCATCCTTTACCACCAATAAATCAGGTTTTTGGCATGGCTGTGAAGCATGAGAGGCAACTCAGTTATTGCCTAGGGCATCCTGATAGAATTGATAATCAAGTTATGGTAGCACAAAAATCTTATGGACGATCACAGTAACAATGCATCTACAGTAGTGTGTGCAATATCCAAAGAGGCCACTATCTCGTAATAGAATTTTTTTCGCACCTATTGTGGTTTACAAGGGCATACAGAGGACAGTGTTATAGAAACATGGTTTTCCCCCAGAGTAGGGAAGAGGCGAAATGGCCAAGGAAGAGGTGGTGGAAGGATTACGCAAATCAAGTTGAATCAAAGTCCCGAGTCTCCACAATGATCTGTTACATTTCCTTATTCACTCGAGAAATGCTTGATGAATCGAGGAATTTGTTGTCAACAGCACCTAATACACCTGTTCAGGATGAGGCAGAATACCTAATCAATCAAGCTACTGTACTCAGTGCTAACTTTGGAGCTCCACTAGCTACAGGTAAGTTTGATGGTAAGCTTGTGCATCATAAGTCAAAGTTATGGATTATGGATTCTGGTGCATCTGATCGTATTTCATGTACTCTGGATCATTTCCAATCCTATAAAGCTATCCCAAATACACATGTAACCTTACCTAATAGACACCAGACTACAGCTACACACAAAGGCACTATACATCTTACACCTAAGTTGATTTTGTATGATGTCTTGTATATACCTACATTTCACCATAATCTGATTTCTCTCAGCAAACTATTGCATAACAATACTTTATCTATTACTTTCACACCTGATTTCTGTCTTATCCAGGATCTTATGACCAATACCAGGATTGGATCAGCTAAACAACACCAAGGTTTATACTACTTGAATCCAAGGGATATACAACATCATTCCAATTGTATAGTTTCCACCAATAAGTACAAGTCTATTAACTTGTCCAGTAGGCCTGATGCATATGTGTGGCATCTTAGGTTAGGGCATATGTCAAATAAAGTTGTGAATGATGTAAAGATCACAGAGCCTGGTGTTGACTCTTTTGAAATTGGAAATTGTACTGTTTGCCATCTTGCAAATCAAAGAAAGTTATCCTTTCCCTTAAGCAATTCTGTGGCTCTAGCACCTTTTGATCTTGTCCATATGGATATATGGGGACCTTATAAGAAGGCAACTATACACAATGAACACTACTTCTTGACTATTGTTGATGACCAAACAAGATACACTTGGGTTTTCCTACTAAAAAACAAGTCTCAGGTCAGTCCCTTAATAAAACAGTTATGTGCCTTTGTCAAAACTCAATTTGAAAAAACAGTTAAAGTCATAAGGTCTGATAATGGCCTAGAGTTCAATCTCACTGATTTCTATGGTGCACATGGCATAACACATCAGACATCATGTGTCCATACCCCAGAGCAAAATGGGATAGTTGAGAGAAAACATCAACATATCCTTAATGTTGCTAGGGCTCTCAAAATTCAATCCAACCTACCTTTGTCCTACTGGGGTTTTTGCATCCAACATGCTGTCAATCTCATTAACCTAACTCCATCTCCAAAAATTCAACATGTATCCCCTTATCAGAAATTATTTCTCAAACCCCCTTCATATTCTAACCTTCAAGTCTTTGGATGCTTAGCCTTTGCCAATAATCCTAGTGTTTCTAAAACTAAGTTTGATGATAGAAGTTTACCCTGTCTATTCCTAGGCTATCCACCTCATGTCAAGGGGTTTATTCTACTTAACTTGCACAACAAAACCATCTTAATTTCCAGACATGTCATCTTCCATGAGCACATCTTTCCTTTTCACATTGCCAGCTCCACATCCTCTAACCCTATCACTTATGCTTTTCCTTTGCCAACCATCAACACTTACCTACCTTTTGATCTCAACACCAGCACTTCAAATTCCATGTCTCAATCTACCAGCTCTGAAATGCATCCCCATACACCCAATCAATCCACCAGTACAGCATCTACAGAATCATCTACCAGTCCTAGCACACAATCATCATATCCTCCCACCACTTCTACCAATAATCCATCAACCACTAGACAGTCTGCTAGACCTAAAGCACCACCTAAATATTTACAAGATTATGTATGCAACCACACCACTACCACACCTAAATACCCGATCCAGGATTACATGTCTTATGATTCACTTGCATCACACTATAAACCATTTGCTTTGAGTGTTGATGTCACAGGTGAACCAGCTAACTATCAACAGGCTGCCTGACGTGGCCTTTTCTAGTGCTAAACCAGTCCTTAACCGACAGTGTATCGGATCAAACTGTAGTGCTAGTGTGGTGAGTCAGAGTGTCGAATCCTCAGGGAAACTTGGTAATTCTTTTTAAGTGTGGTTAAACACCAAAAAGCTGTTATTAACTCGATCTAAACCGCAATTTTATAACACAGGTCACTACTATTCTACTTAACATAAAATAAATGCGTAATTTAAAAGTTATTCTAATATAATATATATAGATATATAAATATATATAGATGTACATAAATTGCAAAATATATATATAGATATAAATATATAGATACCAATATATAGTTTAGACAGATAAGTTTATAGAACTAGCCAAAGTTTATATAATTGATTTATACGATCTTTTCCAGTAAACTGAATGTGCTCGATCTTTCCTTTTATATTAGGTCCAATTGAGTAAATGAAACGGTGCACTCCTGAAGTTAACAATTCCTCCTCACACGAGCGTATGAAATTGTCATATGTCTTTGTCATCAGTTCAATCTCCACAACTGCCCCATGCTAATCTCAATTAGTCTGAACAGGTACCGAGTACAAATCTACCCCGGATAAAAGAGGTTATTCCATTTGTCAGATGGCCGATGTTATTCAAAAGGCTCCGGTTGTCAGGCGGATCGATTTAACTTTCCGGTTTTAGTTTCAATTAAACTGTTGATTTTTAACATTATTATGATCTTGAGCACAATTTTAATAAGATCCATCTCTCCCAAGACAAATCTACCCCCGGGTAGGAAATATGATTCCGTAGTCACGCTTTCGCACGGCCAATTTTACCCTCCGGTTTTTCTATCTTTTATCTCATATCCTAACTTCTCTGATCAGTTCATCGTTAGGTTATATGGTGCGATTCATTTTGGTTAATTACGTCAATCCGAATATTATCAATACATTACAGAATAGAAAAAAAATTCAATTTACTCAATTTTAGTCATTTTTAATTAGACAACATTCCTTTACCGAAAAGATTGAAATAAAACGATTACATAACTTTGGCTAGTTATTAGATTTAGCCTAATATCATTATAAAGACGAAAAAGATAAAAACAAACATAACAAACATAGATACTTAAGAAATTTTACCCGATTACAACTGCTGAATCAGAGGTCGTATTCTTCCGAACATTACAACGACTTCAACAACACTGATCTTCTGATAATTTCTCGAGTATTACAACGATACTACTATTTATGGCATAAGGCCTATATACATACATACTACTACTAAGAAATAGAGGTTAAGAAAATATATTGGTACCTCTCCTCATCTTTGTATGAATCGCCTTTTTTATAGCGAGAATTTCCAGGGCGGATCGATCCGAGGTGATGCCGGATCGATCCGGGATATAAAAATCTTATCCCCGGATTATTCTCTCGCAGGACCACATGCTTGGATAATCATTATGTTTCCTCGGTTCGATCCGAGGTAAATCCGGATTGATCCGGGTAGCTTTTTATTCCATAACTTGATCTGAAACTTGATAAAATCATAACTTGAGCTCTGGATCTCCAAATGACATAATTCAAGAAGCGTTGGAAAGCTCTTGAAAAGATCTATAACTTCCATGAAGGACTCTTATTCAGATAATGTCGTATTGTTGAGCCATTCGTTTGTCGAAGCTATTTCTCGATTACCACTTAATCGAATCGATTAGCCACTTGACCACTTCAGCAATTCGATTGACCATTTAAGCTCGTGACACTCTCTAAATCCTTCCAGAGATATGATTATACTTTAACATGTCGATTCTCGGGGTCTTGGTTTATAAATCTGCAATAAAATATCACAAATACCCACGTAAATCTGACACGACACTCCGGTTATTGAACCGGTACAAAATTTATATCTTTTTATTACTTTTACTGGATTTTTATAGTATTTAGATTTATTTATAACTATTAATATTTCATAAGATTATCGTTGTAATTTCTTATATTTTATATAAAAAGAGTTAATAAAGTATATATAATATCGTAATTTTTATCATATAAATGTTATACATCAACTACTCCCACTTAGCTTTCTTTGATCGTCCCTAAAGCAAAATAAGCGTAATATATAAAAATTACAAAAAAATGATATAATTGGTAGATTAAATTTCAAGTTAGTAAAATATCATTTCAATATTATAAATATATTAATTATATCCTTCTTAGAAATTAACAAGATAAAAGTGTATATAACTTAGATAAATTATCTATCAAATATCATTCAAATGAAATTTCACATAATCTACTCAATAAATATAATTAAAATTCTAGAATTATTCTCCTATCTCAACTTATATGAAATATTTGGAATCAAGGACTAAGTCAAGTAGTTGACAAAATGGCTTATCCGTTTTAGACTCAGGGTATTGGTTTAATCGAAAGGATAGAAAAGAAAATCAAAGAGAAAGAAAAGCAGTCAAATGCGTCTTTACACCTTCATTATTTTGATAAAAAATACCTCGATTAATTCTGATATTATTTCACCTTTTTTCCAGATTTTCTCTTCTCTTTTTATTTTTTATTTTTATTTTTAAATTTAAGAACTAAAAGCGTGCGTGTGTGTAGAAAATCAAATTTACAAGCATTGCTTCATCAAGATTGATCGGAGTAATACTCTTTCGATCGAAAATTACAAGTCCGGTTTCCTTAAACTTGTAATCATTCTTGAGATCTTATGATTCAACTTTTTCTTTTTTTTTATGCATTCATTCCCAGCAATAGGACATTTCGAGATAATACCCTAGATGGACTACTATCATCAGGCAATCGGGAGCTTTTAAACCTCATAGTGACATAGGACATTTCGAGATAATACCCTACTGCACTCAAATCATTGGTAGCTACTACCGATATTTTTATTTTTTTAGTTTTCGATCAAAGATAAGGAAGATGCCTGGTATTTGATTAATTCTGTGTAAATATGGTGCTTCGTTCTTTAATTCTTTTATAGAATATTAACATATCCGAACTTATTACCAAAATCGACTATCTTGCAAGCGTCATGAGGTATGATCGAATATACTAATACTTATCTAATTTTTTCAATCTCAGCATACACCATTCTTAGCTTTTGTGTCATCATCTCCTCTCATAAGTACGTACAAACTCGTGGGATTTTTAGGAAATGTAGACCAAAATAAGCTAAGGGTCGGTTAGTTTAATCAAAATGGCTATTTCGAGTGAGGTCTTGATCACTCTAATCAAGGCTGAGGTAGGGACAAAAATTAGAAATTTAGGTAAGCTATTTGGCTATAGTTTATATTTTTGTGGTGTCAAAAATCTCATCATTCCTAATCTGATTCCATATTCATATTTCGTTTTGAAAAGAAAATTATTCTAGAATTTCATTATAAATATAAGTATATTCGCTAAATTTCATATGAAAATTACTTGATAATATTTATGTATAGTTACATATACTTAAAATCTTATAAAAATCTAAAATTGGCATATATAATATAATTATAATATATCTAATTTACTTTACTTAATTAAAATCTATTCTTACCAATTTATATTATTTTTATTCATATTAATTATATATTATCTAGTTATTTTGATTCAAGAAAAATTAAACTAAGTATTAAGCACTTAAGTATAAATTTATATGAGAAAATTTTAATTTTTATTTACTAACTTACCTCTACTCCCCACTTACGAAATGGCATCGTCCCGATGTTCAGTGAGTAATAAAAAGTAGGTTTGAAAGAAAAAATTAAAATTTTATACGATTTTGATTTCAATTAGTTTTCTCACCATATATTATTTTAATTAAAGAAAATGACATATATATTAAACATTAAGGAAACTATTACAAACTTTAAAAAAAAAACTAATTAAAAAGCGATTAAACTGCTAACTTAATCGAGTACTAACTTATCAACAACAACTTCTAACTGATTTCAAACAACTCATCAAACCGTAGATGAACATCCGGGAGTATCTACCGGAAGTAATCCCAACTGAGAATCATGAGATGGAAAAATCTCGTCAGTAGTAAACTGAGGCACTTGATTCAGTTGGACACATAGTTGAGAAATAACCCAGGCAAACGGTAGTGGTCTTACCTATTACGCCTCCACCGCAAAATTAATTGCCGCTTTTAAACATCAAAATCCACCAATCAATGTATGCTCCCGGTCGTCGGTGCATACAACAAAGCAAAGATCTCATCATCATCCGTAACCCCAAAAAAATCTAGTTTGGATAGATCCGGGAATTGATGAAGCGTTTCCGCGCCTCAAATGAGGGGTAAGGCCAGAGTTGAAGAATCATAGTTATGATCAAACAATGGAAACACATCTTGAAAAGGCTTCTGCAGATTTATTTACAACATTATAGCATTTCCGAGTTCCCAAAGAAACTCGAAGTGTGGGTTTTGTTCAAAAGTACATGGTGGGATTTGAAAGATCTGATTTATGATGACTGGCGAAAATGATATAACGATTCCTCTAACAGTAATGAGATGAGACGAGGCTGCTGTCGTTATATCAGTAAGGGATGCATAAAAATCTCTAACAATTGAAATGTTAATTCTACCTCTGGGAGTCCTAATCAACTTTTTCCATCCGCAACCTCGGATTAGATTTCGTACCCACTGATCGATTTTTTCTGTATTTAAGCCTTTCTCCATCAGAATAGGAGAATGGACGAAATTTAGACATCTCGGAACGTCATTATGAAAACACGAGGCATGGCTTTCGGGAACCACACCATCAGGCGTATGTGGTTCGTAACTATTAACCGAGGGAGAGGTGTGGTTAGACATTTTTTTATTCAGATAAAGAAAAGTACTCAGCAGAAGAAAAGAATGAGCACTTAGGCTTGCTGCTGCTTTTTTCCATTTATAGGAAGGTAGCAATCATGCAAAAGTAGAAAAAATCTACCTTTTTGGCGTTTTTATGCTTTCTGGATCGATCCGGAAAAGGGCCGGATCGATCCGGCCTCTCAACTAGCAATCCTGTCAGGTCGGTACACTCACGCCGGATCGATCCGGGTTTAGGTCGGATCGATCCGGAAACTCACTATTCACGGACAGAGTTGTTTTGGCTTGTAAAATGCCTAGATTTTTCTAGGTGATGTGTTTTTTTTTTTTTTTTTTTAACTTCGGTTCATTTTTATTATGTTATAACGATAAACTTTACTACACGGTGTGTACTAACATAAAATCAAACGAAAGTAAAATAAAATAACATAAAATCGTAATAAAATAAAATCCTACTAAAATAAAACCACAATAACCTAAAATTGTACGAAAATGAAGTAACATAATATCGTACGAAAAATAAATTGTTTTCAATGTCAATAATCATAAAATGGTTTAAATCAATCCTCCTCATCACTCATCTCGATGTGGCTCGAACTAGGCATGGCTCGAGAACTGGCCGGATCATAAGTCGATTCTTGGAATGGATCTTGAAAATGTGTCGACATCCGAACCGAGCTATCTAATCCCATCGAGCTCATCCCTGTCGTGACCTCAGAAAAAGTGCTTCCCTATCCCGTCGTGGTATGGCCAAATGATCCAAATCCTTCCCAATCAGATGTCGCAGCTGCCGTAGTACCTGTCGAAAAATCCCCTACACCACTAGTTTGAAATCCAAAAGAATGTGGCATTTGTTGGAAGTCTGATCGAGGTGGCATCGGTGGAATAAAGTCCGGCAAGGTATACGGTACGGATTGGCAATGCGGAATATCCATCTCGGCATAGGTAGGGTGCTGCAGTAAATTCATCTGATATATACCTTGCATGCCTTGACGTAAATCTTCAGACCATAACCTATTCCTTTCCGCAAAAACAGCCATATTGGCATTGGCACGATGAACATCATAGGCCAAGGATTGAAACATGTCGTATGAGATGGTGTTTGGAAGTTGAGTTTGAGTTTGACTAGATGATGGAGGAACAGTAGTGGATTGAGAAACATGTGGAGTAGGCTGAGGTCGGTGGCGGTTAGGGTTCATAAAATCTATCCTTCCTGCCGGCCTAGGTGGTAAACTAGGACCTATAAGTGTTTCAGTCAACCATAATCGAGTTATCATTTGGAAGCTCAGAACACCTATCTGGCGACACAAGGAAGAAATAAAACAAGGAAAAGGCATGTGACTGCCTGGTTTAGCAGTTGAGACAAATTCCTTGGCCCTTTTATACATAACCCTGCCTACATCCACAGGTATATCATTGACCATAGCCCAAGCAATACACAGATCCTCTTTACCAAAAGATGTCAAATGGCGAGAAGGGTAAAGAGTCGAACTGATAAAACGTTTAATAGCTCTCATATCCCTTATACATTTTCCATAGGAAAACCTATTTTCATGCCAAACAGCTGTGGGATCTAACTCGTGCTGGGCTGTCGAGACTATATAGTCAAAGTCTGCAGGCTCATCTAAATTCCATACCGTATAATAATCCTCATTTTCTGGTATATCAGGGATACCATAAATAGCATTTATAAACTGGGGATTAAACGGCACTGTTCTGGTTCTTAAGCTGACAGAAGTTAACTCATCATTTTCTGTTTCATTATGAGTTGCTACCAGAGAATAAAATTCAGCTACTAAGGTTGTGTTAACTTCTCCTGCCCTTAAACTGGCTAACTCAAACCACTGTCGCCTTTCGAAAATCTCTTTTACCTCCCTTCCCAAATCCTTGAAATCCAAACCCTCTCTCTCGCAAACTAAACACCGTCCCAAATTTATTCTTTAAGGCTTTTCTAGTCATTGCCGCAGACGCGGTTCTTTCAAAACTAACAGCCAATTCTTCTTCTGTTAAAGGCCTAGTCTCTATGACCGGGATTTGGGTAGGGATATGCGACTTACGTTTTTTACTGGCTTTTGATGATTCGGCCATTCTACGATAGTGACACAATAACAAAACAACAACAAAAAAAACAACACAAAACAGCACAAATGAGTAACAAAATTAAATAAAAAGTTGATCAAAAAACGAAATTAACAAAATAAATGAATACAATGTTACCTTATAGTGCTTAAAAGGTTGAAATTTGGCCGGAAGAGATAAAAATTCGCCGGAATGAAAGTTGAAGCTTTCCCTTGAAAAATTCTTCAATTTAAATGAAAATTTGAAGAGAGGAGAGGAAAATGAGAAGAGTTTAAGAATTGGGGAAGTTTAATAGTAATGTTGTGTGATGATTTGAAGAAAAAAAAAATCAAATGGGGGGAGAGGGGAGAGGCGGCTGTTTGAAGAAAAATGAAAGAAGAAGAAGAAGGAGGGACCCCGTCCCTTTTTTTTAGGTTTTTCAGTCTCGGATCGATCCAAGGTTAGTCGGATCGATCCGACTAAAATATATATATATATATATATATATATATATATATATATATATATATATATATATATATATATATATATATATATATATTTTTTTTTAACTTAATAAAAATTTTAAAACCTGCTAAAATTAAAACCTTTTATAAAAATTTATAAAACTTTTAATAATTTCATAAAGATCCTTTATATAAAATTTTCAAAAGTTATATAAAAATTTTATAAATATTATAAAACTCATAAGGGTCCTAATTCCATTATTTCTAAATCTTCCAGGTTCTAACATAACGTTCTATCAACCTAACCTTAAGAAATGAGGCGTTCGAATTTTCCTTTGATCTCCATCGGGATTTTCGGATAACCACCTAATCGTTCCCTTCTTAACAACATTCAAACACTCATCCTGGGATTTGGTTGTGCTTTCCTTGCATTTCCCATCATGCTCACTTTTTCCACAGATTCTGCATCTCATCAGAAACTTTGCCCTTCTCTTTATTGAACTTCTCGATTTTCCATTACATACTTCTTTCAATCTGATCTCTCTCAACAATTGCTTGTTTTTCTAAAAAACTGAAGCTTCTATTTTAAACGCGACATCTTTATCCAGGCCTAATTTCAAAAGCAAAATAAAAACTCCTATTCTATCTAAAAAGACATCCAGGTTCTTTTACGCCTATCCGGTAAAAGACGAAACTAGTTCAAACATATAAAACACGAGAAAAGTAGAAGAAAGATAGATAGCACCCTGATATTCAAATGATTTGATTCCTCTTTTTTTTCATTTTTTTTTTTTTTTTTGATTTTTCTGCTTTTTCAATTTGTCGGGGATCGATCGAGAGCATTACTTCTCCTTCAAGTGTGATTCCTTCTCCTCCACAAATAACTTCACTCTGGGCCATTGGCTATAAAAGTTGTATTTCCATCGCTTAGTTCAACACTCAGATTTGTAAACCCGTGTTACTTTAAATGGACTGTCCATCTTGATTTAAGCTTTCCGGAAATAACTTTAAACGTGAATTGTACAAGAGCACTCGATCACCTACATGGAACTCACGATTATAGATTCTCTTATCGTGAAAAGATTTCGTATGCGTTCTTGTAGATTCGAGCGTTTTCATAAGAATCGAGACGAAATTCTTCTAGTTCTCATCAATTGAAGCAATCTATGATCACCGATGACCTTAGGATCGAAATTCAAAATTTAATAGCCTGTAAGGCTCGGTGTTCTAACTCAACCTGGGAGATGACAAGACTTACCAAAGACTAACTTATAGGAGAACAACCAATTGGTGTCTTAAAAGGCGTTTTACATGCGCCCATAATGCATCGTCTAATTTAATCGCCCGATTTTACGGTTTGAGTCCACTGTTTTCTCCACGATTCTTTTAATTTCTCTATTAGACACCTCTACCTGACCACTGGTTTGCGGATGATAAGGCGTTCCTAACTTATGTGTTACACCATATTTTTCAACTATCTTGGTAAATGGTCTATTACAAAAGTGTGACCCTCTATCACTAATGATAGCCCTTGGAATGCCATATCGGGTAAATATATTCTTTTTAAGGAATCGTATGACAACTTTGGTATCATTAGTGGGAAGAGCTTCAGCTTCTACCTATTTTGAAACATAATCTACCATTACTAGAATAAATCTTTTTCCAAAAGATATAGGGAATGGTCCCATGAAATCTATACCCCAAACATCAAATAACTCACATTCTAAAATAGGTTGCATAGGCATTTCATGTTTTTTAGATACATTTCCCCATTTTTGACAAGACTCACAAGATTTAACATACTTATAAGCATCTTTATATAGTGTAGGCCAATAAAAACCACATTGTAAAACTTTAAAAGCGGTTTTCCAACCTCCATGATGACCTCCTCCCTCACGATCATGACAAAATGACAAAACACTTAAAATTTCATTATCAGCACACATTTTCGATTATCCCATCCGAACATTTACGGAAAAGGTCCGGTTCTTCCCAGTAATAAAATTTTAAGTCATAAAAGAACTTCTTTTTCTGTTGCCAAGTCCAATGAGACGGAATATAATCACAGGTTAAGTAATTAATGATATCTCCAAACCACGGTGACATTTCTTTAGAAGGAATTCAATTCTTTAATAACTGCATGGTTGAAGGAGTATCTATTCTAAACAGTTGTTCATCAGGAAATGAATCTTTAATTTCAATTCCTATTCCTTCATCAATATCCATTCTACTTAGATGATCTGCTACTACATTCTCACTTCCTTTTTTATCTTTAATTTCAATATCAAATTCTTGAAGTAAGAGAATCCATCTAAGAAGACGAGGTTTAGCATCTTTCTTACTCAAGAAATACTTGAGTAATGAATGGTCTCAGATAAATTATTACCTTAGATCCAACAATATATGATCTAAACTTATCTAAGGCAAAAATTACAGCCACAGATTCTTTTACTCAGTAGTTGCATAATTAAGTTGAGTCTGCGTTTAGTGTGTGAGATGCATAGTAAATAGCTTTGAGAATTTTGTTATATCTTTGACCTAAAACAGCTCCTACAGCTAAATCACTCGCATCACACATAATCTCAAACGGCAAATTCCAATCTGGTGCTACTAGCACTGGTGCAGTAGTCAACCTCGCTTTTAAGGTCTGAAAAGCTTCCATACATTTTCTATCAAAGTTAAAAGGTACTTCCTTTTCAAGTAAATGACTTAGAGGCTTTGCTATCTTTGAAAAATCTGCAATGAACCTTCTATAAAATCCTGCATGTCCAAGAAATCCTCTTAGAGTTCTTAAATTAACTGGTGGAGGTAACTTTTCAATTACTTCGACTTTAGCTTTATCAACTTCAATACCTTCTTCAGAGATTCTATGACCTAAAACAATTCCTTCTGATACCATTAAGTGACATTTTTCCCAGTTTAGTACTAAATTGGTATCTTCACAGCGTTGTAACACTCGTTCTAAGTGTAACAAACAAACATCAAATGAATCTCCGTAAACACTAAAGTCGTCCATAAAAATTTCTAAGAATTTCTCAACCATATCAGCAAATATAGCCATCATACACCTTTGAAAAGTAGCTGGTGCATACATAAACCAAACGGCATTCTTTTATAAGCAAAAGTTCCATAAGGACAAGTGAAAGTAGTTTTTTCTCTATCTCCTGCTGCAATGAATATTTGTAAATATCCTGAATAACCATCTAAGAAACAGTAATACTTATGTCCACTTAAATGTTCCAACATCTGAACTATGAATGGAAGTGGATGATGATCTTTCTTAGTATGATCATTTAGTTTTCTAAAATCAATGCACATTCGATAACCTGTAATCTCTCTAGTCGGAATCCATTCATTCCTTTCATTCTCTTTCACTGTGAAACCTCCTTTCTTTGGTACCACTTGAGTTGGACTTACCCATTCACTATCTGATATGGGAAAAATTATCCCCATATCTAATAGCTTAATGACCTCTTTCTTAACAATTAACTGCAAATTTGGGTTGAGGCGGCGTTGCGGTTGAATACAAGGTTTAGCATCTTCCTTCAGAATTATCTTATGAACGCAAATCTCAGTGCTAATACCTTGAATATCGGCAACTGTCCATCCAAAAGCTTTCTTATGCTTTTTCAACATTCTAAGTAATTGATCTTCTTGTTGCTCAGTTAAAGATGATGAAATAATAACCGGTAATAGATCATCAGTTTCAAGAAAAGCATACTTCAGATTTAAAGGTAGCGGTTTCAATTCCAGATTCTTAGGTGGATCTTCCAGTGATGGTTTAAGAACTGGTCCTTCTAGTTCTAATTCCAAATACTTATGCCATGATGGTTTAAAAGTAAAACTTCCTTTATTTAGGGAAAGAATTATTTCTTTCATTTCGGTGTCTTTCTCATCTTCCTTATAGATAGACAGAGCTAAACATTCTTATAATCTGTCTTCAAAAGTTGGTAACTGATTATCATAGACAGAATGACTATCTTCTATAAAAGAACATGATTCTGGTGATCTGTATGGATGGTTCATAGCTTTGAAAATATTGAAAGTAACTTCATCTTCATTGACTCTCAGAATTAACTCTCATTTCTGGACATTTCCTGTAGCTAGAAATGGTCGACCTAAGATAAGTGGCGCTGAATATCCTTCTTCCATTTCCATAACTACAAAGTCTACTGGAAAATAGAACTTGTCTACTTTAACCAATACGTCCTCAATAATTCCTTTAGGATATTTAATTGATCTATCTGCCATCTGCAGAGTCATTTCAGTCTTCGTAAAATTTCCTATGCCTAGCTTCTTATAATCCTCATAAGACATGAGATTTATACTAGCTCCAAGATCACATAAGACATTCTTAAACAGAAATCCTCCAACTTCACATGGAATGGTAAAACTTCCAGGATCTTTCAGTTTAGGTGGTAACTTATGTTGCAAAACTGCAGAACATTCTTCATTTAGGCATATATTCTCATATTCCTCTAATTTTTTCTTATTTGACAGAATATCTTTCAGAAACTTCCCATAAGCAGGCATACTAATTAGAGCTTCGATAACAGGGATATTAACATGAATATGACGAAAGGTATCAAGGAAACGAGCATACTTCTTATCAGTTTTAATCTTTTTAATTTGATCTTTAGGTGGGTAAGGTAAAGATTCTAAATCTATAACCTTTGATCCCAAAGTCATTTTCTCTTTTCCTTTCTCCTCAAACTTTTGAGTATTACTTGATCGCCAAGTATCAGGTTCTTGAATTTTTTCTTTTAAAGCATTCCCTGAATCAATCTCTACTTCAGATTCCTTCAGTTCTTCTTGTTTCTCATCCTTGTTCTCATTATCCTCTATTCTAACATGTTCTTTGAATAAATTCCTTAAATCTTTATCCATGGGATCTTTCAAAATCCTAGGGATTTTTACCCATTTCTCACCTTCATTTTCAGGTTCCAAACTTCTATTCCTTTTCAAGAAATTCTCTATAATTTCTTCTTCCTCATCAGTGAATTCAATTTCACCTTTAGTTTCATCATTCTTTCCATCTAAATCATTTTCTACTTCATTATTCCCGAAGTTTTCTACTCCATTACTACCACAGAGTTTTTTACTTCTCGTAACTACAACATTTACCTCTCTTGGATTTCTTTCAGTATTGCTTGGTAATCCTCCAGGTGGTCTACTGTTGTTACGTTCACCTTCCCTACTCAAATGATCTTCCATATTCCTCAATGAGGCTTCTATCGTTCTCATTCTGGTATCATGTCCACTAATAGATGTTTTCATTGCATTCATATCTTTAGTGACTGTACCAATAGAAGTCATCATTGTTTCCATATTCTTAGCTTGAGTAGATACTACACCCATCATATTTTCCATTAGTTTTTCCCATTTTTCAACTCCTTCTGCAGGTTGAGTTGAACTTTGAGTTACTGGTATACTTTGAGTGGTATGTTGAGGATAGGATCTAGGTAATGATTGTAAATTCTGATTAGATGTGTTTTCTTGATAAACTTGATTATTATTCATATTCCTATATGAAACTGGATATGGCGGTTGTCCTTGCTTACTAGGGTTTTCAGACCATCGATAAGTAGGATGATCTCTTCTAATAGCATTAAACGAGTTTGAGTATGCATTGTTCAAATTCTATCTTTCTTTGAAGAAAACTCACCTCCTCTCTTGAATATCCTGTTGGTTCTTCAATCCCTAATGGCATATTATCCTGATTTGAGTATTCAGTTGGTGTATTATTTTCTGAACTTTGGTTTTTGTTTGATTGTAGGCCATCAAATTTCCTACTCAAATTTTCTAAATGTGCTAGAACTTCCGTATTCGATATACATTCTCCTGCAAAAGCTACTTTTCTGGTGCTAGAACCGGTTTCCCACATTCTATTATTTTTGGAAATCTTTTCTATAGCATCGTAAACTATTTGAGCTTCACTCATCATTAAAGAACCACCACATGCATGATCTACATCCGCACGTGACTCTTTTCTTAATTTACGACAGAAAAGTTGAATTTGCATATCTAAGGAATAACCATGGTCGGGACAGGCTCTTAATAGTTTTTTTAAATCTTTTCCAGGCATTCCCAAGCGTTTCTTCAGATCCTTGTCTAAAGTTAGCAATCTCGACTTTTAATTCCAAATTTCGTCCAGGAGTGAAATATTGTTTTAGAAATTCGGTTTGAATCTCCTTCCAACTTGTAAGTGAATGATGTGGAAGAGACATAATCCAATCTCGGGCTCGTCCTTTTAAAGAAAAAGGAAACATAGTCATCCTTGTTAGTTCCTTATGAGCACCTTGACTTTTGGTCATGTTGCACAATTCTTCAAAAGATAGAGATGATGATGTGGATCTTCATCATCCTCTCCTAGAATTGGGCTCTTGCGTCAATTAAACCAAAAGATGAGATTTAATTTCGAAATTGTTTGCTCCTTCATTGGGTAAAAGTATGGGATTATTAGTCTGGTTTCTTCTTATGGTTTGATCACAGATAGGTCTCGGGTTTGGTGGGTTATTACGATTATTCTGATTCCGATTCTGATTATTTCTATTATTATTATTATTATTATTATTAGGGTTAACAGGTTTCATCCATGCCCTGTAGAGCATGTTCTAGCCCTTGTTCGTGTGTTTCATCACCGATTTCGGCCATTCTCGTATTTTTGTTTGAAGATGATTCGTCAGATTTCCCGACTAGTATGACCATGTTTACTCTCTACTCTTAACTGCCTTTCGTAAGTGTTTATGTCAGGCTTATAAGGAGTGAGCGGGGCCTTACCACTTCTGGTCATCAACTAACGAAAATAGAAAATAACATGAAATTGATAGTAGTAAAAATTGGTAACTTACCTAGAAGGTAGGTACCAACGAAAAATAAAATAGAAATGAGATAAGAAAAGTGTTGACTTATTCTCGAGAATTTTGAGCTAATACAAGTAGTAACCATAGACACAAAAAAAAGAAATTAGCGTCGTTCCCCGGCAACGGCGCCAGAAAGCTGACGTGGCCTTTTCTAGTGCTAAACCAGTCCTTAACCGACAGTGTATCGGATCAAACTGTAGTGCTAGTGTGGTGAGTCAGAGTGTCGAATCCTCAGGGAAACTTGGTAATTCTTTTTAAGTGTGGTTAAACACCAAAAAGCTGTTATTAACTCGATCTAAACCGTAATTTTATAACACAGATCACTACTATTCTACTTAACATAAAATAAATGTGTAATTTAAAAGTTATTCTAATATAATATATATAGATATATAAATATATATAGATGTACATAAATTGCAAAATATATATATAGATATAAATATATAGATACCAATATATAGTTTAGACAGATAAGTTTATAGAACTAGCCAAAGTTTATATAATTGATTTATACGATCTTTTCCAGTAAACTGAATGTGCTCGATATTTCCTTTTATATTAGGTCCAATTGAGTAAATGAAACGGTGCACTCCTGAGGTTAACAATTCCTCCTCACACGAGCGTATGAAATTGTCATATGTCTTTGTCATCAGTTCAATCTCCACAATCGCCCCATGCTAATCTCAATTAGTCTCAGCAGTGCAGTACAAATCTACCCCGGATAAAAGAGGTTATTCCATTTGTCGGATGGCGATGTTATTCAAAAGGCTCCGGTTGTCGGCGGATCGATTTAACTTTCGGTTTTAGTTTCAATTAAACTGTTGATTTTTAACATTATTATGATCTTGAGCACAATTTTAATAAGATCCATCTCTCCCAAGACAAATCTACCCCCGGGTAGGAAATAGGATTCCGTAGTCACGCTTTCGCACGGCCAATTTTACCCTCCGGTTTTTCTATCTTTTATCTCATATCCTAACTTCTCTGATCAGTTCATCGTTAGGTTATATGGTGCGATTCATCTTGGTTAATTACGTCAATCCGAATATTATCAATACATTACAGAATAGAAAAAAAATTCAATTTACTCAATTTTAGTCATTTTTAATTAGACAACATTCCTTTACCGAAAAGATTGAAATAAAACGATTACATAACTTTGGCTAGTTATTAGATTTAGCCTAATATCATTATAAAGACGAAAAAGATAAAAAAAAAAAAACATAACAAACATAGATACTTAAGAAATTTTACCTGATTACAACTGCTGAATCAGAGGTCGTATTCTTCCGAACATTACAACGACTTCAACAACACTGATCTTCTGATAATTTCTCGAGTATTACAACGATACTAATATTTATGGCATAAGGCCTATATACATACATACTACTACTAAGAAATAGAGGTTAAGAAAATATATTGGTACCCTCCTGCATGCTGTATGAACTGCCCCTTTTATAGGCAGAATTTCCAGGGCCGGATCGATCCGAGGTGATGCCGGATCGATCCGGGAATAAAAAATCTTATCCCCAGGATTATTCTCTGCGCAGACCACATGCTTTGGATAATCATTATGTTTCCTCGGTTCGATCCGAGGTAAATCCGGATTGATCCGGGTAGCTTTTTATTCCATAACTTGATCTGAAACTTGATAAAATCATAACTTGAGCTCTGGATCTCCAAATGACATAATTCAAGAAGCGTTGGAAAGCTCTTGAAATATCTATAACTTCCATGAAGGACTCTTATTCAGATAATGTCGTCTTGATGAGCCATTCATTTGTCGAAGCTATTTCTCGATTACCACTTAATCGAATCGATTAGCCACTTGACCACTTCAGCAATTCGATTGACCATTTAAGCTCGTGACACTCTCTAAATCCTTCCAGATATATGATTATACTTTAACATGTCGATTCTCGGGGTCTTGGTTTATAAATCTGCAATAAAATATCACAAATACCCACGTAAATCTGACACGACACTCCGGTTATTGAACCGGTACAAAATTTATATCTTTTTATTACTTTTACTGGATTTTTATAGTATTTAGATTTATTTATAACTATTAATATTTCATAAGATTATCGTTGTAATTTCTTATATTTTATATAAAAAGAGTTAATAAAGTATATATAATATCGTAATTTTTATCATATAAATGTTATACATCACTGCCCAAGACACTAAATGGAGGGATGCTATGACCACAGAAATAGAGGCCCTGCAACACAACCATACCTGGGACATTGTTTCCTTACCTAAGGGCAAGCTTCCTATTGGCTGCAGATGGGTTTACAGGATTAAATACCTACCTAATGGCAAAATAGAACGATACAAAGCTCGTCTTGTGGCAAAAGGTTACACACAACAGCTTGGAATTGATTACAATGATACTTATGTTTCAGTTGCTAAACTTACCACGGTCAGGGTCCTCATGGCTGTTGCTGCTGCCAATAATTGGCACTTAGAACAGTTGGATATCAACAATGCCTATCTCCATGGAGACTTGTCTGAAGAAGTCTACATGAAGGTACCCCTAGGATTCAAAACATCAATTCCTAATGCAGTGTGCCGTCTACGAAAATCCCTCTACGGTTTGAAGCAAGCAGGGCGTCAATGGAACGCCAAACTTACCTCCTATCTTTTACAGCTTGGCTCTCATCAATCACGCAGTGATTACAACTTGTTCACTAAGGGAAAAGGGGCCAACTTTATTGCCTTACTGGTGTACGTTGACGACATTATCCTAACAGGTCCTAGTCTGATCTTAATTCAAGAAGTCAAGACTCATCTAGATCAAACATTCAAAATTAAAGACTTGGGACGATTGCACTATTTTTTGGGGGTAGAAGTTGCAAGAGGGAAACAAGGAATTACCTTATCTCAACGCAAATATACAATGGATCTGCTGTCGGAATATGGGCTCCTAGCTTGCAAGCCAGCATCTACCCCAATGGTCACCAGCAATAAGCTTTCAAATGACGACTCTTTGGCTTTACCGGACAATACCAAGTATCGCAGTTTGATCGGAAAATTGATTTATTTGACCTTCACTCGGCCGGACATCAGCTTTGCCGTCCAACAGCTGTCTCAGTTTCTTGATTGCCCCACTGCAAATCACCAGCAAACTGCTCTTCGCCTTCTTCGATTTCTAAAAGCATCTCCCGGCCAAGGATTACTGTATTCATCTGGATCCGATAATCGTTCGGCTGACTTACAGCTTCGAGCATACTCAGACTCGGATTGGGCCGGTTGCTCTGACACTCGTCGATCTATCACAGGCTGGTGTATCTTCTTGGGTAATTCTCTCGTTTCTTGGAAAGCCAAGCGCGACACACCGTCTCCCGAGCTCACCGAGGCGAGTCTGAGGCCCTCGCCGCCACCGCATGCGAAATTCAATGGTTGGTTTATTTGTTGACTGATTTTGGGGTAAAACCTACTTTACCGGTTCCCTTATTTTGTGATAACACCAGTGCGTGCCACATCGTCGAAAATCCCGTGTTCCACGAACGTACAAAACACATCGAACTCGATTGCCACTTCATTCGGGATAAGTTTCAAGATGGCCTTCTCGTACCAAAATCAATTTCCACAACACAACAGTTAGCCGATATATTCACTAAGCCTCTAGACGGACCTCGATTCGCCCAACTCGTCCGTAGTCTCGGCCTTTACTCGATTTACTCCAAGTCCAGCTTGCGGGGGGTGATACAACACATAAACCGGCTGTTTAGTATAATAGAATATGCCAAGGAATATTCCATCCATTGACCAGAATATTCCTTGGAATATTCCAGCTGACCAGAATATTCCCTAGAATATTCTAATCTGACAGAATATTCCAGCCAAGCTATTACACAATAAGGGAGAATGTATAAATACTCCCCAGCTTGTACATATACAATTCAATTCTTATAAATAAAAAGAAAAGTTCTACTTTATGCTTTTCCTCAATATAGGCTCCGTTAAAAATAAGAATACTCTAGATTTTATCTAATGAAAAAATATTTCAGACTCCGTGAAAAAAATTATTTATTTTATAAAATATTTACGGACCCCGTTGAATAAAATTTATGAATCTGCCATTGATAGGCAACACAGAAAACACATGGCACGCAAAAAAACAGATAAAGAGAATTGAAGTCTGATTCAAATTTCCAGTTCGGCCTTTTGATTCCACGAATTCCCAGCATATACATTAATGCATACATATATATATATACAGTAACACTATACTACATTTTTTATGCATAATAATTCTAGAAAACAATAATAAAATCACAACTTTAAAATAAATAAAATTGGTTTTAGTTTATTTTATTTTAATTAAATAAGACCTCCTAATCACGTTAACGACGTCAACTCTACGAATCAAACTCCGACAATTAAAACTTCAAATCTACGAGAATTTATGAACAACAAACAAACTCCAACATATATATTAACTCCACAATTCACAAGATCAACACCGAAAACTTAGGAAATTAAAAGATTCCAGCCTATCACCTCTTAGCTACGAACCAGCAGCTAGAAACACGGAACGTACCCCGATAGCCGCCGGACTCTTCAAACCGGACACTTTGTATCTGAAAAACCGGGAGAAAAAGATGTAACCGCACGTGTAGGCTTAAACTAACATATGTGTTATGCCCCAAGACCCCGGGACTGGCAATCTAAATGAGTCATAAATGTCCGGTCAACTGCTTAGACCGCCGTCCTTGTTTGGTCTAAAAGGGCTAACCCGAGTTGACAAGACATTTATGTCTCACACTTATATGGGGGTGAGCTTTCTCTTATTTTACCGATGTGGGACTTTACATTATCCCCCCTTATAAGGGACTAGCGTCCTCGCCAGGACGGCCGAGACTGTTCCCGGATCGTCCCTACCAGAGGTAACTAGAGACCATCCTTACACAGTCTTCTTATGCGGTGCGGCGCATAGTTCCGTCTCGATAGTCGGCTCGATACCGATTCATGCGCCCCAGGACTCCGGGCTGGTAGCGGCTTAAATGAGTCATAAATGTCCGGTCAATCGCTTGGACCGCCGTCTTGCTGCTTGTCTAAAAGGGTTAACCCGAGTTGAGTTGAAAGACATTTATGTCTCACACTTATATATATGGGTGAGCTCTTATTTTACCGATGTGGGACTTTACATTCTCCCCTCTTATAAGGGATCGACGTCTCGCCAGGGCCGGCCGAGGCTGTTCCCGGATCGTCCTACCAGAGGTAATTAGAGGCCATCCTTACACCGTCTTCTTGTGCGGTGCGCGTAGCATAGTTCCGTCTCGATAGTCGGCTCGATACCATTCTCATAACGCCCCTGCACCCGGGCCTGATAGCGCTAAATGAGTCATAAATGTCCGGTCAATCGCTTAGACCGCGCCGTCTCGCTTGCCTTGGTCTAAAAGGGCTAACCCGAGTTGACAAAACCTTTATGTCTCACACTTATATGAGGGTGAGCTTTCTCTTATTTTACCGATGTGAGACTTTACAATAGGCGCCATCGATAATTCATAAAAATTAATATAATTGTATGGTATTTTTCCAGCAACAAATTTTACTATGTAGAATATGTACAAATTATTTTAAGCAATAATCCAATGGATACAAAATAAGAGAGATTGAGGGAAAAAGACAAAAAGAAATTACAAAATAAATAAATAGGACACACTTTTTTTTTAAATTGTAAAAAAGACAAAAAAATTTGGACGGACAAAAATACCCTTTACAAGGGACGCGTTCGTAGCTTCAGTAATGGTATTGTTTGCATATATTTACTGTAGCTGTGTATATGCTTTTTTTTTTCTTTTTCAAACAACCGTAACTTTTGATTTACAACTCCGATCATTGAAATTTTTTCACCAAAATTCATGTTTTTTTTTGCTCTTCAATTCGAGCCCAAATACGATATCATTCCGACGTATATTTTGAAAGACAAAAAAATATTTGTATTAACCGGATCGCTTTTTCTTATAAACGACCGTAACTTTTGATTTAGAACACCGATCATCAAAATTGTTTCACCAAAGTTCATATTTTTTTATCTTCATTTTGAGACCGCGTTTGATACCCTTTCGATGTAGTATTTGAAAGCCGAATTTAATCGCAGCGTTTACACTAAACAGTATCAGTATCAGTATCAGTATTAGTATCAATATCAGGCTCATTTAAGGCTTAATTCAAATGACTACTTCAAGGCACACATATAAGGCTCATTTAAGGCTTAATTCAAGTGATTAACTATTAAGCCTATGTCAAGTTTATGTGGTTTTGATTGATAAAAGGAATAGCATAGATTAACTTGATTAAGGTGTGGTGTTTAAAACATGCAGGTTCAGTAGTTAATCACTTGAATTAAGCCTAAAAGGTACATCAGACTAAAAGGAAATACATAGAAGATCAATACAACAGACTATAGATTTAGTACAATAGGTACATCAGACTAAAAGGTAATACATAGAAGATCAATACAAGTCTGAAACAGTATGAACTATCAGCCAAATTATAAGAAGGATATTCAAGTTCAAAGAATTAAATTATCATGCCCGGAATTCACAAGGTGCTGAATTATAAGTTCAGTAAGCTTATGAACTAGGCCTATCTATTACATGATGATACAATGTAGATAAAAAAACCTCTGCACGCCAAGGCACACAGTAAGACTATGAACTAGGCCTATTTATTGCATTAAGGCACACAGTATCAGTATCAGTACAGAGTATCAAGCTCAAAAGGACTCTCCTTTCGGTTTTTTGTTGCAAGGTCTATGTCCCCCAAGTCCTTGATATGAACCGAATGTCTTCTTACAGTTCAAGCACTCATATTTACTTCTTTTCAGAGCATGTTTCGATACTACTTTTTCTTTAGGATCATTTCTTTTAGGCCTCTTCTTGTTCTTGGGTTCAATCACATTAGGTCATCATGCCAATCAGCTTTCTCTTGTAGCAAACATAAGCCTTAAACAATCGTTCCCATGCTTCTTTCATCATCCGAACGGAAGAGGCATGTCTATTACCGTTTTCGTTCGGTGAATTACCTCCGTCGTGAGGCTCAGGTTCCTTTAACAAGGTATCTAGACTCGACAATTTCGCCGCTGCCTTTGAATTCCATAATTTGCACAGCTGTCTTTGTTTCTTCTTCTTTGTAGTACGTAGTTGCAGTAGGCTTATGAAGGCTTGTATAACTTCAGCACCAACTTCTTGTATTCTGTAATCGAAAAAGTTGCACACCAAAAAAACATATCAAAATCCAGGTTTAAACACACATTTGAGTCAAACAAAATGAAGACATAATCTGTTCATTTCAAACAGAATACCTTCTTGATTCTCCCATAGCAGTCTCATTTAAGGCTTAATTCAAGTGACTACTTCAATGCACATATATCTGGCTCATATAAGGCTCATTTAAGGCTTAATTCAAGGGACACAATATCATATCTGGCTCATATAAGGCATACAATATCACTAACAGTATCACTACAATATCACTAACAGTAACAATATCACTAACGATGTCGATGTCGATGTCGATGTCGATGTCGAGCTCATTTAAGGCTTAATTCAAGTGACTACTTCAAGGCACACATATCTAGCTGACTGGCTCATATAAGGCTCATTTAAGGCTTAATTCAAGGGACACAATTTCATATATGGCTCATATATTAGCATCATGTATAACTTACAATTCAAACTAGATAATGGACAATCAAGTTCTTCCATGATCCATTAGGAATGGAACATCATATGTAGCATATACCTTTACACATATCTCATCCCTACCCATATACTATATCTCTTAAAAATCCCATGCCCGGTGATGAGAGTCAACTTTACTATGCTTCGGTGCATGTTTTAGCCCCCATTTACGACATTTTTGGCTTGTATTGGGTAGTTTTAGAATATTTATAGGGTAAAAACACATTGAGCACTCACTTTGAGGTGAACCGTCACATTGATGGAAAACCTCACCATTTTACGATGTTTTTGGCCCTTTTCGAGCCCTATTTATCTTGCGGGATTATGCTTGGTATATTGTGATATGTAAATGCAGGAAATAGGTGACTCATGAACCCGGAAGTTCAGGCACGAGGCTTAGAAAGACGAAACTGAAGCCCGTGGATGGAAATTGATCAAAAATAGCTGCTGCTTTCACCATACGTTCACTTCATCAGCAATTTGATCCAATATACAAGCATTTTCTGGAATTGTGTTCTTCATGAGAGTTGTAGACAATTGAATTATCTTTCCAACGCAACTTGAATCACATCAATCCGAGGTCTACAACTCAAGTTATGGCGATTTTGCTGAGCTACTGTGAAATCGGCGCACGCCAACTTATTTTGGCGCGTGCCGAACGTCACTGTAGCTATTCAGAGAGTTTCGGAGTTTCAGTGGCGCACGTCAGACCTTTATGGGCGTACGCCGAAATGCCACAGAAGCAGTTTTCAGTCATATAAACCCAATTTGGATCGAATTTTGAACTGAACTATTCATTCCCATCTTCTCCCCTTTCCCTTTTCTTCCCTTTTACTCCCCTAAATCCTCCTTAACCCTCATTTCCCTTAGATTAGACTTAATTTAGCTTAGTTCTTAGCGTAAATTTCTTCTCTACTCTTGGATTGTATCATTTTGGGTCTTCTTCTTCTTCCCCAAAGTGACATTGGGTGGTGTAAGAGCTTGATGTGATCCGACTCTTACTACGATTTCGGTAATTAATTCTAGTTCTCTTTCTCTTTTTTGGCTTTAATCTTCTCTTTGATTGTTATTTCATGCTTTGTGATGAGTAGCTAATTACTACATAGTCGAATCATGTGATGGTTGAAGTAATCATCCTCTAGTTGATTAATCGGGATTGGGTAGTGTTTAATTGTTGTTATATCGATGAATTCATGTCTTAAAACTTGCTCTTAATGCGTGAATTAGCTTGTACACATAGTTCATGAACACACAAACCACTTTTATAAATGTATGTTGCGAAGGGGTGTGGGAAAAGGGGTTTTAAGATCGTTATTTACAATTGGCTGAGTTGTTTAGATCGATTGGGTAACGAGGTTTGTCGGTGTAAATCGAGCGGCTCTGAGGCGTTTATCTTGTTCGGTCGATTAAATCCTTAAAGCGGATTTGTTGAACCGGGCAAAGGGTACTAGGCTGTTGCATGGCGTCTAGTACTATCTTAGGAGTTTGCACCCATGAACGAGTCGATATAAGCATTAGGATGGTTGGTTGGTAGTCTCCATTCCCAAAGTATTCGATTGGATCGTGATTTGGCTATGTCTCTTTCTTTCTTTATCTCTAGTTTAACTATCGTTTTAGCACAATCAAAACTTGAACGCACATGATTAACCTAAACTAAGTATGAAGACGACTTTGGTACTCGATTGATTTCTCGTGGGATACGACCTTGCTCACCTCTATAGTACTTCCGACCCGGTATTCTGCTGGTTAAGGTTGGTCGTTACTATTTTGGTCATCACCCGGATATCCCGTAGTGTCAGATACATGACATAATTCAGTAAAGTAATGACATCAGCATTAAGTTAACTCAATTGCTATACTCTAGCTAAGCTCAACTTGATTCGAACATTTCGGTTCTTGACACGTATCCTTGCATCCATATCTATACCCGTACAAACTAGGGTAGCTACTCACACCTTTCTATGCATGAACTAATATCCACATGAAAATGTAATCAAGCTGACATAACACTGAGAAATGATTTTGAATCTTTTTTTTTCTCCATATTTTTTGTTCCCCCTACAAAAAAGTGGGAGGTGTTCCTATTCTACTCCAACAACACAAGGACTTTTTCATTTTATAACATATAAGTAATAAATGCTAACATAAATCCAGTAGGTTTAACAGGTTTTGAGGCCCTGGATCCGAAACCTCAAAAAATTGCAAGATAAAGAAATGCTAAATCATGAAAATAAGAAACCTAATTCTGGCAGCTCCATGGAACGACTTTGAGGTGGAAATGATAGCTAGTAATGTAAATTGAGAGTAATTTCGTCCCCTTTTTTTTATATAAAATTCAAATTAAAGATAACTGAATTGAAGCTAAGTACCTTGAGAGTGAGAACATCACGAATTACGAACCGATAATCGATGGAGACAGCAAGAAACCTGGAATTAGGAGAGAAAGAACAAGGCCCAGTTTGTTTATAAGTATATGTGAACTCCATTTTTCCAAAATGAAATCGGATTCTTGGAATTTTAACTAAAACCTAGAATTTTGTGGCGAACACATTGTCTCGATCCGAGCAGAAATGCAGAGCTAAAGAAGTTGTTAAAGGAGGAAGCGATCTGCTTTCATGGAGATGGGTTTTGGATCCGCTATTAAAAAATGTTAAAAGTTTTCAAGGTGAAAGTGAAGAAACTCAAGTGAAAAGAAGTATCGTTAAAAAAAAAGTTAAAGAAAATGCCGGCTCGACTATATCCAGGCGGGGTTAGAACAACTTGAATGGGTAAATAGAGGTATATTCGTTCGGTGGAATTTATTTGTCCTTAATGCAACTAAAAATTTGAAACTGGATTAGTACTTAATTAAAGGAGAAAAAGAGGACTATAAACTAATTTTTCCTACAAAATAACTATCACGACCAGCCAATACAATAAGCAATCCAAAATTTGTAGTTGCACAAATCTTTCTTCTTTGTAGATTAATCAATTAATTTTTTTTCTTAGGGTGGGGGTTTAAATAAATAACACTAATCTTTGAATTAGTTTAGCATACTTCCATTAAACAAAAGAAAAAATAAGTTTGCATACTTCTTGCACGCACTATTATATTATAAAGTCATATAGCATAGTAAGAAGTTTCTGGAATTATATATAATGTAGCAACAAAAAAAAACGTGAATAAATTGGATTTTTTTTCTTTATAATTTGTTTTTATAAATTATTTTAACAAGTTTTTTTTTTATAATTAAATTAAGTAGTACAAATTAGATTTGCCGACTTTCACCATGGATGACACATCTCAATCCTATAAATACAGTGCTAAATTTACTTAAGAAACTGCAACTGTATTTTCCAAAATAAATTCACTAACCCAAGAAAATAAAAATAAAAAGAAGAAGAAGAAGGAGGAGGAGGAGGTGGTGGTGAAGAAAATTAAGAGAACACCATGAAGTTCGGTTGTTGCATTCTTATTCTTCTTATTGGTAAGTTTTTTATGTTTTCACGTACGTATTCTTAATACACATTTATGTATACGTCAAAGTGTCGACGCACTTCGATACATGATTATGTGTGTTCACTTTGGTACTCTCTCCGTCCCATTTTATTTGTCCTGTTTGACTTTTCACACAGATTAAGAAAAATGTAGTTAATGCTTTGAATCATATTAAATGATCTAATATTTTTACACTTATCGCCTTTAAGTTGTTGTTGGGCGTTTAATCTTATACATTTTTTATTGTAAATATTGTAAAGAGAAAATGGTATTTGAAGAAATTTAGCAATTAATGCACAAAGTTGACACTTATTTTAGGACAAACCAAAAAGGAAACATGAACAAATAAAATGAGACGGAGTGAGTATAAGTTTGAGGAATCAGTTAATCATCTTCTATTCACTTGTGGTGTTTCATACTTAATTTAGAGCCATATGTTCAACCGGTGTAAAATTCGGTTTCCTATTGCTTCTTCCTTTTATGAGTTATGTAGATCTAGCTAGGCCTATGATAAGTTCTAGTAAGCTTGTGGGTCAACTTTGGAGGGCAATTATATATTGGTGTAATGGCATGGCCTATTTGACTCTTTAGAAACAAAATGTCAGATCATTCGTTTTTGATCTGGAAGCTATTTTTCCCGAGGTTCATTCACTATCCTACATGGGGTTATCTCATGATAAAAAAATGAAGAAGACGAGCTGGGAAGAATTGAAGGCGAATCCCCTTAAAGCTGCATGCACTATACAAATTTTATGAGTTTGGTTCGGTATAATTCCGGAATGGTGATCATCGGGTGCTTGTTGTTACACACTTTAGCTTGATATGCTTACTTCATTTTATGGGTTTGGTTTCTACCTTGGTGCAGCTTCGATGAATCGCTACTACAAAAAAGCTTAAAAATCACAATTTTTAAGTGTGATGTATTCACATTAGTCACGGCTTCCTAAATGTGACATATTGAGGTGTGACATAAAGTACTTTAATCCAGTCACAGTTAAAAACTGGAATCTATTATAATAGTTATCACACTTAAAAACCGTGATCTATTATAGTTGTTATCACACTTAAAAACAATAATCTATTATAATTTCATAACATTTAAAAACTGTGATCTATTATAGTTGTTATCACGCTTAAAAACCGAAATCTATTATAGTTGTTATCACATTTAAAAACCGAGATCTATTACAATTTCAACATATTTAAAAATTGTGATCTATTTTAGTTGTTATTACACTTAAAATTTGTGATCTATTATAATTTAAATCACACCTATAAAAGTGTTTTTCTAAATCACACATATTTTTCATTCCCAGTGGGACTCGAACCCGGATACTCCGGATTAACAAGACACACTAATTACCACTAGGCTGATTTCTTATTTCTTCTAATTTTCGACCACACTAAACTAAGATCTCATTATAAAATATCATATTATGTGATTGACTGATGTTTTTGTCTCAGTTTTCCTAGAAACCGTGATAATAAAAATTGTGATCTATTTTAGTTAATATCACACTTAAAAACCGAGATCTACTATAATTTCAACACATTTAAAAACTGTGAACTATTTTAGTTGTTATCACACTTAAAAACCGTGATCTATTATAGTTGTTATCACACTTAAATATTAAGATCTATTATAATTTAACACATTTAAAAACTGTGATTTATTTTAGTAGTTGTTATCACACATAAAAACCGAGATCTATTATAATTTCAATCACACCTAAAAAGGTGTGATCATACTTTTTTTTTCAAAAACAAAATATACGCACGCACATTTTTTTGTTCCCAGTGGGACTCGAACCCGGATACTCCAGATTAAGTAACCACACTAATTACCGCTGGGCCAATGCCTACTTTCTTATTGTTTTTGACCACATTAAACTGAAATCTCATTATAAAATATCATATTATTTTAATTGATATTATTATCTCAGTTTTCCTAAAAATCGTGACAATAAAAACTGTGATCTATTTTAGTTGTTATCACACTTAAAAACTGAGACCTATTATAATTCAACACATATCAAAACTGTGATCTATTTTAGTTGTTATCACACTTAAAAATCGTGATCTATTATAGTTGTTATCACATTTAAAACTCGAGTACTATTATAATTTCAACACATTTAAAAACTGTGATCTATTTTAGTAGTTGTTGTCACACTTAAAAGTCTATAACTTTTATGATTTCAATCACACCTAAAAGTGTGATCATTCTTTTTTTTTTCACACCTAATAACTGTGAAAAAATTTAAGTGTGATATATACATTTTTCTTGTCTCGGTTTTTTCAAAAATGTGATCCTTATCTTTCTATAAGTGTGATCTATGTCTATTTTTGTATTAGTGGATATAATTTGTCTCACTTTTTCTGTAATTGTAATAAAAATATCTTATGAATTCAGTCACTATTTAAAAATGAGATTAAGTGATATAATTTATCTCACTTTTTCAATAACCGTGACAATATCATATCAATTCAGTCACAGTTTAAAAATGTGATTAATTGGTATAATTTATAACTGTGACAAAAATATCATATCAATTCAGTCACCGTTTTAGATGTGAAATTAATTGATATAATTTATCTTCCTTTTTAATAACTGTGACAGAATTATCATATCAATTCAGTCACAGTTTAAAAATGAGATTGATTGATATAATTTATCTCGGTTTTTCAATAACTATGACATAAAAATCACATCAATTAAGTCACACTTTAAAAATGAGATTGATTAATATAACTTATCTCAGTTTTTCAATAACTGTGATAGAAAGTTGTAAATGTGATATATATATTTTCTTTGTCTCGGTTTTATTGAAACTGTGATTGTTATCATATCTTAACTGTGACCTATATCATAATTTGTAGTATTGTCTTCTTCTTTTTTTTTTTTTTTTTTTTTTTTTTTTGTGTGTGATTGTAGACAATGCTTTTAATTTTTCCAGGTACCACCTTCCCACTTTTGCATTTCTAGCCTCTTGCTAGTACATATATATATATATATATATATATATATATATGAATCGAATTAATATCAATCATAATCTCGATCACTATCACAATTTAATTATGGAAAGTAAAAGGGGTAATAGTAAGTAAAACTCCTTTATATTATGTCAACCTCTTTTTTTGTTGCTTTGATTTAATATCTGCAATGTTGCATATATACAGTTGGCTCTATGATACAAGAAACCACATCAATGAATGTCAAGACAAGAGGATTCAAGCTGAGCCCTCACTTCCACACATTAAGTAATTCGTGTGACATACCTTGCAAAAAGGACGGGAGCTGCACGGACGACGATAACTGTCCCTGCAGCCCCCTTAGCAATATGTGTCGGCAAAGCATAGACTGATGAAAAGACAAAGCTATGATTTCATTTTCAGATGGGCTAATAAAATATATTTAAATCGTCACGTGAGCTAATAAACTATATTCAGGCTGTTGGGGTGGGCTGAATTAAAATAATTTAATGTAACAATTTGGTGTAATTTTTTTTCTCAAGTGGGGTTAACTCCTCTAGAACCAGTATGTACCTCTGTCCTAGCTGATGATGCTGCAGTTACAAGGGCACACACTCACACTCAATCCCTTGATAATAAAATAAAGGGAATTGTATTGTAAAGTGAGCATCTTAAGCAAAATTAAACATTACACTGCATATATTATTATGAAAAAACTGAATGCATGCACTTTAGTATTTTTCATAAATCATTCATAGTAACATTACTTTGAAAACTCTTCAATTAACATAACTACAGTTAATTGATCATAACAATAACAGCAACCAATGAATAATAAATTATGCCATAATTCTTTTCCACTCTATGTATTACTCTCCACACTTTTAACATCATTTTCATCAGAGTAAGACCGACTGATTGATACGGGACCCACCCTGATCAATGGTGATAAAAGTACAGAGTAATATATGAATGAATATATATAGAATGGAACGGATATATCATTACCCTTTTTCCATAATCTTCAGATACATACAAATATTGGTGCCTTCACTGTAGTACTTGGCTACCATAATCTTCATTGAACTTGTCATAAAGATGAGCATGTAGATGTGCAGAGGGTCTTGTATTCTTCAGAGCTACCTCGATGTCTTTATGAGTAATCGGACTCACCACCGGCAACTCTACAAAGCCATTAAAATGTGTATAAGTTCGTGACCTAAATCTTCGCGTCAAGTTTTTCCAGTTAGTTAACAATAAGAATGATGATACTGTCACAACCAGGGTCATGTTGTAGTGTCTCAATATGGTTGTGGCAATAGCCTCACTATAAATAGAAAGAGAGCTTCTAGTAACGGGTGACGAATGCATACCATCTTCGGGCACAGCAACTTTGCCTTCAAGAGAGGCCATTACCCTTCTTAAAGGCTGCATGGCAGCTTCTTTGCATAATAACCTGATATCTGAACCGGAGAACCCTTCTGTCCCGTCGACTAGTATATCGTAGGGAAGTTTATCTTCATTTGATGCCACTGGCAGCAGTTCCTCAAACATTCCGTAGCGTGCTTCAGGTTCTGGTAGGGGAACAAGAATCTAAACACAATATAAAAAGAAATTCTTTAGCCAGTAATGGAACTATTAGTTTATGAAGCAAGTCTGAGCCATAATTCCCATACAAATTTTGTTGCATGAACAAGAGAATATTGTGATGGCATACCCGCTTTTCAAGGCGACGGAGCATGGCTGCATCCAATTCCCAAGGCAGGTTTGTTGCCGCCAAAACGAAAACGAGTTCGTCTGACCGAGTCAAACCATCCATCTGTGAAGCAAATGAACTCAGTAACTTACACAGATAGTTACTGTATATATACAGATTGAGCCATTGAGAAAGGAACATTATCTATTCAGTCCCGAATAGCGAGTTGCTACTTGCTACTAATGTTACACAGATTATAGATAATGTACATAAGGATGAACACTGAGATAGTTATATGTCATGTATTATCCACCTGTATTAGCAGTTCAGTTTTTAGACGTCTGCTAGCTTCATGTTCACTGCGTCCTTCACCTCGTTGACTGATAATTGCATCGATTTCATCAAGAAATATAGTTGAAGGCGCATGATGCCTAGCCAGCTCAAACAACACCTTCACCAATTTCTCAGAATCACCTGAAGTTTCACAGAAGTCCTTAACATGGGCAGTCTAACACATGAAATAAAAAGTAATGCTTCACAAATATGTATATATCATAATAAAGCTTGATAAGGATGACACATATTGCCAGCATCTACATATGACCATTGTTAGCATAAGGAAAACTACACATCATTTGATTCGCTTTAAAGCCAAATGTAACGAAAATGACATACCACGCCATTTACTGACAATTGATGAGGCAGAAATGTTGAAGAATGTAGTATTGCACTCTGTAGCAACAGCCTTTGCAAGCATTGTCTGCGGAATCAAAAGAGTAATTTTTTATAATAAAAAAAGAGATGGCAATCAAACGATAAATGAACGCTATCTTGTAAAAATGGAACAACAAAACACAGGACATGGAAAAACATGAGTAAGTTAAACATAAACTTTCAGAACTCTATTTTAGTACAGGATCTGTTATAGTTACCAGCATAAAAACCATCTCATTTTTGTAACCCATTTATCCAATGAAAATATTAGCATGAGAGTGCATACATGTAATACATAGAACAAATGAAAACTAAAGACAAATGCCTAAAATCTGAAAAGGGAAAATCATCATCATTTACTACAAAAGAAAATAAGAACCTTTCCAGTTCCTGGAGGACCAAAAAGTAGAATTCCTTTCCAGGGTGACAGAAGACCAGTGAAGTACCTAAAACAGAAGCAAGAAAAATATACGACCATGTTACACACATGCATGTAAACAACTTCTTGAAGGATCGTAACCAAGAAAATTGTGTTGTTGAGCAAAATTGACATGCTAAGCCAACTTAATTAACTGAAACTTCAGTTTTGCTTTTAAAGAAAATCCGGAAAAGCTTATGGAGCAAAGCAAGTTAATACGGGCAGCTCACTTAGGGTATTTTATCGGCATGACCACCGCTTCTTTGAGTAGACGCTTGGCATTTTCCAAGCCTTTAATGCTTTCCCACTTGACATCTGGATTACCACGTACGATGTCCCTGAACGAAAGCAGTGGGCATACCAAATATTCAGAACAATCATTTTCCCTTATCTAAGGAGCTAGGTTGTGATAATTTCACCAGTGAGTCAGTGAGGAAGAACCATCATTATGCTTTAGCAGTGTTTATGTATTACCTACTCAAACTTTCTGCTAATGTACGCATTTCAGCAGATTCGAAAGGAGGAAGTAGAGATCTCTGTCTGAGAAGTCAAAAAAGCAAAGAAAAAACAGTCATCAGTGTATGGTAGGAGATACTGCTCTGTAAGTATCATAAATGTAGGTATAAAGAATGACATCAATGCTCTGATTACAAAAAAAATGTGGTCAAGGATTCAAGATGGCAAGTTATTCCCAAAACTTGAAGGAAATGCTGTCTGACAGCAGACAACAAATCACGTTGCTTAGCATTCCATGCAAATTATCATTCTTTCGCGTATTATAGCTAAGCACTATGAAATCTGGGGGAAGAATGTTTCAAATCAACGCATGTTCAGAACACCAAGTGTAAGTAGTCATGGAAGTAAATTACAGTGACCAGTTAATCTACCATGACAAAGGGAGGGGGAGTGGGTTACATTTAGCCTGGCAAAGAAAAATAGGATACAGATCCCAGATTGTAAAGGCTTTTACCACGGAATGCAAAAAAAGAAGAAATTATCCATTGAAAACATTCAAAAGTCGAGGTTTTTGAGAGAACATAACGTAATTTTGTCAAGTTAGACAATAAAGAATGAGTTAATGAGCATCCATCTAAGCATTTGTGGACTCAGCCTAGCCAATATGCTCAAGAATATTTTTTTCAAGGGCCATTTACATCAATATTAATACTTTTTACAGTAGCAAACATATAGACTTGGCATCCATCTAGAAAGTATATCCAACTTAACCGGATAGACCAACCATAAGAACCCTCTTAAGAGTACAGACCAAGTCCAATTGGAGTCTATCTCCAAATAAAATGAACTCTTGAGGGAAGGCAAAAGTCAGACTTTGATGTTCTTGCTTCGCCTTCCAAAACCACATCATATTTTTCCCCTTACCTAGGGAGGATGTTAGTGTATCACTGAAGCTGCCATGGTGCTTATATTTAGAATTTCAAAATCATTTAGTCATGCTTCATGATTTATTCATCCTAGGTGATGGAGAAATCAGATGACAAAGTAATGAGAAAATAGTACTGAATCATACGGCTTTTCATCAATTCCAGCTGAAGAAGTGCCATTGGAATGTGCTGAACTTCCTTGGGTCTAAATCATACAAAGTGTCAATTAGATCAAGCAAATGAACAAGTAAGAAAACTAAGCTACTTATATTAGGATACAGTCAGGCATGTCAAGATAAAGGTACCTGAGTTTGAAACTGCTCATAAATGGCCAGATCAGATTTTTTCTTAACTTGACCATTCCCATTAGACGTCAAACTGGAAGCATTCCCATTCTGTACCATTTGACCATCGGGATTCACATCTTTGTCCTCTGCTTTATTTCTCCCAAACTAAATATCATAAAACAACTTAATATCCTAAATTTACACCAAATGCAAACAAAAACAAATACGCATTGCACTCGATGCACAAGAAATAGTCCCAAAGCTCCAGTAATCCAATACAAAATCCACAATTTTTTCCACAAAATAAATTATCAAAAAGTCAAGCAGGAACTAAGGTAGAAAAATCAAAGATGAAGTAAGGTCATGCAAACAAGAGTGGCACGCATTAGATTAGATATCTTCCTTTGTGCACTCAGACTCATACTAAAACAGAAAAATCGACAATGCACAATGCAATAGCTCGAAGAACTTTTAAGCATTTCAAAGCTGCTCACGTAGCAAAAATTCACTAAAGGATCTACAAATGCATGTCAATTCCATTACAGTAACAGTTCTGACCTTCAATTCAAGCGACTAAGAACTACATAACTGATCAAATAGCTGTGAGAGCGTCAGGAGCCGTGGAATTCGAAAATTGTTTCAACAATTAGGGAAATCGGGGAAAATTAGACAAAAGGAGTACATGCATTGTGTCTACTACATACCAGAAAGGACCACGAATAGACTGAAGGTTCATGATCATCCACCATTGCAGCTCCGATTCCGACCGGAAGTGAGAAGAGGAAAGAAAGAACTGATCGCTCCTTTCTCTCTTTCACTCTCTCCACTTACCCTTTCTTTGTCAACTGAATTGACACAAATATAATGGGATTCAAAAAAACATAAAAATGATAAATAAATAAATAACTGCTAAAAAGTATTTATAAAAGGGTAGTGTCACGTCATACTAATGTAATGACGCAACAAATAACACAATTTACGTTTTTTATAGGAAAATGATTTTGGCACCGAAATTCTGTGCCTTCATCCTTCGAATTTTTTGATTTTGTGGTCCAGAATTTTTGTGTTATTTTATTTTCTTTGTAAGTGTTAAAATGTGTTCTTATAAAGTGTTGTGTGGATGATTTCTGTGCATAAAATCTATACCTAAATCACTGTCCTGATTGATATCATTTACCTTGGTGCGAAAATATGATATTCATGTCTGAGAGGGCCTTTACATCCGGCCTAAAAGAATGAGGATGAAGTTAATTGCTATAACTCAATGCTCCCTCAGGTGAGAGGACTACGATTCAGTTCCCGCAAGGAATCATGCCCTTATTTTGGAGCTAGCTAGCTCTAATATTATTGCGGTTGTAGTGTTTCGATCTTACGTTATTTGATACAATTTGTCATCCGAAAATCAGTTGAGCCACCGATACAGACAATATCATTTATCTTGTCCAGAGGACCCTACGCCATGTCCCAACAGAGTGGTGATGAGGTTACTCACGATGACTCAACGGTCCCTCGTGTGGGAGGACGAGTGCCCGCAATGAGACACCATTTATTCAGAACGAGCTCCCACACTACTCGGCTATCCAGCGTTTCTTGATGCAATCTGTCACTTGAAAACCGTTTGAGCTATATATTCGTGTGGGCACGATATCATTTACCTTTATAAAATGGAACTCTGCTAGAAGCCATACTTGATAATTGTAACACGTGATTAACTGTGAACAGCAATAAACAAACAACATTTTCAGATGGAACAGAGCTTACAACTTTTATATTATCTTTGGACAGATGGATCCTATGCATGTAAACGTCATATGTTGAACAATTTGCATGAAAAAGTAACAAATATTGATCAACATACATAGAAAATCATAGTTTTTATGTCTATTTTATTATCGTTTGTATTTTACACGAGAATAGTTATGATACAGTAGTTTTTAGAAAGTTATATCAAATGGATGATTGTAATGCATCCAACTCATATCGAGACATCATTCCACTTACTATAACTCTCTAATTAATCAGTGACGTATCATAATTTTTCTCATTTTAAACATATTTTTGACAGTCATTTTATAACACCATGTCGATGCAACAACTTATAACTGAAAGAGAAATTATACCAAATAAAAAAAAATGCTGAAAATGGTTATTACATTATTTTAACAACTCGTACAATACATGACATGAAATAATCGGAATGAAAACCGAAAATCTGAGCAGATCAAATTATAATAGAATATGTATACGAGGGTATACCAAGTGGCAAGTATATATGATGTATTCAAATTAATCTTCTCTTACACATGCATTAGTTACATTACAACCCTCAATTAATATACTTTTGAAATATATATACTTGAACCAAATATTTATTGTATTAACATTGCTATTACAAGATAAAGTGACAGCGTATGATGTAATCTAATTAACCTTCTCCTATGCGTGAGTTTGACACATTACAACCCTCAATTAAGAATATTGGTCAAATATATATATATATATTTAAACCACAACTGACGTTATTGTATTACTATATATTACTGAATAGGGGGCTACATTATTTCAAAAAGATATCAAGTCTGTCCTGAGAAACTCTAGTATTGTTAGCATATTTCTTGAATTCACACCAAATGAGTTCTTTATATAAACTTTCTTCTCCTTCATCCATTAATGAAGTTAAAGGTGCTATCTTTTCATTCAATGGTGGCCCTCCAAAGAAGATCATGGAAAACCTAGATTTCTTGCCATTAGCCACCACTCTATGCTTTACACTTTTAAATCTTCCATTTGTCATCACCTGCATGCATGCACACACTCAATTCATTACTTTTTCTTTTTTTTTTTTAAAGTGCAAACACCGTTAATTAGATTTATTTTTATATAAACATTATATGTACTAAATTATTTTTGTAACAATATATACTCAACGTTGGACTTTGTTAAGGTCGAATGTCTATTTCTGACATCTACAAAGTCGATCGTATCTAAGCTGTACATTCGATTTTGCAAAGGTCGAACGCCTAATTTTGTACCTCTACAAAGTCGAGAACATATCCCGAAGTATGTTGCCTTTAACACGCGTCATTCAATATATATATATATAGTGTGTACCTGAAGTGAATCACCAACAAGGAAGAACATGGAGTGTGGATCAGGTGGGATTGAAACCCAAGAAATCCCATCTTTTAAACAAATTTGAAGTCCAGTTGCATTGTTTGATCTTATAACAGATATTACTTGAGGATCAGTATGTGCTCCAAATCCAATCAAATTTCTTCCATTATTACTCATTAATTCTTGATCAAACTCATTACATGGTGGATAATGATTTAACCTGAATAGTGTGTCGCTTTTCTCATCACTTATAAGTCTGCTTAGCCCATTTCTTGGCTCTAATTTCAGACCATCTGCCATTATTTCCAATACTTTGCACGCCATTTCCCTCACTTCTGAGGTGTAATCATTTATTGATGACCTGTTGAAAATATATATACCATGTCAATTTATAACTTAACATCTTGTTTAATTACTTGTTAGAGTTGTTATTTGTCTCATGTCGGGGACTTTCTATTGTTTCATCGGCTATCTCAGGCAGGGGCGGCTGCACCTCGAAAGAAATGGGGCAGCCGACTCGTTAAAAAAAATATTACAGTGATAAATTCTTTTTTAGGTACACGTACACAATATGATAAATACTTACGGGTGCCGCCAAGGGCGGCGCCACCTTGCTCCATTTGGGTCACTTGACCCTCAAACCAAAACAAAAAAAAAAAAAAAAACTATATTTTTCACATTATATATTTAAAATATTTATGTTCTAATATCTACTCAGTGACTCGTTCAATTTTTTAAATACTAACCCTTGACCCATATTATACATATATTTTTTCAATAATACATTAAACAATTGTAATCTGATGTGTCGTTTTCGATCCATGACCCGAGTCATATAATTCCTGCAACTGCCCATGTGTGTGTGAAATTGATCCGTTTATTCTTGTACATTGACCCGTACTGACTCGTGAACTATATAATATAAAAGACTAAGTTTAGTTTACAAAATTTGACAAATTTCCGACCCGTATCACCGGCCAACTTCCTAGAGCCGCTCATGATCTCAGGTGATGGACTCATCTCACTTTCTCCTAGATTTCGAGGATGATGCTCCGCCTCTTATATATTGTTGGACTTGTATTTTGATTATCAAAAATGCTAGTTTCATAACAAAATGACACACAACACAGTTTTACTTTTACATTATTGGTCATAACGGGACGTCATGACCTATATCATTCTATATATAGGTCACACATCATAATCAATGATGTTAACACAAATTTTTCGATGGTCCATGACCAAATATTATTTGGTGTGCTCAACAAATAGGATTTAAGAGAATTATGGTAGACTCTTATTATAAAAAACAAACATCCAATCATGTTTTTTTAAAACTGATTATATAGTGGTTCTATAATTTGATGCAGGACCACCATAAAATTACTCTGATATAAAAATGTGTTGTGTAAAGTAAAACATTACTCTTTCATCATTACTTCTCACCATATATATATATGCATGTTATTGGAGAAGTTAAAAAACAAATTAAAGTAGCAAGTGAAAATGATGTGCAAAAGCAATGAATCTAGTTTGTTACCATCTACATGTAATCCTCGTATATATATATATTTAAGTGGCTTTTCATATCTTTAAATAAATCCAGACTTACTTTGGTGGAAGTGGTCGTCACTAACCAACTTAATTAAAATGCTAGTGACATAATGACTCAAACACAAACACAAACACAATATTTGAATGAAACTGGTTTTAAATCACAGATTGTGTAGGACTCATTGATTATAATGTTGATCCATGATGACCAATAGTGTAAAATAAGGTCGTGACATCCGTTGTGGTCATTGGCGAATCCAGGAATTTATTTCAGTGGTGTCATCGGAGTCTAAAACTATATCTTTTATCTTAAAAAAAATTCAGTGGGGTCACCAGAGTCTAAAACATCAATTTTTAACAACAAAACTACATAATTTTAATACTAATTTTTTTTTTTTTAAATTCAGTGGGGTCACGTGCCCCCCTGGTTGTGGCTAAGTGGTTGTGCCTGTAGGATACAGTTACGTGGTAGTGAGAATGAGAATTCTCGTTAAATAAATATCACAACGGATGCCACGACGTGATGGTATTTCTACAACGGTTATATATGCTACAACGAATAACATAACATATTTTTGTAGTATTAATTATAGTCTATCTACATCATGATAAGTGTTGAATGATGTAAATGTATATATATTATATTACTCATTATAACACAACCGTTGTGTATGTAGCAGGCTTTCCCGGACATTGCCCTTATTGTTACTTGAACTTGGACTCAATAATGTGAAAGAAAACATTGATCACATGCCTGAGAATATCCGAATCGCCCGGAATGAAAACCGGTTTGTGATGATCAAGATTCGGATTAATACCGAAAAGAAGAAACTCAATCCAACCCACATCTCCATTTCTCCCAATTCTATTTCTCCCATAACCAAAAGGGTTTGCTTTGCTAACTTTCTCCTTTTCTTCTAATGGCAAGTTAAAGAATTCAAAAGCTTCTCTCTCTAAACTTGTTATGAACTCCAATGGGACTTCATGATTGATCAGTTTGAAGAATCCAAACTCTTTACAAGCTTTGACAATGTGATCTTTAGCATTTGGGTTTGTGAAATCAATGACAGGGATTTCATGAAAAAATGTGGTTGATGGAGTGGGGATAGAGAGAAATTTGCATGAAGAGATTTGTGATGAAATTTCAAGAACTTGTTGAGATGCCATTGTCATATTGATATACAGATTGATTAAAAAAACATGAAGATTTTGATTCTTTCATTTTGGGGTCTTGGTGGAGCTTATATATAAGCAAGGAAACCAAATAAAAAGACAGCCTCCTCTCGGACGGAGCTAGAAATTTATATTTAGATAATCATAATATATTTTTACATTATTAATCGTTGAGTTGAACTTTTTGATTAATTAATGTAAAAATATATTACGGTGTTAGGTATCATTTTAACGTGAAACTAGTATTAATTGTGATTTAATTAGTGTTGCATGCATGAGAGGCATTACGAGGTATGAATATGCTAAAGAAAGACACGTGGATTGGGTAATGCTACTCTAACTATCACAATCACTCAGTCAGAACAAGTGATACTGTCATAATCACTTAGCCACAACAAGTGTTTACTCATTCGATCATGATGGGACCTACATCAATCTTATCATGATTATTGGTGAAAAAAAATAAGTTGTGTGAACTCGTTGATTCTGAGAGCTTACGATATAAGTAACATTTGACTCGTTGTGTCTGAATGATTGTAACAATTGTATTAACCCATATATAGTGGATGGATGTGTGTTCCCAACTACAAGAAGCGTGTTTTATGATATATGCTTTTGGTTGAGAAGATAACCGTTGCCATGTATTTGTCATCTTCTATAGGTAGAAGGGTATGGGATAACTTTGGTGTGATACTTTAAAACTAAACTATATGTGCTTTCAAACAAGTAAATTGAAAGTATAGATAGCGAGGTTTGGAGATAAGAGATACTCACCTTTGTTAAAAAAAAAAAAAAAAAAAAAAAAACCTCACTAATCACTCACACACAACGAATATTACAATATACGTTTGTATCTGTGATTATGATGATTTAACATCATTATTATTGTCTCTTATCTTATGATAAATCATATAAGAATGTGTTGTGTTTACACGTTGTGTCTGAATAGTTGTGATAATAGCATTGTCCTCTTGAAGATAAGAACTCGTTTGGATTGTTACGGTTATATAAAATATAATCAAAGTATTACAATAATGTGTTTATATATCATACATTTAAATAAAATGGAAGTGGTTATTATATATATATATATATATATATATATATATATATATATATATATATATATATATATATATATATATATATCATTGGTTAATTAACTTGAACATCATGATGAAGACTTAACATTGAGCCTTGACCACGAATGGTCAACTCGAGATGTGAATGCAATGGTCTTTTGATCTACAACTTAATTATATATCCGGATCGATGAAAATATAAATAAAATTTTACAGAATTTTCATTTTACTCTAAAAAAAAATAGAGTAATTAACTGATGTACAATGTTATCTTTCTTAAATCTGAATATGGAAAATCTTCATGATACAACTTTTTGAAAGATTTTATCTCTCATATATGACATATAATCTGAGGTTTTTTAAATAGACACACAAAGGAGATACGGTTTGGTTCCCCATCCTTTCCTTAAAGTTAGTCAAATAAAATCCACTTAAAATCCACCCACCAACTTTTGGTATGGATTCTGGAAAACTCCTTAAAGGGAGTACGTTGGATTAGCAGGTGAGAATATAATATATGATTATATACGATGAACCAAATAGTACATGTATCAGTTTTCTACTGGTTCGATATATGTCGGCCGTGAAGTCATCAACCTATATATGTCTCTCCTTTTACCTCAATTTTCTTTCTTAATTAAAGCCGATTTCCACTTTTTCATCTCTTTTCAACTCCGGTGACCGAATATTCTACGGCATGGAGTACTTAATACAGACTTATTTAAAAACAAGTGGAAAACGTAAGTGATTTTACTTTTTTTTTTCGGGGAGGGGAGGAATGAGGAGAAGACAAAAATATTTCATCAATTAAATAGAAGACGATCTTTTGAAACTTTTGCATAAAGCGACAAACCTATTTATCCACTATCGAAATTCACTTGTTTAAATTCATTGCTAAAATTCACGCCAAAATTCACTGTCGAAATTCACTAATTTTCAAAATTCATTGTCGGGATTCACCGATTTTCGGATTCATCATCAAAATTCAACGTCGAAATCCACCGATTTCGGGATTCACTAGGAGATTCACCGATTTTCTGGGATTCACTTGTTTGTCATTCTTCATTATAAAATTATGCGAGATGTCCTTCTCCTATAAAAAATATGTAGTTGTCCTGTTGCTTAATAATATTTCAGATTGTGTCTTTATCCCTAATTTCCCATTTTTATTTTTATCGGGGTCAGAGGTAGAGTTAGGAATGGGGATTCGAAGTGTAATGACATTTATCACTAATTTAAGTCCGGAAGTGTTTTACTTTGTTAATATACACACAAAAAAACGTGAGTGTTTTCAGTAGTACTGTTTTTGTTTTTGTTTTTTTTTTTTTTTTTTTTTTTGAGGGATACCTTTTTATAGTAGTATTGTTAAATACAGACGAGAACGTGAGTGCTTTCCAATTATTTTGTGAGTTCCATAATAATTACTCCTTGCTATGGTATTCACGATTGTGTTTGGTTTGGTTTTTCGGATTTTCATATTCAAACCAAATAATTTGGCCCCGTACGTTATGGAAAGACGACACCCGCCGCTCGAGTGAAGTGCTGGATATATAGAAACCCGAATCGAGACGCTCGATCATGCACAGTGGAAGCTACAAATTAAAATTCGTTTTACGATTTTACCACAATATGATTCGCATAATAAATTAATCTACAAGAAGGTTAGTAGATTCACCCAACCGGAGAGAAGCCGTGATCTTCCGGATTGTATTTTTAATCGACGACTGGTGGACGTCGATCCTCGTAGTAGAACCTCCTCGAATATGCTAAAACCCTAGTTTTTCTTCTCCCAATGGCTAAGACAAGAAAACAAAATTTCTCTGTTTTTTCCAACTAAAGTGGCGCAATTTTGATCATAAAAATGGCGTTTATATTGTTAATTTTGTGTTGGGTGAAAATTTCTTTTTATAGGAAAATAACTAATAATTTGAGAGTTTATCTTTTACACACAAATTTATCTTTTCCTTTTAGGAAAATAAAACATTTATACAATAGGAAAACAAATTTCCTATTTATGAAATAAGAAAACTAATTTCTTATTTATAATTATTTAACACATAAATAATTATATTATCCACATTATAATTAATTAGGAGAAAATTTCTTTTCCCAAAATCAAATAAAGTGGCGCCATTTTTTTATGCCAATTGGGATAATAGAAAATGTCTTTTCTATTTTATATATTATTTACCAAATAAATAATATTCGCATATTCATTAAATAGATCGACCAACTATTTAATTTATTCTCCACAAAACGAGAAAACACTAACGTGTTATGAGCCAACCCAGGGACCATGGACCTATACCCAGTAGCTACAATAAATTAAATAAAATATTCATCGAACAGAATATTTCTACTCAACTTATTAATTCCGGAATTACGCCACCATAAATTCGGAACCGAACTCTATCGATTATAGATATAACTTATTCTCAGAAAGTCGAATCAATAAGTGTCCATTGATATAATCATTACATACAGACTAACCCTCTATAGACTATCCGTAACGAAGCGGGATTATTTCCGTAAACCTTCTTCATTACATCTTATCCTTATTTACCATTAACCCACTAGTGATCAATTAGTTCATAACCAATACGAACTCGGCCGATCGATCAGTTTCTAGGATCAACAAATAAGGGGATTGTCTTTCTACTTCCCGCAGGAAGGAATGGATTTCGTATCTGTGAGACACACACTCCTCACTCATCCCGGAATAGTGCCAACGTGAAAATGATTCGGACCCCGCCTCTTAGCGATCCTTGACGAACACGTCAAACCCTATCTTGAAACAAGCAGGCGTCTGCAATCACTTCAGGATTAAGGTTAATCCATATATGATCATCTTAATATTTAATAAAATTTCTCAATCACGGAATTATATGAGAAATACAGATTAAATCGGTCCAGTCCTATATGACTACATCATATATAAATGCCTAACTTAGATAACCAACATCGACGGTCCGGATAAGACAGTCACACCATAAAGTGTTCTGAGCGCATTAATGGTGGTTTAATCAATAGACCCCATACCTTGATTAAGTTCACCATGGACTAACATTTCAAGTGTATCACCATAAACTTATTCCTCATGTGTGACACACACTAAGTTATATGGCTACATATGATACTACTTGGGGCTTTCAGCAGTGTATTACTTATAAGCATTAGCAAATAATAAGATGAGTATAAATCTGTCATTTATTAATTATAAAAACAATTACAAAAATTGTCTTTCGGACGCTACTTTCAAAATGAAGAACTTAAGGTGTAAGTAATTCAAGTCATTTATGGACCATTTTGTTTGTCTGGATTTTCTTTTAGAAAAATTTGGTTTGAAATTGATTTTGAATCAACTTGACAATCAAATGAGTCGATCACAAGCATTTGTGAACTTGATTCATTAGCTCGTAAGCATGTTCCACGAATAAATGTAAAATTATACCTATCATCTTTACTGATTATGATGTAGGACAGGACCGGAAGAACCAAGTTCGTAATCGTACGAACGGTCGAGTGTGATTGATATCGTTCAATCAGACGAAAAACTCAAGAACAAACACACAAGCCATTGTCAATTGCTAAAGTCCATTTGTGTAGGGGCATAGGTGATGGTATTTGCAATAATATTCCTATTATTTGGATAGTTACAAAGAACGGGAACATCTTCAAGGACGGAACGAGGATTTGAAGCTAGGGCCAGTAGGCAGATATAATATATTTAGATGACCAGATGAGTTTGATTAACATATATGACATAGAAGCAAAAGAAGAAAAACATATATGACATGATGAGTTGAACTTAATTTTGTAGGCTTTGTAATTAATTAGCCCCTCGATCAGCCACCTAGTTGCCAACGTCCTTGGTCTTCATGTTTACTCGCTCTAGACGAAATGCATGGGCCACAATGAAACCAGGTTTGTTTGGCTGAAGAAAAAGAAAACCAATACCCATAAGTTCAATGGGATTGGTCGTTTGATTCATTTCATCAACTTATTTGTATTCGTTAATTTAATAAACCACAAACATATATAAAATTATATATATTCAAAATTAATTTACTAGTTTAAAAGATATATTTTCTAAGCTCGTTTGAGTTTGGCTTGTTGACTAATTATATTTTTTTCTCTCCGGTTCGAACTCGTATCGAGTTTGACTTGTCAGGATATAAATAATCAAAGTCAAATGTATAAATAAGAATGTTATGAAAAATTATTCAAAATTATAAAAACTCTATAAATATTCTATAAAATTATTATGATAATTATTTTATAAAATTATATCATATGAAGTTTTAGCTTATTTTGAACGTTGATTTATATATCAGCATGTTTCCGATATATATAATCAAACGTTCACGAGTCAAACTCATGTTCGTTTATTTAAAAAACGACCTTATAATTTTGTTGTATTTGTTTGATAAGTTATAGATCCAAAATATAATTCATCCTACACTAATCTACTTGTCCATAATATAAGTCATTCTTCGTCAATGCAACATTTATTACTCTTTTTCTAGCATTTTACCCCTAATTTAATATGAATTCAACAACTTTTCATTACTTAACAACTATTGCATTAATGATAGTCAAGGGATATTTTAGACATTAACCTTCAAATTAATGACATTCAACCACTTCATTAATCTGTGTGAAAACTCCAAGGATGACTTATATTTTGGAACCGAGGTAGTACAGATGAACAATAATAAATACCAATGAGTTATATACGAAATTACAAACTCAATTGAGTGATGTTAGGTGTATTATGAGCCAGTAATTTTTTTAAGAGAATTCTAATCAGAATTTTAGCCGTGATTCCCGTCAACAAATCTGTAACTTAAGAATATCATTCATCTTCAAAAAAAAAAAATAATAAAAATAAATAAATAAATAACATTCATTTAGCAATAAATGAGGCAGGAAAAAAAAACCAGAATTTGAATAGCCCAAAAAACATTACATGTGCAAATCCAAAGACATGGTGGCATGGCATGCATTTAAACAAATCAAAAAAGACAATAACATTTCTAAGTGTAAATTGTCAAAAATTTAATGACAATAATACTGATACATGAACAATTGTCTAACAAGCTCGATCTTTGTATAAAAAGACAACATATATATTCATCAAGATATTTGTATACGTTCATCATAACACCACAAAATGTATCATGAAATCATTTATTTATTTTGGTGAAAGAATTAAAAATTTAAAACCCATGAAATTATTCGTGCCTTAATTTATATATATATATATATATATATATATATATATATATATATATATATATATATATATCGATTTTTAGGGCTTATTAGGATTTGAAAGACCACAGAAAAATGTGACTGAATTAGGAAAAGCATTCATAACAAAACCCTTTGGAAGCATTAATGAGGAAAACACTACAAGAAAAAAGGGTTTTAGTGACCAAAACTTAATGACGGGCAAAACTCCTGTCATTAATTGGCATTTACAATGAGGGGACAACATTTACATTACTAAAAAGTTGTGAAAGGTGACCAAAATTGAAATCCCGTCATTCTTGATCCAATTTCCCGTCATTTATGGTACATCAAGAAAATGTACCCTCATAAAAAGTGATATAATTGTTTTTTTTAATAAAAAAAACTACTTTTTTCGTTAAAAAAACAAGTAAACAAAACCCAACCTCCCAATTCATAACCCAAATTGTTCACGAACCCTAAAATTCCTCAGCATCCCGTCGGTGCCTCCTCCATCCTCATCCAACAGCCACCATATGCGAAAACTTGTCATTTGTTTATCGTCGTTGCACTTCACCACTATACAACTCTAACCTGCGCTTATTCTCTCTGGCCGTCGCTTTTCTTCCACCATTCTCATCTCTAATGTTCGGCTTGCAATGCGCTCGGTTCCGTAATTTTGATCACCATCGTTTTGTTTGCTGCCTCTGTGCTCATCGTTGTTCTTCTCGGCGATGCTCTGCTCGGCGCTGCTCTGCTCCCCACAGCTCCCTGCAAAAAATGTCTATTGCTCCAAATGGAGACGAAGATGCAATCTTGGTTTTAAGGTGCGGATTTATCAAATATATATATATATATATATATATATATATGTGTGTGTGTGTGTGTGTGTGTGTGTGTGTGTGTTGATTGCATTCCAAAAAGTTAACTTCTTTTGTTCTTTCCCATATAGATCTGCAGAGTATTTTTGTTATTTATTTCAGTTTCTGCTTTGAAGTTTTCATACATTCTATAGAATGACATTAATATTTGTGTAGCCTGTTGTAAATGGTAGTGTTACTGGAGCACATCTCTTTAAAGTTTTGAGCTTTGGAAACCGATATCAGCCCTGGGTAAGGTAAGCATGCTCAACATCTTACTGGTATGAATTTTATTCAGATGAAGTGACCAGTTTGCAATGTGTTGCTATATAATAAAACTAAATGTAGTACTTTTGAATTCAGTAAATGATGTATACTATCAATTGTGATCAATGTCGCAGAAGGTATTTTATATGTTTTAGCTGTTACTTAACTTTGCATAAACAATTCTTAAGCAATACGAAGTTGAAGTCTGTTTTTTAATTGTTTTTTCACACTTCTCTCAGGTTTCAATATTGTTAGAGTGTGGCTGTATCAAGCCTCTTGTCTCAGGTAGCTCTCTTCTTTCTTTGAGATATAGATTTTGCTCATCTAATCTAATGGAACCAATATAGGTTTATATATGTTTTCCAGTGCTATGAGAATTCATGGAGCATTGGTTTCTTTGTCGTATGAATAGCAGAGTTATAAGTTGGTGTTATATGTTTTAGCGATACAAGGATGTGATAGTGAATACACAGATGTGATAGTGGTCAAGTGGAGGAATATCATGTGATGAATGAATCTAATTTTTTAGTTAATTCAGTTTGAATATAAACATTTTGTGTATGTTAATCTTTGATGTATTTTAGTTTGTTTGTTGATTTGAGATTAGGTACTCTTAGTTTGGTCTGTATACAATGAATCAATAAATGCAACTCCCCTTCCTGCCAACTTTCTCATTGTTTCCTATATTCTAAGCCTAAATGAAAGAATATACTAATTTCCTAACAAAAACAAACTGTGATATAAAATGTTTGTACAAAACTTCATATACATACCACCTTCCATGTTCTTCTACATAATTCAGACGTCACTAGCTCTATGATTGGAAAGAATGAATGATGGACCTATGATGTTCATTCTTCATGGTTGGTGAACAAAATTCATTTTTCATAGAAATAAAATGGTTTAATTTTGAACTCTGTAATTAGATATATGTTGATAAAAAAGTTGTAGTAAAAATAAAAATAAGACATCTGAATACATGTTTTCATTTGTAGACTTCTAATTAAAAATGGCCTTTACTTAGGGAATGTCGAGAATCAGTAAGTCAAGCCATAGGGTTCTTATTGAATTTTTTATTGTGTATGGAAAGGGATGTAATGCTAGAGCATGCTTTTTTGTGTGTTTAATTGTTGTAGACAAAAGGATAAGGATGGTATATGTCTATACATGAGTATGATGAATCATCAACTGCTCTTTAAATTCTATATTTGATATATGAGTTTTAGGAAATGTATTTATACATGTATGTACATTATTCCCTCTTGTTGTGAATACAAAATATGGATGATTTTCCTTTTTGAAGATAGTAAATGCTTCCGTTCATTAAAAAAAGTATAGTTATGCAACGTGTTTGATCATAAGTAAGACACTAAATTGTGTAAAAACATTGAAATTCTAGTGTTGTAAAAAATTTGAACTTTATCCAAAGATGTAAAGGTGAATGTGATTTTTTTTTTTCATCGAGCAGATTGACGAAGACGATAACGAAACCTGTTTTGGAATCTCAGAGTCTTGCTATTAGGACCTCGTCTTTTGGTAGATTTATTTTCCTTGTGAATTTGTCTCTATAGAAACGGTCCACGATTATTGACATGTTGTCTATATGAACAACAATTTAAAATTTAATAGTCAGTTTACAGGTTTGAACTGCAATGGTTGGCAAATATGTTGGGCTAAATTTATTTGTATTATCTAACTTGCAGGCTCTGTTGCATGCATCCATTGCTTGTTCATTAAAGCCATCAATTGATTGGGTGGCAGATTAAGATCTAGACTTCATACTTGGTACATCTCATTACATGCTCTAAATTTCTCCTTCTATGAGCTATTTCTCAGTATTGGATTTCAGATTTGTCAGTGCACTGTATTTTTGTTTTTTTACCAATTATTATATCACTTATATAGATTGGTTATGCATAAACGCATTTATAGTATACATACATGCATACATGTATATCTCATTATGTGTTTTTACATTGATTTTAAGATTTTTCTTTCTCGATCATTACCACCCATATTTTTTCCTTGCTTAAACAATCTGCAGCTTCTTCTATTTTCTCCATTTGTATCTCACACATATCACCCTTTGTATGTTCCTTCTCTTTCTTTTAAAGAAAGCCTATGCTGAAAATTCTGGAGTTAACATAATTGCTATGAGTAAGTTGTGATTTTATTTTAATAGGTAAGTTATGGGCTTGCATTTTTGTTTATGACTTGTTTGACAACTACTACACACAAAAGTCATTTCAGATCCTACTAATATTCACACTGATTTGCTTATTTCTTACTTGATAGATCAATATCCGTTTTTCATCTTTGTTTAAATTAGAATCAGTTTGGAAGCTTGTTTTGATACAACTCTGTTTCGCATTCTGTATTAGCAATTTGGTTAGTATCTCTTTTACAATCTGATTTTATTATTCCTTACTTGATGTATCAATGAGCTTAGAATATGTATGCTTGACCAATCAGTTTTGACTTGATAAATCAAACTGAAAACTGCATACTAGTTGAGTGCATGTATTTAGCTTTGGGTGTTGGTCCTCTTGGATATATGATAATTGAACTCTATTAGTTATATGTGTTCGACCTCGCACTATATGTGTTGTCAATTAAAGGTTGAATCTGAATTTTCTTTAGAATTTGACTAGTCAGTGTACTTGTCTTGAATCTGTCATAACTTGTTTAGTTTAGTACCTTGTTTAATCTGAATGTAATATATATTTCTCCTTTTTCTTCAATGATGATATATGTAAGTGTCTGTTTCTTTTCCTAAGAACAACTTTTGTATGACAGGTAATTTTAAGCAGGCCCCCGAATCGAAGCAGCTAACCCCTACTAAAACATGAAAGATGCAGCCATACTAAAGGAATGTTGATGATCTTGAAAGATAAATTTCAACATAATGAGGCAAAATTACTTAAAATTACAACTACTGAAACTATACTGTCGAGTACTGAAATGAGACAATAAGGACTTGATATCTTTCCTACTCGTGCAGCTTCTCTTATTGGCAGAGTAAAGATCGAGGATCTTCCATCAAGCAGATGAACTGGTAATTTCTGGTTTATTGATTACTTAGACTTAAAGATTTAATATAATCATTGGATTGAGAAGTACTCATTTTTCATTTTGTTCAAGCATTGAAAAGAGCCATCCAAGTGATACTCTGTTGAATGAGGATGTCTCTTAGAAATTAGTTGTAATATTTGGAGCATGCTAATTCTTTACTACAAATGTGGATATATATAGGATCCAGAATGCTACTTTTATTTGTTTTACATGTCCTGCTCATGCATGTTCAGTTATTATGTCATGTTTTTATATGTTATTTTCATTCTGTCTAGCTGAGTTTGCAATCTGACTTTCTAGTTAATCTTACAGCCAGCCTGATCTCAAGAGGCTTACAGTCTAGTTCGTTCTCAGCTTGTTAATTAGTCTTTGTTCTTGTCTCAGTTCAGGATTTTATTTCTCTGATCACCTCTTATGTTTTGAGTCTGGAAATGTTCCAAGGACTTGTCCTGAATCTCATGTTGTGTGACTTTAGTGTTGCTCAATTTGTGATTCATCTTGAGTCTGTCTGCTAATGTTGTCAACATGCCCTTTGTGTTCAGAACTCATTTTCTTTAGTCAAAGTCTTTGTTTAGTAGTCTGTATGGCCAGTCCAGGTCTTATGCTTTGCTAGAATCATATCTTCTTGCATGTTTTTCGTCGTCAGCCATGAAATTGTTTTGATTCAAATTTAAATCCGACCTTTTGTTTAGATCTGATGTATATGATTTTCTATTCAGTCTGCCTTTTGAGTCATCCTTCTTGTTGAAATCTTATGGTCTATCTGCCTAAGTTTAGGTGAAGTGAGTGTCTATACAACCTGCTACTATCTTGATGTGTTTGTCCTGATGCTCAGTCAAGTGCATCTATTAGTTTGTTTTGCTGAATACGCAAGTGCCCTTTTTGCATCAAGTAATAAGTTTATGTTTCGGACCTTTCGGTTTATTATGAATCAGACCTGTTTACATGTTTGACCGACTTTTTCTATAGATAGAATAAAGCTCGAGTAGACACGTCTCCTTATTTTTTCAATTTTGTCCTTTGTTTGGAGATAATATTTGTTGTCTAAATCATGAGTTGATATAAGCCTTTTTTCAACCTGTCTTTCTGGTGCTAGGCTGAATTAAAGGTAGCTGCTGTTACTGAAATATCTTGAAACAAGTCATGAGATGTTGCCATTAAAGTTTAGTTTTTAATCCAGCAGATTACAAGTACTATTATGATTTAATTTTCTGCTAAAAAGTGGTACATCTTATCACTTTGAAGAAGCACAAATTGTAAATTTCTTGAATTTTATCTTCTCGACAGTTGCAATTTTTTAGATGGTATATATATATATATATATATATATATATATATATATATATACACGTGTGTGTGTGTGTGTGTGTATGTATGTATGTATAATGATCACAACTATTTCAATGCTTTCGTTATTTTGGCCATTTTTAACGATGTCAATTGTAACACATTGTTGTTTTATAAATTAATTACTGGCATAGAATTTTCCTTTCCAGGATACAAAGAAGATATTGATGATGATCTTTAACTCAAGAGCATTTAACTACGTGGTGGGAGAGTCTTAAGAGGTACGTGTCTTATTCCTATTTTGTGTTTAGATGTAGCTTGTTATGAATCCTTATCATTCTCCCACTAATTTCCATGTTCGAAGCTCATATATCTTCTTTTCATGAAAAATATCAAAGCCTTAGATACATCCATGATGCACTCGGGATTGTTTAATTTTAATGTTCTTTTACAATCATAACGTAACACGCATTTTCATTCTGAGTTGGAATTCTGTATTTTATTTGGTGTTAGCAAAGAAAGTAGATACTCTAACAAAGGCAATGGAGGATGAAGCTAATTAAGTATATGAGAAGTGAGGTTTCAATGATGATGAAGGAGGTTGCTATGTGTGTGGTGAAAGAACAAGAAGCATATAAAAACATTTTGGGTACTCAAAAGGTCTGGTTAATAGCTCTTAATCGCTTCCCAGAACGTTCAATTCTTTTTTATAGACAAATTTTTTCCTTGTTGAGTTCTTTTGGTGTGGTGATAGTGCCATTCATGCATCAAGTAAAACTGTATAGTATTTGGTATTGAACATTTGAGACAGGAAACAAAGGTTTCATGTAATTTTGGCTTGTGATTCTTTTTCGCAGTAATCTTATTCTATTTTTGTTTTTGTTCATTTTAGTCTAAGAACAACAAATGTATGTTTATTTGGTTAATGGATTCACTATTCATAATGATCTGCAGTTTTCATCATCAAACATATGAGAGGCATATGACCTTATAATGATGGGAAGTGTCGTCATATTAACATGATTTAATGAGCGGAGAATGACTCTAAAATAAGGGGAGCTGTCCTCATTAAACCACTGTATAATGAGAGGAAATGATCATATAATGAGGGTATATGTCACCATTAAATCACAATTTAATGACGGGAAAAATGATCTTTTAATGAGGACATATGTTTGTGATTAAATCATTATTTAATGAGGGGAAATGATCTTGTAATGAGTGGATGAATCGTTATTAAAAACAATGTTTAATAATGGGAATTTACTGTCATTGAATGTGTTATATAATTAATGACGGGAAAACGATTCCCGTCATTGTTACCTTTAACGGCGGAGGCGGCAATGAAGGGATATTTCCTGTCATTAAAAGCCTTTAATGACGGGAATCGAATATTTAATGACAGGAATTCCTCTCATTAAAAGCCGATTTTCTTGTAGTGAAACTGCTTCGAATCGACGGTCTTGACTTGATTCCTTTTGGCCTCATCTTCAAATCTTGCTGCATCTTCTTCTTCATGGTCTTAAAAAACCCTTCTTGATTCTTCAACAACAATAATGCCGCCCTCGTTTTCTTGGTTATGGCCAAAATCGTAAGGCCATAACCGATTATACCAAAGCAGAAACATCCACAGGCCTGCCTTCAAATTAAAGCATAAGACCAAATGCATATTATATTGTATGAAAAAAACAACACACTTAAAAACATTAATAACATGTCAAGACCTTTGATTCGGAAAACAACAGTGTACGAAATGTATAAAACAGAGCATGAAATAATTCAGAATACAAATCCATTTGGACATTTTCATATCCCAAATTAAATACTCCAATATGAGTAATCGATCGAAATAAAATGAAAGGAATGACAATGTCTGTTACAGGAATAACCTAAAAGAAAAATAATTAATTTATTCTAAAACATAGTAATAGAGGTGCTGCACTAGATTAGATACATGGAGTAATCCAAAAGGATGGAGAAACTGTGCTGCATAACACCTCTCCCGGATAAATTGGATCAATACTTCTTGTTTCCATATCATATACACCACTGTCCATGCCGCCACCGTGTTCTAAATGGTTATAAAATTCCGAATTATCATCCGTGAAGTAAATATGATTTGGTTTTATTACCCCTTCATGAAATCTTGAGGCATCCACAGCGGTTGTGTTATTATGACCAAGGAACACAGCCATGCTTCCGAGGCTATAAATCTCCTTAAATGTGTCCGTCACTGCATCAACTTCGTACACTAGAAATTCAGTAGTGATGGAAGACATATCATCCACAGCCCCAATTGTACATGTTCTTGTTATAATGAGCAACGAGTGATCAACGGTTTTGAGGATATATAAACGCTTACAGCTCACTAGTACATTTCTGACACCTCGTACATGAGGTTTAATATTTTCAGGCATAAAATTTAGAACTATACGACCCTGCACTTGATTACCCTTCCCGGAAAGGTCGAAGACCCAGGCGTATCCTGGATAACCGATAGCATAAAATTTTCCATCGTCATGGTACACAACATCAGAATACGCCCCTTTCCACAATTCAATATTCTTCCATGTTTCATCCCCTAACCTCCAAAAACCCAAATACCAACAACCTCCACCTATGACCATCAAAACAAAGTCTGAAGTCTCACTTGGCCTTGATGTAAGCACCATCTTCTCGAAAAAAGAAAACTCATACAACGTTGAGCCGCCTCCTTGAAAAGTGTTTTGATGTGGTAAGGGGATCTCGGTGCCTGAAAAAGGCTCTAGCAGACTCATGCTACCATCCGCTTGGGTCACTAGTAACCATCCCAACGATTCTAAGCACTTTTTGTTTTTAAAGTTGGGAACTTTCACCGAAGCCACGATTGATTCACCCTCAACCAAACTGTAAAACTCACGAACGTCATCATTGCCATCATCTCTAACGGGAAGCATCAGATAAGGGGTCCGTTGCCGAAACCGTAGACCCTCAAAATACTCATCCTTTATAGCTGTACTCAAGGATTTGGAAACGCATCTAAAAGAGACGAAATCTTCAAGCTTTTTCAGTCGTTTTCCTATTTCAATCAACGTGTCGTGTGGAAGATCAGATAAATTATCTATATGCTTGACCGACATGTTTCTACGATAGAGAAATAAAGACAACAATCTTAGAAAAAGAACCTGTAAATCAACCGAAAATTATAAAAATAATATTAATAAAAAGTTGAGAGATTGAGACCTGCTATAGTTGTATACTTGTATTCACTTGTGAGGTGAGAGTTGAGATTATGAATCAAATGAGACCCATGATCGCCTCAAAAAGGTTTAGGGTTTATTACCTCCGTTTTGACAAGAAAAAGAAAGAATATTACTGGTAAATAACTAAATACTACCTCAGGCCCAAAATATAATTCGACCAAAAGATTTAGGGTTTAGTCACCGGTCAAACTCATGTTCGTTTATTTAAAAAATGAGTTTATAATTTTGTTGTAATTTGTTTGATAAGCTATACAAATGAACAATAATAAATACCAATGCAATGAGTTAAATACGAATTAGTTCGTGAACAACTTTATTCGTTTAAAAACTCAATTAAATGATACTAGGTGTATTATGAGCCAGTAATTCTTTTTCAAGAAAATTTTAATCAGAATTTTAGCCATGATTCCCGTCAACAAATCTGTAACTTAAACATAATATTCATTTAGCAATAAATTAGGCAGGAAAAAAAAAACGAGAATTTGAATAGCCCAAAAAACATTACATGTGCAAATTCACGGGGTATGTGCCTTTAAACGCACCACACATTTTTTACCTTAGGCACTACATTAAATTAAAATGATTAATCTACCAAGGACACAAAACCTATAAAATAAATATATCTAGATTATTTTTACTACTTCCAATTCTTTTATATTACAACACTACAAAAAACTGGACTTTTTGCGATGGAAGGTTACCGTCGCAAACTAGGATTATTCCGTCGCAAACCCTAATTTGAGACGGTTTTTATTTGTCGCATTTTTTTGTCGCAAAACTGAGTTTGTGCGACGAATGTTGCGACGGATAATAACGTATTTTATTTTTTTTTTAAATATAATTTCCGTCGCAAAAAACTATATAATCCGTCGCAAACAATTGTATAATCCGTCGCAAAAATATATAATCCGTCGCAAAAAAATTTATAATCCGTCGCAAATATTTTTTATTAAATAATTTATTTATTTTTAGATCCTTACATATCCGTCGCAAATACACTTTTTCCGTCGCAAATACAACTTTGCGACGGAATATTTCTTTCGCAAAAATTAAAATTAATCAGAAAATTATGGTTGCTTTGCGCAAGACGTGCCAAACCAAACCACCGCCGCAAAAAAATGCCATATATTTTCCCGGTAGCATTACAATTGCTACCGGATATCAACAACAACAATATAAAAGGGATACGATACCAAAATAAATAAAACGATATGTCAAAGGGGATATGTCAAAGAGGATATGTCAAAGGGGATAAAACGATATGTCAAAGGGGATACGATAAGCCAAAATAAATAAAAATGTATAAAGCAATATGTCACCCAGTCAGACCCGGTGTACTACCTAAACCCATGTCACCTCCTCCAGGTCCGTGATCAGATCGGTCATCTCTGTGCTGCCTCGTACCCGGGTTGCATCCTCTCCGGAGGATCTTTGCTTAACATTGGGTAATCCACTCCTCCATCTCGCGCTTAGTCTGCCTTCCCGACGCTTCGTCTCTCTAGCTCCTCCAACCTCGCTTTGTGTTTCTGCATTAATCTGTCTTTCTCTCACCATCTCCCGGTGAGGCGGGTGAGTATGCCCGAGAGTATGTCTCGGCGGATGAGTGTCGGCGATGCTTGAGCTGTCGTCGTGTAGATGGAGGCGGTGACCCCATGCCAAAAACTCTCCCCTTCTTGTCGTAACCACCAGCGGCTTCGTAATAAAGACGCGACTCGTCGACAGGGGTGTCAGGCTGCGTCTCCTGGGCTTTCGCCTTCTTCGAGGTGAAGACGTCCTGCAAAGTATGATATAAATTTGTTAGTAATAATAATTACATGATATCTATATATAATGTATATATAATATTTAGAATACATAACGTACCAAGATTTTCTCAAACTTCCTCGAGACGAAGTTGCCCGACTTCTTCTTCTTCGAACTAGTCACCAGATCTCCGACTGATAGGGGCACTTCTCTATTGTCCTCCATGGCCCGAGCGATATCGATAACGCCCGCGTCGCCCATAGCATGTGTCCTGGGGATTTTCCTTCCTCACCGGATCGAAGCTCGGTTTATCTTCTTTTTCAGCGAAGTTTCCTTGAATGCCTATTCGAAATAAGATAAACAAGTTAGTACATACATATATATATAAAACACAAGTATTATTAATTAAATATTGAATAATTGCTTACGGGACTCCCAATCCACTCCTCGAACTGACGGAGAATATCCGGGGTCATCCAAAACGGGGGGTTTGTTTGAGCCTGATACATATAATCACGGACCTTGTTGATAGCATACCGCTCAAAAGCTTCCCTAACCAGGCGCTCGTGGCGTAACTCGAAGCTGAAATGACTCTGCAACATAGTTATATGTATAGTTATAATTATAGTTATATTTATATATTGTTATATTTATATGAACGACGTACCCTAAATGCGTGCCACCACCTATCCTGCTTTTCTCCGGTGGCATTATGCCACGTGGTTTCAAAAGTGTTGAAGCCGATTATGGCGGTCTTGGCCATTTTCTTGACATAGTTGTCGGTAAACCTGTCATATTGAAAACAATAAGTTGTTAATATATTTGGTTAATCAAAATATAAATAAAAATACAAACAAATTAAAGCAAGATATGTATTAACTTACCATCTCCCCTCGGGATCCAAAACCGGCAATCCAAGGTCACCATTGACAATGACACCCAAATCCTCCTCGGTCATCCGGTGTATCTCATCATTCAAACCGTGAGTGCATGTGGGAGGAAGACGCTCCGGGGGAGGGGGAACTACCCCTACCGCGTCTACCTCTACCTCTACCTCTACCTGACATCTATTTGACACAGAAAATGACGTTTATACTAATCTAAATGCAATTATAATAAAAAGGCGTTTATACTAATTAATAATAAATTACAATGTTTAATACATTATTATTCACTATAATGACAAAATAAAATATTTAATACATTATTATTCACTATCACTACTAGAATGGAAGAGTTCTTCCTCCTCTTCATCAGTATCTAGATCATCAAACGATTCTTCTTCCTCTCCATCTTCTTGTTGAATGAAATCCGCCATCTCATCATCATCCAAGTCATTATCCCCAACATCGGAGTCAACATCGACATCAAGATCTTGGTGGACAATGTTAAGAGGATCAGATAATCGGGAAACATCATTGATAACTTGTTCTTGGAAAACGGTTTCCTCGACGGGAGCATCGATAGTCGATCTTGCCTTTGTTTTGAAAACAACCGACCATTGATCTTTGCCTTTTTTCAAACTTGGATATGGAGCATAGTAGACTTGCTCGACTTGATAAGCCAGAACAAATGGATCATAAGCGCCATATTTCCTACCACGATGAACTTCAACTATCTTATAATCTTTATGCACATTCATGCCCCGTTCAGAATTATCAAACCAATCACATTTGAACAATACGGCTTTGTAGACAGTCGAATGTCCATAATACACCAACTCAATGATTTCATTTAAAGTGCCATAATAGTCGGTACCTTCCGTGGAACTCGACACAAACTCCGTTGTTGGTCAAGATTTACCAATATCGCTTGCCCGGTTGAATGTCCGAAAGTTGTAGCCGTTAATCGAATAACGTTTCCAAGTTTTGACTTGACGAGAAGGACCACTTGCCAAAGCTTTTAGCAAATCATCATTCAACAATGATGCTTGTTGTGCAAACCATTTGGTAAATTCATTTTCATGTTTATTCCAAATATCGCGAGAGTCAATTGAGGTTTTATGAACACGAATAAATTGCTCGAACAATCTAAGAATGAATCATTTTGTCGATTAATGTATATTTGTTCGAAAAAAGCATAAGCATTGTATATATATGTAGTAATGAGGTACTTACGATTCATACGGTTTCATGATTTCATGATTAGACAATACGTACTTGTGCACAAAGTCATATTCTTTATTATCCAAGAACCTCGTCTTGCACTTCCCAGCTTGTTGTACCATTATGATCACGGAATAACTCGGTAAATCAAAAGCGATTGTTGATGCCGAAGTCTCACCAACAACAAGATTCTTTGCTTTTGTTTCAATATGATCATCGTAATACATAGAAACGTAAGTTTGAAATCTCTTCCAACAAATACGCATTGCATATTGATCCTCTACGAAAGCTTTGTTACCAATCTTTTGTTTTAAGTGATTCAAAACCTTTCAAATGGATACATCCATCGATATTGCACGGGACCACCAACTCGACCTCATACGGCAAGTGTACGGTAAATGCTCCATCGAGTTAAAAAAGCATGAGGCAAAATCTTCTCTAACTTGCAAATAATCTCAAAGAATGTTATTCTCTAAACGAATCACGTCTTCTATTTTTAGGGTAGCGACACACAAGTCTCGAAAGAATTGACTTATCTCGGTCAATGCATTCCACTCATTTTTCGAATCAATTCTCGAAGGCAACGGCAACAAACGTTCCATAAAACGTGACAATCATGGCTTTTCAAACCACGTAGAATGTATTGATCATGATCTACGCACCTACTCAGTCCGAAGCATAACCGTCGAGGAATTTCAACTTGGTGACCCATTCACACAACACTTTTCTTTTACGCTTGTCAAGAACAAGTGCACAATCGGGCGCTTTACGCAAAGCTCTTTCAAATCTTTAGCGATTTTGGACCACAAGCGCTTTGCCTTTAACGTCCATAACCGTGTCAATCAGTTTTCAAAGAAGTTTTTCTCAATATGCATCACATCCAGGCAATGTCGAAGCGACAATGTTTTCCAATACGGAAGATCCCAAAAATGCTTCTTTTCCACCAACCATTCTTGGAGTTTTTAAGCCGTTTCAAGTCCGAATCTGAGCCATCAATGATGCTTGGTAGGTGTTGTACAAATTCCCATACCTCCTCACCACTCAATCTCTTGGGTGGAGTCGCGTGTTCATACTTGTTTGGACTTCAAAAACCTTTATCGGTCACGAAAAATATGGTCTTGAGGAGAAATCGCGATGACAATCAAACCAAGTGCATTTACCACTATGTTTGAGCGAACGACTTGTTTCCATCACCACAATAGGGACAAGCTTTCACACCACCGTAGTCCACCCGGATAACATGCCATACGCAGAAAATCATTGATAGTCCACATTAGTGCGACCTCGTATGAAAATTCTGTTTTGTGGATACATCGTAAGTAAACAACCCTGCTTCCCACAAACGCTTCAACTCCTTAATCAATGGTTGCAAATAAACATCGAGGTTTCCTTTCGGATTTTTCGCCCCGGTACAAGCAACGATAAGAATATAAATCTGTCTTTTCATGCACAACCAGTGGCGGAAGATTGTATGGTGTAACCATGGTCGCCGCAAAGAGTAGTTCTTCCCAAAATTACCAAAAGGTGCAAAACCGTCTGTGCAAAGTCCTAACCGCACATTTCTAGGCTCCTTAGCAAACTCAGGGTGCATTTGGTCAAAATGCTTCCAAGCTTCAGCGTCACTTGGGTGGGCCATTATACCGCTTGTCCTGGGGTTTTCGCGCGTGCCACCTCATTTCCTTGCCTATATGTTTCGTGGCGTACAACCTTTGGAGTCTAGGTCCAATCGGGAAATAAGTCACCACTTTGTTAGGCACACGTTGACCTCTTGCGTTCGTTTTCGGTTTATATCGATCATGGTCACACTTCCGACACTTGTCCGGTTCGCGTCCTCCTCCCAAAATAACATACACCCCGCGGGACACACGTGTATTTTCTCATGGGGGTAGCTCTAATGCCTTTAACAACTTTTTGGTTTGATAGAAGTTCGAGGTCATTAAGTTATTCTTCGAAGAATATCTCCTATCAAACCGGTAACCCGTCAACGCATTTGTGAGAGAGGTTGTGATCACATTTCAAAGTGAGCAACCTGAAAGTCGCTTGCGATCGAAGACACTACTTCCATCACATATAGGTTCCTCTGCGTTTTGAGATTTCAAAAAAGCGATGCAACTTCAGGGGTTTGGTGTCTCATTGTTCTCCTCTTGGTTAAGAAATTCTTCTTTACGTGATCAATCCTATCACGTAATCGTCATTAACCATGTCCTGATAAGGGTTCACATTCCGTTCTTCTTTGAGCGTTGATCGAATGGGAAACTCTTCACCATGACACACCCAATCATAGTAGTTTGCGCAAAACCCATATTTAGTTAAATGTAATCTCACGTCATGTTCGATCGAAAATTTAGTGTTCTTACACTTACTACATGGACACTTCATCATTCCATTATTTGCCCGAAACGAATCTAACTGATTTGCATGTTTTATGAATTCCTCCACACCATTCACAAATACCGGGTTAAATTTCTTGTTAGCATCCAACCTCTCGTACTTCCAACTACGTTCTATTCTCTTCATTTTCAATCCTACACATCATATCATACAAAATATGAGACTAACAATAGTCTTTGAAGGTTGTCTCAACACTTTTGCAAACTCAGGTTTTACTCAACTTACTATGAAACTAACAACACTTTAACCTAAATTTTCAATTCATGGTCAAAGGTTCGACGTCAAAATAATTCGGAGGCTTTGCCGGATAACAAAGTACCCCCCAGTACCATTTTCCAAACGGGTAGGAACAGCACATGCTTATCATGTAAGCACATACTTATCATCATTTCAATCCAAATTCAACAAACCAATTCAACCAACATCCGGTTTCTAAACTAAGCATTTTCAACCAACATCCGGCTTTGCACATACTTAAGCATTCAACAAACCAATTCAACCAACATCCGGCTTTGCACATACTTAAGCATTTTCCTAACTTATCTAACTAATACACATAAGTAAGCATTTTCTAACTTATAATTACTACACATATATATCTATAAATCTATACTACATATGATACACTATATAAAAAAATATTTAAAAAAAACATAAAAAAAACGAAAAAAAAAACGAAAAAATATATTACATACTACAATATACAAAAATTACATACTACAATATATATATATACAATATAAATTGAAAAAAATATATATATATAAAAAAAATAAAACTGTACATACATATACATATACATATATATATATATATATACATACATACATACATACATATATATATATATATATATATATATATATATATATATATATATATATATATATATATATATATAATAAATAAAAATATATATACATATATATATATGGCAGGGGGGGAGAGGGAATCGGGTGCAGGGGAGAGGGGGGGGAGGGGAGGAAGAAAGAGCATACTGTGGGTGGTCATGCGGTGGTGGTGGGAGGAGGTGGCGCCGAAGAGCTTCAACAGGGGGGGGGGGTGAGAATAGGGGGAATGAAGAAGAGAAATGAGGAAGAAAAGGGATGCTGCGACTGATATCCGCCATTTTGCGACGGAATTTAATGTCCGTCGCAAAATAACCCTAATTCCGTCGCAAACATCTAAATTCAGAATAATAAAATAATTTTATAAAATTTTATTAAATATTCCGTCGCAAATTAATAAAACTTCCGTCGCAAAATTGCCCGTCAAGTGGAAAAATTGGTCCCGCCAAATGTCCCGTCGCAAACAATAAAACATCCGTCGCAAACGTAAATTTGCGACGGAAATAAAGTCCGTCGCAAAAATTCCGTCGCAAAACTGCTGTTTTTTTTGTAGTGCAATAACATCCCTTCAACCATAAAATATTACATTTATTCCTCAACTTTCAACGGAAAATTTGAAAATCAGGCTCGGTAACCTCCTTCACTTGTAAAAAAAAGTTTGTTTTTTGAAAAACTCAATTTTAGGCAATACGACAATAATATTATCGTAAAAAATATTGGAGTTTAAACACTCTTTACGACAATAATATTGTCGTAAAACTCTTTCTTACGACAATAATAATATCGTACAATCAGTGATTTTACGACAATATTATTGTCGTAAGAAGAAGTTTTACGATAATATTATTGTTGTATTATCTAAAAACGCATTTTTGAAAAGTAAACATTTTTTTACAATTGGGGGGTCTGACCGAGTCTGATTTGACCGAGTGCCAGGTGCCCTTAAATACACCCATCCAAAGACATGGTGGCATGGCATACATCTAAACATATCAAAAGACAATAATATTTCTAAGGATAATTAATTGTCAAAAAATTAATGACAATAATACTAATACATGAACAACGTCTAACAAGCTCGATCTTTGTATGTTACAGGCGTATGGTATTTATACGAACATGGAAGCCGAGATAACGGCAATGCGACACGGGATTACTCACTGCACCCATAAAAATACTCAATCTATATGTGTTGAAGCAGATTCTCAAATGCTGATCAACATGCTAAATGGTTTGGCCATTTCCCATGGCAATATTTAGATGAAATTCATGAACTGCAACATCTAATTGAGGATTATAATATTACTATCAATCATGTTTATAGAGAAAGAAATTCAGTAGCTGATCATTTGGCCAAGATGGGCAGTACATCACAAACTTCTAGAGATCTCGACTGCACCAAATTGGACGGCATTATTGGCTTGTTGATTCAACGGGATTCTATGCAACTTCTAGCTTTAAGGATATTAGACGACATCGGCTCACCCCCGGAAGCACTCCTCATATTATGGGGAGTGCAAACAAGCTGCCTCTTCTCTTTTATCTTTTTTTCCTTGTTTCCCCTGATTGAAGAGCAGGCTCTTTCCTAGCCTCCGGTGACAGGTTTTGAAGGCTTTTGAAATTGCTCTTGGAGGAATATATATTGCATCGCACTCCTGGAAGCACTCTTCATATTACATGAAAAGTGCACATAGGTTGTGTCTACCCTTTTTTATTGCTCATTATGTTCTTCCTCTGCAATATAGTCTTCGTCCTGTGTGGTGCCGTATTCCTTCTTGCAGGACTGAGGATAGACAAGAAGCTGATGTAATCTGTAATCCGTAATCCTGCTAGGCTTTTGATGTAATATCCCGACCGTTTGTAAAAGGGCAGACGTGTCTTTTTACGAAAAACGGAATATTATATTTATTAATTCTGGATTTAAGATTATTGGGAAAAAAAGCAAAAGGATTTATTGAAAAATTAAGGAAGTTTGGGGACTTGTTGTAATTAAAATAGAAGTTAAGTGCAATTAAGGTGGGAAGTGTTATTTGAGGAATTAAATTCCCATTAAATTAGAGGTTGCCAAGGAGTTATCAGGATTCTAACCTTTTGGCACGTTGAAGGAATCAGAGAAAAGAAAAGAAGAAAATAAAGGATGACTTCCTCAAGATCTTGGTGGTTTTCAAAAAGAATTGCAGAAACGAAATCAGCGGAGAAGGGTCTTGCTTTTGATCCTAAGATCATCAAGAGTTGAAAGGTAATGGTTTTTGGCCCCAATTGTGGTTTGGATCAAGTATTGTAGTTTTCTTGGTGTAAATCGTAAAATAGATGTTTTAGAATCTCGTGATCGTGTCTAATTCAAGTTTGGGGATGATCACATAGGTTTTCGTTGAAGTTTGTTGAAGAGTGCTGCAGGTTTCTTTCAAGTTGTGTTTTGGGAATTGCTTTGATCAAGTAAGAGGTTCTTCCTAAAGTTTAATTAAGTTTTTATAATGTTAAGGTTGAGTATTTATGTTAAATTCTTGGTTAGAAATCATGTTCAAAGTTGTAGTTAAAGTGTTGGATGTTATAGTATGTAAAAGCTGTGTTTTCTGTTGTTTCTCTGTGTTTATTGATGTTAAGCTTGTTTGGGATCGATTAGAGATCATTTAGATGCATAAAACTGAGTTTTTGGGAGTTTCTACGCTTGGTGCGAGTGCACCGAGAGGCAGAAGTCCGTTTTTACGTTCAGAGGCTTGGTGCAAGCGCACCAGATCCAGTGCAGGCACGCTGGACATTTTTTTTTTGTGTTTGGTCAGTTTTAAGCCCTGAGTCTAGTTTTAAATGTTGTTTCTTGATTTAATAACATTAAATGAACATTAACAAGCCTCAAATAAGCTTCTGATGCGTTTAGTTCCGGCACCGAATGTACTCTTCAAGGGAGTTGAAGTTCGGGACTGTCGGAAGAGTATGATTGGCTTGTGTTTTGATGAATTAGAATTCATCAATATCTGTGTATGTGATAGGGCTTGTCCGTGTCTAGGGGTCTAAGTAAGATAGTAGTGGAGGTGAGGGAGCTTGCTTGAAAATACTTAGGTGGCTAGCTACTACAAGAAAACTGGGTTTTAATGACGGGAATTCTCGACATTAATTGTCTGTTTCCCGTCATTAAAGACTTTTAATGACAGGAAATGTCCTCTCATATCTGCCTCTCTAGTTAAAAGTAACAATGACAAGAAAGTGATTCCTGTCATTGATTGTATAACACAATCAATGACAGTATTATCCCATCAGTAAACAATATTTTTAATAACGACTCATTCCCTCATTGAATCATGATTTAATAGGCACATATCCCATCATTGTATGCTCATATTCCCCTCATTAATTAACTATTTAGTGACGAAATATCACATCATTATAAGGCCATTTCCCGCTCATTAAATCATGATTTAATGACAATATATCCCATCATTATAGGGTCGCTATGCCATATTTATTTACGATTAATGATGAAATATCCCCTCATTATAGGGTCTTTTCACCCTTATTATACACTTCTATGAAGAAAGTTACCAATCATTAATCTTGAACCCGCTACTAAATACGTCTATAGCGTAAAGGTAATTACATAGAATTTTGTAGAATAGCTAGCTAATCACAACCTAATCCAAAAATAAATCATACTGACCAAATGAATGAAGTTGAACAATGATAATATCTGATTATATGCTCAACTTACATCAACAATAAATGTAATAAGAAAACGCGAAGGAAAAGTTCATAGACAACATCAAAGAAAGCAGATATTCTTAACTTCAAGCCTATAAGAAATCATTTCTAACCCAAATCTTATAGCAGTGGCTTTTGTCCAGTCTGAAGAGGCATAGCAATATATCGCCGTGCCGCATCTGCTTTATCCGATTTTCTCAACAACTTAATCCAAGGAATCTTTAGCTTCAATATAATTTTACCGGAAGGTATTTGCAATAAGCTCATCTGCAAGGACAACCACATTTATAACCAAAAAAATAGAAGGTAAACAAATTTATGGACGTCACATACACCTAATGATTACAAAGTTATGAAGGGTGAAACTTAGCAAAACCACATAAACTTCAAGCAGATTAGAGAAAGTGTAAAAATGAATGTTTGACCACAACCTATGTTTTTTAAGTATATTTCTTTAGAACATGGTCATCAAGTGTACATTATTGATTTGTTCTAGAATAAGATAAGCAGGTGAACCTTGAGGTAAAAATATAATAATATGTAAAAAAATGCACACTACGAAAAGGCTGATGCAAAGACATAAAACAAGACATATGCAAAAAAAATCATATACAGATTGCTACTTAGCAGACTATGCATGAATCTGATCAAAACTCTAACAGAGCACAAGACAGAGCAATACAAGCAGAGGCTGAATAGACTGCATTTTGGCACATATAATCACATATTCACGGCTCGCTTAACAAAACAAGACGAGCTACACACAAATTCAGTCAGACCGGGAGCCAACACATTGGTCTTTACAAGAAAGCAAAAATAAAAAATAAAAAATAAAAACTGGATGCATTAAAGCAAAGCAGATAGACCTAAACCTCATCAAACAACAAGACAGTCTTTACATATCTAATATCAAAGCATAATTGACTCTGGTCGGGACAAACAAAAGAGAGCTGGTCATTTAGACAAAACTTGAGCTTGGACTAGCAGGCTTACAAATGCAGAGAGACATAACAATATTAAGGAGATAGGTAATATTAAATATTATTTTTAACGGAGCACGTAACACATGCGTCGTGCTATTAACGTGGCAGAATTTCATGCAACTTTAAGGCTCAACTTACCTACATAACAAACAAATTCAAGGCTCAAACCAAGGCTCAAAAGAGATTGCATAGAAACACAACCTAACCAAACATTAAGAGATCATGTCAAGGCTTCAAACAAGGTTCTCAAGGACATAAAAACAACATAATCAAGCATTTAATCAAAGAAGCCAGTAAAAGATTGAATATGAGGGTGCAAAAAGAAAAACAATTTGAAAACTCTAGAAGAAATTTCAACAAAACATGGCCTGGAATGTCCTTTCCTAAGCATGTTATCTTATATAAAGGAGCATGCTAAAGATAAAGTTCAGTATTTTCAACACTAAGGTGTTCAAATAAGACTCGTACCTCGGTGATGGTGTTTAGCTCTTAGAACTTGGAACTTGAGAAGCTTTGTTAATGTGAGCATCTAAACAAACATTTAAGAAAACCAATTGTAACATCCAATAATCTGGAATAAGGATTTAGCTAATAGATTGAGCTTTAATCTACAAAAAAAAATGAGATTTTGTACTACATCCAAGCTCATCACATATATTACAAATACCAAGGTACCTTTAATAAGTAAATCCATGCTAACACTATCGAGAAAGCTTTATCTTGCAAAAGATGTAGAATGCCATAATCATTGAATAATGTTGTAAAAACTCCAAAGAGAAATGTTGGGTACAGAAAATGCACCATATCAATATTTGAAAAATCAAATAACTTCCACAACCCACCGAAAGATAATAAAATACTACGAAAAGAAATACCCCCACATTTCTCAGATGCATTACATCCTGGATGGTCTGTTTTTACCAAATAGATATGAATCCACAGAGCCACCATGTATGAAAGGATTGGTTAAAAGAGGAAACCTTAACAAACATAATAAAGCCTAGTCTTTACATATTTATTGACTTAAAAAATAAAGAATTTTCATAACATCCATTCTAAACATACAAGATACAATCACCAAAATTCATACCCAATAACAAACAAAAAGAAATAGAAAGTCAAGTCATTGTTCATCTATTTATCAAAACATGCAACTCCAATGAATTAATCACACAAAGCACATTCTCAGCCAGCAATGAGTTCATGTAAGACCACCAGCTTCTTTTACAAATATCGAACGAAGACATAGCAGCAAGGTCGTAATAAACCCCCAAAAGGCATCAACAAAAATAAGGATGTATTAACAAGCCTAAGCAACAAGGAAATGATCACCCCACAAATATCATGTATGAGACATCAAAAGGCCACAACCAAAAATTAGCATTGGCTAAGAAGCATAGCCAAATTAGCACAATGCCAGTGAGCAAAATTTTGGAAATTGTATAAACAAAAATAAGAAAAATTCGAAGAGGGTCCAGGAAGCTAGCAACAAGTGAAACACATGTTCTAAACATTCAAAACAATATTCAATACATTCTAAAAAAGACGAGATTTGATGTACGACATCAACTTTACTTTGAGCTGGTTGACAAGTCAGAAGTGTAGGACGACTGAATACAATAAATGAATACTAACATGAAACTAGTAACATATAAAAAATAGCACATTATTTCGGAATATGATACAATTCATTATCTCGGCGACTAGCATATTTGTAGTGTTGAATGGCTGAACTGATATCCCTTACTGCCTCGTCCAAAATCTACCCCCCAAACCCCTCATCTTTCATTATTTCCAATTAAAATATGGATATATATAAAGATTCACAACTAATATGAACAATGTAATATATTAACTTTCAAGAAGTCCAAACTTAAGGATTACATCAGTATGATTAATGTCACATTCCCAACAATTTAAAAAGGAATTTTATGTTACTTTTTGAATTTATTAGTTATTTTCATTCTACGGTTGCTGTTAGAAAACTCTGCAACCACTCTATTTGTCTAAGACAAAAGTGAAATTGAGAACTAGCCCAGAAGTGAAACACTGACATGGCAACCTATCTGCAGATGCGTGCATAATAATCAAGACATGAAGACATATACTTTTGCAAAGAATAATGTCAATATTGCGGATGTAGTTGGTCTCCAGATGTCGAAACATGTAATTCTGGCCACCTTACATCTATGTTACTACAAATGAATGTTCACATAGCTTATAATATAATTGATTAACTAAGAGAAAAGTTGGTTAGAGAAAAAAACAAGTTTACCTTGTAAGCTATTTTATCACACATGATACCTAGAGCGATGAGTAGTACTTGGTAAGCAGTTACGCCCTAAACAAAAAATGAGTTCAATAAAAATTCTACCATTGTGATGGTGTTTTATTAAAAAATTAGTCATCTGGGAAAAGTGTATACAAGTTCATTGAACTTGAAATATTAAATGTGATCAGCATTACAAGCATCCAAAAGTGTCATTTTAACTATATGGTCATGAGTACACTAGCTTAATATAACCACAGAATCATTCAGCGATACTTAGAATCACTTGAACCACAAATTAAATATCCATGACATCCCCAATTACATTATCATGGTAGCCACTCCTTCCCGCTAAATGAAAAGGAAGAAAACATTGAGGTTAGAGATAAGTTACACCTATGAGCTTACCATCCTTTCCCATTTCATGAAGTAATCTAGAAGCAATACATTCAGCAACTTTCAAATGCCTATCAACTCTATCATATAAAAGAATGAATAAGAAAACAGAGCCGTACTGAAAAACTATCATAAAAGTGTTGTCAATTTCATTTAACTAACACTGAAGCGATAAGGTAGATAATCACAAACATAGATCAAATCAAATAGAAAAAACTATTGTTACTTGCAATAACTATTATCCAAAAATGTGCTTATGACCATATGTAAAGGTGCTAGGCTAGAGTATACGAAACTCAGAGCCATAATTATACAATATCTTGGTTAAACCGTGTACACATGCAATCAAAGAACTTTCACTATAGATTGTTGATAAGAATTTTATATATATATATATATATATATATATATATATATATATATATATAATAATTTCTTATCAACAATCTATAGTGAAAGTTCTTTGATTGCATGTGTGTGTATTTATACATACGTGTGTGTGTGTTTCTATGTCTGTCAAAGTTATACAACTAATATAAAATGCTCAGAGCCTTAATCCAAACCATTTAAATTGATCTGTTAATTGGATTTAAATCGATCTACAAAATGGGTTAGGTCAAATAGACAACTGAAGGAAAGAAATACCATTGATTGGAATGCTGTAGTAACAAGTACCGAGAGGCAACCAGCGAGCGGCGACTGAAGAAGGTGGATGGTCGAAGCAATTAAGAATCCATTCACTAAATCCAGTCAAAAAGTATACGATTAGCATAAATACCTAAAGCCTTAGCCCAATCCATCGATCTACCAAAAGATTAGGTTCGATAGAAATCTAAAGGAAAGAAATACTTACCAATGACTGGATTGTTAAAGCTACAATCGATTAGAAGCCAGCGACGAGCGGCGGAGAGCAGCGGCGAACGATGAGCGGCGGAGAGCAGCGGCGAACAACGAGCGGCGGAGAGCAGTGGCGAACGACAGCTGTGACTGAGGAAGGTGGAAGATGCAGAGAGCGGCTGAAGGAAATGGGTTAGGGTTAAATTTGTTGTGGAAACGTAAATTGACCTTCTAAATAATTGTAATGAGTTTTTGATAAAAGAAAAAATGTAATTAAAATGGTAAACAACTATAATATGTGAAATACATAAGCCTAAGAAAATGTAAAAAAATAATAATAATGAGGGTTTTTTAATTAACTTGTTCGTAATGACGGGATTTATGATTACTAATGACGAGATACAAATATTGGTCACTAAGAATGACTTTTTTAATATTAAAATAATTTTTCCTCATTATAAGTAACATCTAGTGACGGGATTTACCGCCCGTCATTGAATTTTCGTCACTAAAAGACCTTTTTTCTTGTCGAGAACAACATAATAATAAACATACTTGTGTAGTAAAAAGATTAAACATCAATCAATTCTTGGTAAGACACAAGTCTATATCGCGATGTGTGGCGTTAAGATAAAGTGGATAACTTTGTAAGTTTGGACCCTACGTACGGAGGAACACCACCCCGTAAGTCCGAGACCCTACGTACGGAGGGACTCCGCCGAGCGTGTACACTATCGGGCTTTCCCCCGTGGATATTGGTGTGATCCGCCAATATATTGCATCCAGATAATTCGCGGTGAGTAGCACCATGCGTAGTGTCCTTGAATACTGATGTAAAAAAGATAAACTAAGCTTTGAAACAATAGTCACGCGACGTGTTGATGGCGTAGTAAACCCTGTGAGCGCAGAGTTGGTCGGTTTCATAAAGATAAATTAATAATAACCTATTATGCACTAACACTTCAATCTGGGCGTCGTGCGCCGTGTCTGACATAAGACACGCTCTGACACGCTCCGACACCGTGTCCGACACGTGTCGGCTGATTAAATTAATATTATTTAAAATTTTAATATCCGACGCACCTCCGACACGTTGTCGACACCCCTCCGACACGGCGCCGACACCCCTGAACACAATTTTTTCAATCTTTTTTTTATGAAACCTGAAAATATACAATTTCTATCTTGATTACTCTGTATTATGTTTATATATTTTTTGTTATAGACAATCGTTTTTACACTTAATTTGTAATATTTTGAAAGTCAATCATAATTTTCTTTTTATTTTTGTAATCAGATAGATAACAAATATCTATTTTAGATATTGATAGAGTTTCAAGTATTACATATCTTATTTTTATCTAAGTTGTTTGAGACATGCATGAATATTTTTTTTTTTGATAAATTTGAATATATATAAAATATATATATATATATATATATATATATATAGAGAGAGAGAGAGAGAGAGAGAGAGATGTATATATAGATGTTAGAGCAACCCTAACGACAACCTTTTGGAGAAATTCTTTGCTTCTTTTTGTGAGAATAGATCAATTCTTTCAACAAATGAAAAATAATGATGGGAGAATAGAGAAGTTTTTTTTTAGTCTCTCTACCCTCTTCTCTATTTTGAGAGAATGGATGAGACAATGTTCTCACCAAAAAAGAAGCCATGGCTGCTTATTTTTTATCTAACCAACTGGGTGGGAAGACATTTTAGTCTGCAGATTAGTGAAATTACATCTTTGGTAATTATTTTGTGTATAATTTTTAGGCTGTGAATTTTTTAGAGACTTTTCTGGGATCTATAGTTTCTTTTTTTTTTTTTTTTTTTTTTTTTTTTTTTTTGTGTGGTTGATTTTCTGAGAACTGTGAATTTTGATTTTGAGTTAGATTGTTTTGGAGTGTTTGATTTTCTCTGCAGTATGTTTTTTAGTATGGGTTTTAGTTTGAGCTTGATGAATTTTAATGGATGATATTTGGGGCGGGAGGAAATGGGTTGCAGAGAGGCTGAGGGAGGTAATGTATCACTAGAGCATCTTATCAATAAATCATTTCTAGAAATGTCTTCTACAAACTTCCTCCAATGTTGATGTGCCATGTGGCATGTTGATGTCAGAACTTAGAAGCAACCATTAGGGCCGCTCTTAGGCAACATTGTAACACTGTCGCGCAGCCATCATCATCAGCGCATGGGACCTCTGCCTTGCTTAAAGCGCAACATCTCTTGGGGCCAAAAGATACACATGTTTATTTAAAAAAAAAAAATTCGTGTAGATTCAATCCGATCCAACCTAATATAATATGTTAATTTTCTTTTTGATAAAGACCCATTTTTTTTTTACTCTAATTAATAAAGGTCCTGATAAAAAAATTTACTTGATCCAAAAAATAGATATACAAACAAGTTTTTTTTTGTTTTATCTATATTATTAATTTATTATATATATAAAAATGCACACACAAAATAAATAAAACAAACTTATTATATATATCTACAGTGACTTGTTTGAATCAAACCCGAGGACACTCAAAGTTTTTCTGATGATGTTGTCAAACTTATGAATTTTCGTCATATCTTATCTTTTTTATAGCGTCTGCAGTCTGCATAAAACGAATGAAGCGACTCTCACACGAAAAGTAAGGTTATCATCTGTTCACGGATGAAAGCATGCAACCTACTTACACGAAAGGGTAAATACATATCAGTTCGAAAATGCATGTATCTGAAATTGCATATCCCTTCATTAACTAATGCATGCGTTGGTTTAGGTTTCATTAGGTCGAACCTCGTTTCGTTGCGATAACATTAATTTGTACGGCAGCTCGTATGCAAACGATAACCAAAATATTTATTTATGAAAAAATATCTAACAATAAGTATGTTTAAAAAAAACAATTTCAACTAAAAGCCCAATTCGGGGACTTGGTCTTAACCCCAATAAAAGCGAGGGCCGGCCCTGCCCCCTGTAATAATGTTTTGCTGCATAATGAATCTTTCGTTTCCGGAAGAAAAAAAAAAAATATATATATATATATATATAGAGAGAGAGAGAGAGAGAGATGTATATATAGATGTATATATGTGTGTATATACATATATATGTGTGTGTATATATATATTATATGTAACGTGTCGGGGCCGTGTCGTGTCCTTAATTAAATTTTAGAATTAGCCGTGTCGCCGTGTCCGCGTCGTGTCGTGCGGCGTGTCCGTGTCCGTGTCCGTTCAACATAGATAATAACTAATGAACATTTCGTTGTAAGATTTAATTATACATTAGCTTCTTCCCCTTGCTTAGTACTTTGTACTTACCTCAATTGCATATGTTGTTTTGTGTGCTTTGGGGTGAGAAGACGGACATGTTAGCTTTGAGCTCGATGATGATGCTTTCTTTTTATTTTTCTATTAAATGTTGTACTAGATTATGATGTACATTTATTTCAAGTATGTAAGACAAATGTTGTATCTTTCTTTTGGAACATCGTACGTTGTAAGCTTCATATCGTTGTTGTAAGTTACCTTTCTATCTTTAGTATGTTTGGAGTTTCTATTCTTAGAAGCATTTATGATTTTACCCGAGCCTTTTGGACTCCCCCACACTTATCTTTTGCTCGTCCCGAGCAAAACAAAACAAGATAAAGGCTCGGAAAAAGATAGACATCTCAGCACATATAACACATATGCAATAACTTAGAGGTTCACCCCGGTGTGTGTGCAAAGCCATAACAAACTTCCACTAAGTCCAAACTTGAAAATTTCAAGCAAACTAGCTAATACCCCTTCAAACTAGAAATAAATGATACTTATAACATGCACCCTACAAAACGTAACATATCCCGAAAAGGATGATAGAATACATTTAGGACCTTTCTGACATACTCAGAGGATAATCCCTACAACATATCTGTCGGTTTATACTGGGGATAAGATATGCGTTAACTAAGTCTTTTATTCATTTCATACTAGATTCCTCATATAAGTTGATTTAACTATTTTCACATTTAAACGCACATCAGAATGAGCTCTTGCCCTGTCATAGCAGAATAGGATATTCGAGATATACCCTACCTTACTCAAATCATCAGGCAGCTTTTCCTGACTGTCGTGAGCTTTTGGTCATCATAGTGGTATAGGACATTCGTGATACGCCCTACCTCACTCCAATCATCGACCAGCTTCCGACACACCCAATTATTTCATTTACTTAAAACAACTTTTTCAACAACATTAGTTACGTTTTACTTATCACATTCAAACCTCAGATATTCACAGTATGTCATACTCCGGCTCTAAACACAAACTATTATAATTCTCACGATACATACGTTAGCACTAAGCACACGACTTATAAGATAATCAAAAATCACTAATCCAAAGGGGTATAGCTTTATATTATAGCTCATCATTCACTATGGCTCGTGAAAAATATATATCGGCTGCAACAACTAACTTACTGAACATACAGTATACAGCATCAATGACTATAAAAAACAAACAAAGATTATGCATTGCTTACTCGGGACCAAACAAAAATATTGAAAAATTTAGCTCATTTCAGCATAGAATCATAATATAAGCAGATGATAGATACACATAACCATTCCCCTTCCACACTTAAACCACAACATGTCCTCAGGTTGTGCAGAATTACAGAACGGATAAGAGTACTTAGCTGATTTGGTAATGATCCGAAGAGTGGCTGAAGAGGACAACAATGGTGATGTCATATGGAGTCCTTTTTCAGCAACGACTTCCAAAGGTAGCTTGGCAAAAACAGCTAAAAATGTGCCTGCACCACTTGAAAAACATGGCAGTATCTGATGAGAGACAAATTAATGATCATTATTACGACATTTTACCCCAATATTGATACCACTTTGAGCATTATTGTACCAATTTAAGTCAATAATTACTTAATTTTATCCAAATGTATAAGTAGTAATTATTATATAAAATATCGTATTTTTATAGGTTTTGTACCGGTTTAGTAACCGGAGTGTTGTGTCGGATTTACGTTTGGTGTTTTGGTAATTTATTGCAGGATTATAGGTTTACCAAGATTCCACGTAACGACATGTTTTGAGCCTAAAAAGATGTATTTTGAGGGATAGAAGAAGATGCCATAAGCTTACAAGTTCAAACGGATCAATTGTCCTAAGTGCTTCTACCGTAAAATATCTTCGATGGACATTTGACCCAACTTAAAGGCATTTTCTGGGGAAGAGTTCTCCATGAAAGTTTTAGATCTTCAAATGAGCTTTCCAACGCATTTTGAATCACGTCAATTGGAGGTCTACAACTCAAGTTATGGCTATTTTATCGATAATCGCCGCAATAGAAACGCCGGGAAAAGTGGAGATATTCTCCCAACTTGATTATATTCTCCTAAGGGTGCATGTGAGGACTCATCATTGCACCCACCATCCTCTAACAAACTTCTAATACTATCCAACGCGTGTGCTCTTATGAATATATATATATATATATATATATATATCTCCTATATATACCCCTCCATATCCATCAAAAATCCTTGCCCCTCTCTTCTCATCTCCTCCCCATTTCTTCCATTTCCCCTCTTCTTCCATCTCCTTTCTTCTCTTTTCTTGTTTTCATCATTTTGAGCCCTTATATATACATATGTCTATGTATGTATATATATGTTTTTATACATATAAATAAAGTAGTTATAGTACCGTTGTAATGGCGGAATAATTATCGAAGATTGTTAAAATCGAAGCTTTGGTATATTACATCCGGTGGAAACGACCCCGATTCAGCAGTTGTAATCGGTAATATATTCTAATATTATTATGTTTACTATTTCTATTTTTATTTATATATTATATATGTTAAGTATGTTAAGCTAAAAATATATCTAGCCAAGATATGAATCTGAATTAGTTAATCTTTTTGGTAAAGTGAATGATCGACTCTGGTAATAATGATTAAAACCAATTATAATGAATCTCTTTCTATTTGCACTTAATGAAAGTAAAAATTGAATTAGCCACTCGATTTTTACTAGAAACGTAATCTAATGAATTGATAACTCACGATTAGAATACGAGATCGTAATAGAAAGACCGGAGGGTAAAATTGGCCGAGTGAAAACGTGACAACGGAATCCGATTTCCTACTCGGGGGCAGATTTGTCTTGGGAGAGATAAATCTTATTAAAATTGTGCTCACGATATTATTACGTTAAATCACCTGTTTAATTGATATCTTAAAACTGGCCGTATGACAAAACGGGAGTGACTCATGCTTAAGATGACATTGACGGAGGGACTGACGTATGACAATTTCATACGCTTCGTGTGAGGAGGAGTTGTCTAGCTTAGGAGTACACCGGTTCATATATAATTGACCTCATTGCATCAAGGAAAAGATCTGTCTCATTCAATTCAACTAAAAAGATATATTGATTCAGTAAAGTATTATTGGCTAGATCCAAAAATATATATATTATCTATTTTTATATTTATCTATTTATTTACTGTTTTACTAACAATCTAACGATCTAACCCGATAAAACTGATAAAACTGCGACTTAGATCGAGTTAATAATAGCTTCTTGGTGTTTAACCACACTTTAAATTATGCCTTCATTTCCCTGAGGATACGACCTGACTCACCAGACTAGCACTACAATTTGACCCGGTACACTGCCGGTAAGGATCGTAACACCTAGAAAAGGTCCGTCAGTATCTCGGGGAACACGGGAAAATATATCATATTGCGCAGAAAAGTTTGATATAAGCACATGAAATAATTGCTCAGATGGAAAAATCACCACACGGGGAAAACACAGGACATCTAAGCGTCAAATAAGCTACAGAAGCTTACAATACAAATATGGACCACATGTGCATACATAAATATCAAACTCCAAATGAAAGTGTAAATGCGCCTTACAAGATTTATCAAAAAGAAATAATGATAGAGGACACTACAAAGTAGTAGGGCTAGGTGCACTAAATAAATAAATAAAAAACAGAATATAACACAATGCAACTAAATGATATGCAACTATACTAAAAAGGCAAAAGGAAAATCAAGAAAAATGCTAGCCCAACTAATTTTCACCGATGTCGCCCTAATCTACAATTCAGATTACGCTACGAAACATGTCAACATACAGAAGGAAGGTCAAATATATAAACGTCTACTAAATAACGCCACAGAAGCGCAACAAAATTCGATTATGCAAAGCCACAGAAGCTTGCCATGTAAAGTGTAGACGTGCCTTAAGACTCATCAGAAAGTGATAGCAACGGAAAACCGACAGTAGCTATACTAAAGCAAATATAAATCATATAGAAAAGAAAATTGAAAGTGTAAACGGTCTTAAGGATTACAAGATCCATCTAAAAGTGGAAGTAGCTCAAACTTAAGCACATATGAATCAAGTAATAAAAGATGAACGAATAGAGGGCCCTAAAAGCTTACAAGATCCATCAAAAAGGAAGTAGCAACGGAAAACCGACAGTAGCTACAGATGAATCAAGTAAGGACCACAAAAAACAAACGACCCCTAAACAACCCTAACACCCTAGATAGAGCGACAAAAAGGAACAAAGATAAATCAAATTGGAATCATGTCTAGCTCGGTGCTCTTGCATCAATAGACTCGAAACACACACAATCACTCAACATGGACCGTAATAGATGGAAAAATAACCATAACGGTGAAAGAACAGGACATCTACGCATATCAGATAAAAGCTACAGAGGCTCGCATTAAAACATCCATGTCAAATAATGAAGCATGTATCAAAAGAACAAATTCTATTCACTAGAAACTGACACACTGGACGGACGTTCAGACAATCCAGACGCTCGTCCTCCTGTAAATGATGAACTGGACGGGCGTTTGGAAAGGACAAACGCTAGTTTGGTTCTCTTAAGACATAACAAAGTTGGTGCATGTTGGACGGACGGGCGTTCACTCACTATGGACGCACGTTTGGTAACCACAAAGAGTGGCCGGGCGTTCACAGAGAGCAGACTCCCGTCTGGTCTTAGCATAAAGCACAAAACGAGACACCTGAGCAACCTCATAAACCCTAGATAAAATCATAAACCCTAGAAACCTCAGAAACCCTAGAAACCCTAGAAGGCCTTTTATTTTTATTTTTTTTATTTTAGAAAAGATAAAGAAACAGAAAAAGAAACGGAAACAGAAACAGAAACCTACCTACGAAAAATTTAAAACAGAAAAAACACTAAGACGGTGAAAAAAAACGCATTGAAATCTTCTGGGGCCAAAATGGAAAGGAAAAAAAAAGCAGATTTTGACCTCGAAAACGGCGTCGAACGGCCTCCGTCTATTCACCACGTCGTCGGCGTCGGAAAGAGCTTTCCGAATTGGGGTCCTGCGCGCCAAATAGACACTCGAGCCGAAAGTTATGGCCAAAATACTACCATATGCTATAGCGATCCCTTTTATCCAAACTTATAACAGAAAATCAGAAAAATTAATAAACTAGACAACCGTACCGATTCCCCGGCAACGGCGCCAAAAACATGTCACAGATTTTATCTAATGAAAAATAAACAAGTAATAAATTTATAAATCCGGTATACCCCAAGTGTAGGGATCGTAGCATAGCGATTAATACCGGAGTCGATCTCAGGGAATCGGGGTATCTAGTTCATTAATTTTCCTAAGATTGATACCATTATTATTAAAACCTAAAATAACAAAACGAAAAGATAAACTGGACAGAGGATTGTCAGTCCAAAGCCAGGGAAGATCGTTGCGAACATAACTAAACTATAAACGATAAAAACAATAAAACTCATAAAAGCATGATAATGACTATAGCGATTAAACATAGAACAAGCAATGATCCACCATCCCGCAACCCTTAATTTCCTCTCTAGATTATCTTATGATGATTTAACTAAAATTGTGATTCACCTATCAAATGTATGAACTCCTAATCTCTTAGGAAAGTTCGCCTATCAATCTTTTATCTCTCGATCTTAAAGATTAACTCTTTCAAACCAAGGTGCAAGATTTCTCAATCTAACAATCTAGATACTCTAACCTAGCAACTCTCGTATCTTTAGGTTAAAAAGGATCTATTCTTTCCTATGGTGATCTAGTGTTTACACCGATTCTCATCATATGACAAACATCAATAGCAAAACATCTCTCGATTTAAATTGCATAGCATGAAAATCATAGAAAAGAAACAACTTAATTAAAACTCACGAAATCATCCAAAGGAAGAAATAAAAACGATGCTGAAAAGTTTTACATGCTTGCTCCAAGTTTGATCAGCTTCAAGCCATCCTCATGAATCGAACAAGAAGAAACGATATAAAATAAAAAAAACCTAACTAACCTCGGTCGACAGAGCACAAGGCTCTGCCGACCGAGCCTGCCTCTGCTCAGAATTTAGGGTTCTCTGGCGGCTGCAGTCGATATGATCATCATTAGGGTTGAGAATGCGGCTGCTTTTATAGAAAACTAGGTCGGTTATGCTGATGTCGGCCGTGGACGCCCGTCTGATACCTCTGGACGGACGTCCAAGGTGTATAAATTGTCGAGTCGGGCCGAGCTGGATCAGACGCCCGTCCTATGTAATCTTGAACGCTCGTCCACAGAAAATCTGAACATCCTGAATCCAAAAGCTCCTCTTGGACGCCCGTCCACTCTTCTGGACGCCAGTCCACTGGACGGAACATCAAACGTGCGTCCGGACTTGTATATCTTCATCCCAGGTTTAAATTGCATCTTCCTCCTTCCATTTAACCTTCAATCAAGTATCTTTTCAGCTCCTTCAATCCCTCTCCATGACATGTAAATGTACCTTCAAAACCATAAGAACACGCAAAGTGTAAAACCATAGATAATTACCAATAAAATCACAAAATTAGCTCAAGTTTACACTTAAATACTTTTAAAACTCATCTGCTCAATAATTCGAGTGAACCCTTAATTTCTATGCAAATAATACGAATATGGAGGAAATTATTACAAACTATAACGATATAAATCATATAAAATCACCCTTAACAGCTTCCGTTGCTTTAATTTTGATACGACGACGTAGAGTCTGGCGTATAATATTAGATTTATTTAATGTTATACGCGCCGAACGTTCTCTTCCGAGTAAGGGCTCGGTATCCGGGAGCGGGGCGTTACATTTGAAAGGATGGGACCTGGAGTTAAAGAAAGTGGCAAATGAAGGAGTCTTAGAAAGTGGATTTTGTGTGGTACTGTGTGGAGTCTAAGAAGTTGTTGTTTTTTATTTTGTTTATGGCAATTTTTGGTTTTGGATATTTGGTGATCCTTGCAACCTGCAACTTCTTATTTAGATGTGCTGCTGCTGATTGATCTTTGATGTAAGCAGACCATTGCATTGGACCTTGTTTCTTTTGGGCTGGATGAGGCTTTTGACATGAACTATGCTGTTGCTTTAGTGTCTATGTTACATAGGCTTGTAGTCTTTTTTTCTTTGGTTTCATGGGAGTTGCAGCTCCAATTCTCTCTTTTTATTTGGAGTTAGACTTTCTTTTTGGCTTATTTTTCCAATTTATGGAGGCTCACACTCTTTCTCTAACACCCAGTTTTCCCCATCTCGAGTTTTCCGGACTAGGGTTTTAAGGAGGTGAGAGAAATACAATGAGAACACATGTATTTAGGGGGAGGCCGGGACGGCCCAAAACCTTGTAATTCTCTCTTTTATTAATAAAATTACAAGGTTTCGAAAAAAAAAAACTTTGTATAAAAGAACAACATATATATAATCATCAAGATTTTTTGTATACGTTCATCATAACACCATAAAATGTACTCCCTTCGTTCATTACTATACTTTTTAAGAATTTTTTAGTACTTTGTAATGAAAATCAACACAACAAATCACTTTCTTAATTTATATGTTTTTCTCAAACGCCACATATAATTAGGAATGGAGAGGCATCATGAAATCATTTATTTTGGTGAAAGAATTAAAACCCATGAAATTATTCGTGCCTTTTTATATCGATCTTTAGGGCTTATTAGAATTTGAATGACCACAGAAAAATGTGACTGAATTAGGAAAAGCATTCCGACAAGAAGAAGAACCAGAAGGTGGAACAAATACCCTTGGAAGCATTGCGGAAACTGCTTCGACTCGACGGTCTTGATTCCTTTTGGCCTCATCTTCAATCTTGCTGCATATTCTTCTTCTTGGTCTTAAAAACCCCTTCTTGATTCTTCAAGAACATTAATACCGCCCTCGTTTTCTTGGTTGTATACAACGCCGAAGAACCAGTATTTGAAGATGATGCAGTATTGTATTTGTAGTAGTCACCACCATTTTCATCAAGAAGTGAAGTAGATGGGTACGCCCGGCAAACACATGAAATCAAAAGGAGCATAATCAAGAAAAAGGTGTTTCTTTTCATTGTGATTATTGTGGAAGATTTAAATTTTCATGTGTTTTGTGCATGAAATATATATAGGCTTTGTTGTTAAGAGTGGAAATGTGTAAAAAGGACAGTGGAATTTTTTACTGGGCGAAAAGGACAAACGAAACAGTGGAATAGTGGATTCCACTGTAAAGACAATCTGACCAACAAACAGTATTTTAACGATTGGAATTGTCTTTTACTACGCATTTTTTTTTTCCACTGTCCTTAATCCTATTTTTCAACTTTTTTTTGTCCTTTATTACCACTCCCCCATATATATATTGGGGGGAAATTAAAGGGCTAAACTCTGTTTGGTTGGGTGGATTGTAATGGAAAAGAAATGAGAAGATTTGGAACGATAATAAATTGAGCGTTTGGATTGTTTAGTCGGAAGTGAAAGGAGAGGAGACCAATGGAAAGTAAGTGATAACTTTCTTAACAATTTCTTATCGTGTGTTTCCTGCCATTCTTGCCAAGATTTGGAAGGAAATAGTATTTTTTTTTTTAAATATTTTGTAAAATTACCCCCTTCAAAAAAAAAAAAATTATATAATTACTTAAATAACCTTAAACTTAATACTAATCTCTCACTAACTTAATGTCTAAAATTGGAAAATCATTTATAATTTTATTTTCCATTGATATTCCTAACACAATTTTAAACCTTCATTTTCTTTCTATCTAGTTCTATCCAAACACTCAAAATAAACTTCACAATCTCTCCTTCCCCTCTGCTTTCTTTTCTGTTTTCCTTTCTATCTATTTACTTCAATCCAAACGGGCCTAAGGGATTGATGTTGTGAGAATGATGGTTAGTTTTTGTACAGTTTTTTATAAACTAATAAAAGGGTATTGAAAAATAGGGATATATTGTACAGTTTTTGAGGTTTGACTAAAGAAAATTGCAGTGTATTTAGGCCAGAGTATTGCGTTTTAAGAGTACAAAATGCCAGGGGACTTTCCATTTGATTAAGTCAAATGTTTAGTCTAAGCTACACCTCTGTTTGGTTTCGTGGAAACAAAAGGAAAAGAAAAGAGAGGATTATGACCAAAGAGAAATGAGTGGGGAAGGAGTGCTATGAAAGTCTCTTTATAGTGTTTGGAATGGATTGAGAGAAAAAGAAAGGAAATATAAAAAGTGTTTGGAAAATTAAATTCGATAGCATTCTATCATTTCCATTGGTTTCCATCTTTTCCCTTTTTTTTCTTTTCCGGTGTGGAATATCAAACGCTAGACATAAATCCTCCCGTCCCCCTTCTTTTCTTTTCCTTTTGTTTCCACGAAACCAAACAGAGAAGGGAAGAAGAAAAGAAAAGAAAAAAAGAGTTGCTATGTCTCTAAAGATTTGTGCATAGTATAAATTGAATCAATTCGCCCCGGCCTCTATCTATCTTGATTGCTCGATCTCAACGTGTAATTTGCTAGCTAGCTTTTGTTAATTAGATAAAACTACAACAGTTTGTCAAATGGATTATGTAATTGTTCTCTGTTGCATGTGTTAGATGTAAAAAACAGGTGATCACCATCTCTGATCACTCTCATGTCCTCTATTTCTGCATCTTCTGCATCTAAAAGCTCTAACAAGTTTCTGTTTCCAAATTTTTGACCTGCAATGTAAAACCAGTTTCATGTTGAAAACTCTGAATATTTTAAGAAAAAGGTTTGCTTAATCAAAGTGTTTTATGTCTCCCAGCATAAATAAATAAATAGAGAAAAATAAAATAAGGGATATGAGGTTCGAGTTTCCAATTTTAAAAGAAGAAGAATTAGCTTACTTGCTATTGTGAAAAGCTCATCTAATGAATCAGGCAGAATGATGAGTTTCCCTCTTAGCTTCGATCCTGAATTATCTTCCATGTTCTTTAAATGGATAGTTACTCTCTTAGTACTGTTCAGATCTTTAGCCTGTCTGTTTTCCAAACAATCATTATTCATCAAGCTGCTGAATTCATCTTGATTTCTGCAGTTAAAGTTATCAGGAATGTTGAGTGCCAAATTTATTGCTGTTTTTGGTCCAAGAAACTCGATACGATGCTCGTCTGGCTCTCCTCTGTTCTTCTGATAATTAAACAACAATCTTTCATGTTTGATTTCATGTTTTTCTTCTTCTGATGATGATGGTGTACATGTTATCTGTGTTTTCATCACACTTGCTTTTCCTTCAAGCAAGATTTTCACTGTTTCTTGATCACCATTTATCATCATGTTCTTCATATGATCTGCATCAATGGCGGCATTAATATTGTCATCCTCGACGATATTATCTTGATTTTTCGGAGAAGCAGAACGACGGCTCTCTGTTTTCAGACCTCTTTCCAGAAAATCATTAGATATCGTATCTTTAGGTTCCATGGTGCTGAAATTTTCAGACCCTTTGAGTATCTGTCGGTGAGAATACGAGAGAAAAATCGTAACACGAAATACATTCAAATTAAGGAAGGAAAAATATGACTAAAAGTGTCTTTTTAATTATTACCTGGAAAAGATTGTTCATGACAATGCATTCATCTTCTGCATTTGAATGAAGGAGATTCAACAAACCTGTCCTGTTTATCCTTAACAATTGTGAAATTTCAGTTGTTCTGACAGTGAATGGTTGTGGCCTTGAACAAAGTACCCCTATTTCTCCAAACACATCATTTCTTACAGACCTCCCAAGTACCTTCATTTCCATAAACACGTTGCACTTTAATATAAACCACTTTTGTCTTCAAAATATATCTCTGACACAGAAATTTGGCACAGAAAAAGTCCACAGAATGCACACAAAGTATATTAGTTTACTTTTTGTGTGTATTATTATGTGCACTATTCTGTGCATGTTTTCTGTGCCATTACACTTTTCGTAGATGAAAAATCATTCCCTGATAGCCTCCTTTACCTGATCTCGGCCGTCAATTCTGGCTATAATATCCTGCAACCAGAATCCGAAATACATGAGTCATATGAAACGTACATAGTCAAATATTTCATCTGGTCGATTGTAATAATTGCACATTCTAAAGTCGATTCGATTTGGTGACATTAAAAACGGCATCAGCTCACTTACTTACCACTGCTCCAGAGACCAATATATACATATCAGTCTGGTTCTCATTCTGTAGAATCACATCTTCATTTGGTGAAAAGTACTCTGCTTCCGTTTCAGAAACCTTTCCATTTATAGAACACATCAAAATGTTATTACAAAACACAGATATTTTTAGCTCGTTTAATTAATGAAAATGACATTAATTGCACTACTACATTAATGTGTCACAATAGTATACTTGTAAACATTCATCAATGATTAAGACTCATATCAATCAATATCAATCAATATGTCTTACGTTACGTATCTGCTTACTTGTAACGCCCCGCACTCGGCCTGGTAGTGCTTAAATAAGTCATAAATGGTCCGGTCAATCGCTTGAGACCGCCGTCCTCGCTTGGTCTAAAAGGGCTAACCCGAGTTGACAAGACATTTATGTCTCACACTTATATGGAGGTGAGCATTCTATTACTTTACCAATGTGGGACTTTACATTACTAGTGTTAAGTGACGCTAGGACCGTCCCCGGGTAATCACAGGCGTACACTTAAAAAGAATCTAGGCCTTTAGTGAAAAACTATATTATGACTACTATTTTTGAGGTATACTAGGTGGAGTAGTGGAGAAAAATCTAACAAAATTTAATTAGACTGTTTTTAATTAAACCTTTTTATTTATTTATTATTTAGCTTATGTAAAATATAAACATAGACCTAAAATACAGTACCAAGATATGAAAATGGACCCTTAAATTACAATTTTTGACGGGCTATCGGTATTTTCAAGGCACTTTTTTGATAGTGTCAGAACAAACTGCACTAATCATTTACTTGGGCATAGTGACATTATCAAAACAAAAAGTGTCTAGACAATACTGTTAGCCTTTTTGAGACGGGGCTTCAGACCGTGGCCCGGTGGGCCTGCCCCCGGGACGTCAAGCTCCGTGAGTACGTGACGCAATCATTTTAGCCCATATATGTTGTACTAAAAAGTGGAGGGAAAAGAGAGAAAATGAAAAATTACCAGTTGGAAAAGGAAATCATAGGAAGTGCCTTGAAAAAGACGGACATTTTGAATGCAAGGGAAGAATAAGTAGTGAGAAATGCTCGAACGAATGGCTTTAGGGAGGCTATTCAGTGTCTCTTGCTGCTTTAATCCTTCTGTTTTGAACTTTAGACACACATGTGACAACATTTGATCTTGTATGTGTGGTGGCAATTGGTTTCTTTTCACAAACTCTAAAGCTGCTCGAACTTTGTCCCTCTGCATAACAATTACAAAAGATAATCAAGTCACAAAACAAAACATGCACTAAAGGGTCGAGTTCGATCTTGTTTTCTTAAACTCGATCAAGTTTGAGTCAAGTTTAGAGCCAAGTTTTTTAATCAAGCCAGGCTCAAGCTCTGATGAGTATGGATTCGACTTGGCTCGATTGCACTTCTAGGGGCAGTCATTCCGACACTATTAACAAATTTCATAACCTAATGTGCAGCGAGACATCTATTGATATCTATCTATCTAAAGATGAGTCATATTACCATATCACGAGTGGTCCCACCGATATATTAGATTGTGATATTCGTTCTATGAGAGTGATTTGAGTAATGCCGTATATAATCACAGCCACACTCCAACACAACGAATGTCACAACTAATATTGTACTCGAACTTTTAAAGACATGACATTCTATTTTAAGATGGGTCCCACTGACATATCATATTGTGACACACGCCGTATATATCAGAGTAATTGTGGCAACAACAATACTCGTGGAGATTATTTTCACTTACATAACCTCTGCATAAAGATGGGGTAATGCTAGCGTTACAACTGCTCAGATACAACAACTGACACAACTTATAAATTTAAACTATTGATTATAATGAGTCTGCATAATGATCCATTAGTCCTACATGATGATCAATAGTGTAAAAACATATTATATCACTTATTGTGTCTGAATGATTGTGACGGTAGCATTATCTTTAAAAGGTGTCCCAGTGCTACATTATGTATAGTCTCGCTAACATATCAGATTATGAGGTTCGTTGTATCAGAGTAATTATGACATTAGTAATAGTGATTATTAAATATTTGACTTACAAAATCTCTTGTGCGGCTGGTCCAGTGGACAACAAGATTGGTCATGTTTCCAATAATATAAGAAGTCAATCCCAGGTTAAAAAGCATATAGACTATATCAAACACCATCTCTCTTGGATTTTCAGCATGTAGGTCTCCATAGCCAGTTGTTGTTAATGTCACAATAGACCAATATATTGAAGTAATATATCTATGCCATAGGCTTGCTTTTTTGAAATCCGGGTTTACCGCACCGATCCATGTTCTTCGTGGATCCGGATATCTATCCGCTATCATATAATTTATACATCCCGCACAATGTACCGCAAACAATGTCACCTGTAATTAGAAAAGCACCGAAATTGCAAGAAAATTTCAAGTTGCATGACTAAAATTACAATTGTTAAAAAAAGAGGACTAAAACTACGAGTAGAGCAAAAACATGACTAAAACGTTAATTAGACGAAGTTACAGACTAATTTTGCAATTTACGTACGATATAACATTCTAGATGCTATATGAATTATGAAAAATAATAATGGACTTACTGAGATGAGCTTGGTGCATCGAGTCCAGAAGTAGTTAAATCTAATATCTTTCTCAAGCCTGTCACAAAAAAATGCAGATATGAGTTTGTTTGTTTTTTTTTTTAAATTTAATTTATTAAAAAAAAAAATGATATTACCATATAAAGTGAACAAACCTGGCAAACAATGCACTAACGCGTCTTAGCCGCCATAGCCTAAGCATACTAAGAAACTTGAACCCAAGACTACAACCATGGTTAGTACCGAAAAGAAGACTAATCGTTTGAAACGGAACGGTTGAGCATACGTCGAAAATGAACCACGTCGATATGTACCTATATATATGGTTAATCATATGGTTATATGTATTATGTATCATCTACAGTACAGTATATGATGTTTATGTATTATCTATCATCTTTTGGGTATGATAGGATAGCTTACCTTAATGCAATCTTTTTCGGGTTATCAACAAGAAGATTGTTATGTGTATCAAGATATGCAACAAAGAAAGTGAGGACAATATCAACGGCAAAGAAGGTGTTGACTATGTTATCGATGGTGGATAATCCGGTTTGCTTGTTGCAGGGAAGAAACGCGAGCTCCAATGGCGAAATCCAAGCCGAATAAATAACCAAGATAACCAGAAACATTTCCCATGCCCTGAAATTAAATCATTTTATAAAAAAAAATCAGAATATATATATGTATGTATGTATGTATATGAAATAGTAGTGTATGATTACCTATAATGTGAGCTGAATGGGGAGATTATTCGTTTTCGAAGCTTAATTGCTTGATTAATCCGGGCTCCGAGAGATGGGAGTAGATTGAATTGGTAGTAATCATCGATACAGAAGCGTTGAAGAAAGATTTTTGCACAAGAAAATGACATTTTTTTAGGAATTTTGAATTTTATTTTTTGGGGTAAAATGCTAAAAAATTAAAGTTTACCTTAATATTGACTCTGTATAAATGAGATTTTATAGTTTACAGAAGTAGGCAGCAGATCATAAAGGTGAGGACCCTCTAGTAAAAATGAAAAAAGAAAATATGCTTCTTTTGATGAACGGTCCAGAGTGGGGGGTAGGGGGTGGGGGGTGGTGGGGAGTGGAGAATCTGGTGCTAGATGGTAGGAAGATACCATAGGGAAGAAGAGGAGAAGGCTATAGGGACAAGTTTTGGTTGGCAAAAATATGTATATATTGACTAGGTAGTTGTAAGTGGGAGTCAGATGATAGTTACACGACACACTTTTATACAATCGATTATTGTGGGACCCAGATTATATACAATATATCATACACAATGATCGATAGTGTAAAAATGTTTTGTGTCATTCTTTGGGTCAGAACCGACATGATGGTAGCATTGTTTTTCTAATAATGAAACAGAGTAATCTTTAAAGCGCGTCATTCATTCACCACAACGAAGAACACAACATATTTTTTTCGTCATTGATCATGATGATGAATCTTCCGTGATCAATCATGGAAAAAAGTAGATTGTATGACTGACTGGTTGTGGCTGGAGCATAACCAATGCAGCAGATGCATATATAGATGAGACTTGAAGATAAAGAAAAAGGAGTAAGGGAATACCTGGGTTTGATTCTCTCTCTAGAATGATTATTCTCTTCCCATGTTTCATTCTCTTATGAGTCTCATCATGATAAAGAGCTCAATCGGAATCAAGTTTTTACGTCTGGATAAGAGTTTCATTTTCTCTCAATGCGTCATGATAAAAAGATCTGGGTCAAAAAAAAGTCAGAGCCATTTTCTTGGATTAATCTCTAAATTGGTCTGGTTTCTTAGTCTCGGATACTGGAGGCTTTACGTGGAAAGGAGCAAGGGGAGATGAACTCATCCCAGGTACTTGGTGGCCTTAAAGAGGTAATGGTGGGAGCTCCATCATTAATTAGTGAGGGAGGTTTAAATCACGTTTGCTACATATCTCCAAGGACATATTGGAATGAAAGTTTATGTGGCACATGCATTTGTTCACTTCACACTCTGTAAATGGTCCAGACTACGGTTTATTTGGGCATTTCTGAACAGGAGGTGGGGTGGGGTGGGGGGGGGGTGGGGGTGGGAGGGGGATTATTATTATATGACCCTTAACTAGGGGCGGATGCATATGGTCAAGCGGAAGTGTTAAAAGATCGTGCGCTACTGGGATTCTCCTAAAAGCTATATAATTTATTAAGGAAGACGCTTCTATATTTTATTATATCACTTTAACACTCCCCAGTGTGGCCATATATAATAAGTTAACTCAATAGCAGCAAATGAGCAAATGAGCCCAATTACAAAGAGCCAACACACGCATCACGCAAGACAATATAAATGGGAAATAATAATGTTTATAAATGGTGTTCGAACTCGGCACATTCCGGCCCGATACTACGTTAAAAATCAATGCTACCAGCCTCCTCCCAAAAGTTATAAATTGTTAATGAAGGGAAAGCTACTATATATTTGTTATATCACTTTAACAGGAAGGACCAATGCTCTCGCTGAGATATAGAAAAATTGTATTAAAATAATGTAGTTCTATTGTTAGAAAATATAAATATCATTAATGCTTCAATGGAATTCGAATTTAATCCGATGCACCACTGGGATTTCTTTCACATTGTCCTTAACATCTTTTTGTAAAAATGATTGTTTTTATTATGTGATATTTTCAAAAACCATATAGTGGTGTTTGACCACCCTTGATTATACAATTTTATTCAATTTGAATAAAGTAATAGAGTGCTATTCATTAACATACTTTTCTAGTCACAATAAATCAATTTATTCGATACAATTCAAACTTAATTTCAACTGAAAAAGGATACATAATTTAGGAAGGTGATGAACATCACTTATATTTGTTTAATCAATAATAATTTAGATTCCAAAAACATAAAATGTATTTTCGTACTAAAATAAAACTAATACGTCACCAATTTTTCTAATTTAGTTGTTATTATTATTATTATTATCTAAGTTAAAATGAAGGCGGCCATATTTGCATGCATGTGTTACACATTGATAATGATTAAAGTTAATGGGAAAAAAAAAAAAAAAAAAAAAAAGAGAGGAAGATGCTGTAACATATTCCAATTTTGGTGCAGTCTGCAATTTGTATAGTGTCTTCCTTAACTGGGGCGGACCCAGATGGATAACGGTGGAGCCAGCATCCTCACCGGGATTCAACTTACGATTATTTTTATTGGTAAAAAATATAAAAATATTATTAATATTTCTACTTAATTATCGAACTTGTTCTGGTCCTCGCCATTGCCTTAACAGCCGGACCACCTCATCTCATATATATCATGTGGATATCTCTCACAGCACCGTATAGTCGCAGGAGAGGATCTGAATTCCTTCACAAACACTGATCTGTCCCTATATCAGTTCCGTGTATGACGTAAGTCGATTGTTATGTCTCAATGGTTCAATTTGTAAGAGATTGCATGTACACCAGTTCTTGCTGACAAAAGTCGATACTCCCTCCGTTTTTATATATATGTCGCAGAGAGAAGAATCACACAAATTAAGAAAGTAATTAATATGTGTATTGGAAATATATTTTTTTTATTGGAGATGTAAATGTTTTGTTGGTAAATGAGTTTTTAGTATTGGAATTGTGTTTTTTTTTTTGGAGATGTAAATATTTTATTGGTAAAGAAATAAAAAATAATAAATGTTGCATTAGAAATGTAAAATGACAGATAAATAAAAAAATGGTAAAAATTGAAATGTGACCGGAAAGAAAAACGGAGGGAGTACAAGTTTTTTAATTCTACAGCTCAGCTCAAGGATAAGACTGTCACCACAACATTCTGGTATTTTTTTTTTTTTTTTTTAAACCGATGCCAGGGGGAGGGGGAAGGCCCACTTCACACTTGCATGAAGAGAGGATATAGAAAAAGATTTATTTTTGTTTATAAAAAAAAAAAATAAAAAAAAAAAGAGTTTCAGAAAACTGTTAAATGTTTCTTTCTACCAGCTATTTTTATGTACTTTTTATTTATTTTTATTGGTAAAAAGTAGGAGCTGAGAAGGAAGCTTGAGCTGCACCCCTACAAGCATTAAATTCTTTCCATATAACGCTAATTTGGAAAATAAGATTTCCCCTTCAAAAAAAAAAAAAAAAAAAATATTTCATAAACAAAAAATAAAAGAACACCCCTCAAAAGGGGGTCAAGATATGGTTAATGGTTTGTAATGAAATTGTTTCCTAAGAAAAAAAGGAATACTGATGTTGAAAACGATAACATTATCGTTGTATTGTCTTCGTCCCAAAATGTAAGTACGTTTATGTTGATCTAACTTATTAATTAATGCATGATTGTATACACATTTTTATAAATGAAAGTTACGAGATATTATACGAAAACGGTTACAGAAACCACAAGCTAATTAATATATTTTACCCTTTTATGTAGGATGGGTGGTGTGTGTGTGTGTGTGTGGGGAGGGGGGGGGGGGGATTGTGAAGAAAGCGAAAGGGGTGTCCTATTTTCTTGAAGCATATACATGCATCATGAGATGTACCTTTGGTGCTAGATAAGGTGCTAGAAGACACACCCTCTCCACACATCTTTTGGATCTGATCCTTTATTTAATTATCTTGCAATCCCTTACTTTTCTTGTAATTGAAGTTTGCCCACAAATATATTGTTTACTTGCACTTGTTACTATCAAAGAACTTCCATTTTGGCTTCCTTGGGTTGGGGTGGTGGTGGCCTTGTGGGGATGAGTGTGGGGGTGCGGGTGCGGGTGCGGGTGGGGTGGGGTGGCCTTTTATGGTTCAGTGGAGTTGGGGGAAGAGATATTGGGGAACAAGGATGATAGGGGCACCGACATCTTTACACGTCATGGGAATCGAACTTCATTTTGGATAATACAAATTCTTTAAAACAAAAAATAAAAGTCTAAAATTTATTGGATTTATGATAAATTGAAGATAAGATAAAAAAAAAAAAATTAGTGAATGTTCTATTAACATTCTTAAAAGATTTATATTATGTGATGAAAAGATAATTAAAAAAAAAAAAACATGCCTTAGCTTTACATTGATTGGTTCATCAATTATTTTATCATATATAAAACTTAGGGTCTGTTTGTTTACACTACTTAATACTTATTCTTAAAAGAATAAGTGATTATTAAAATAAGTGTTGTTTGATAATACTTTTTAACACATCTTAATTAATTAAGATCTTCTGAATTTCCTGTGAAAAATTATGGAAAATTTTAAGTGGTTAAGGAATTACTTAATGCTGAATTTTTTCAATAAATCTACGTTAGGTAGGGGTACACCTACATCCATACCTACCTCACACCTACACCCCACCCTCACCTTACCCCTAACCCCACCCCCACCCCCATCCCACACCCCCACCCCACCCCACCCATACCCCCACCCACCCCACACCCACCTACCCACACAACCCATACCCCCACACACCACACACCCGCCCATACCCACCCCCACACCCCATACCCTCATACCCACCTACACCCGACCAAACCACACCCACCTACACCCTCATACCCACCTACACCCACCACACACCCGCCCACACCCACCCCACCCTACACCCCATTTACCCCACACCAAAGACCCCCACCCACCCTACACCCACCCTCCACACACCCACACCCACATACACACTCTCACGAAACAAATGCTAATTTCGGATATAATAAGTGTTCTAAAACGATCTAATCAATTTCAAAGACTTAAAATATTCGATTCTTAATTTATTGAATTAAGACTTGATTTTCGCCTTGATTTTAACAAACTACTTCTTAATGCAGTTCCACTCTCTAAAAAAAAAAAAAAAAAAAAAGAGATTGGGTTCATGAATGAATCTTATTAAAACTTCGTTATTTTATACGTTTGATTGATTTAAAACAAGTAAAACAAGGTTTAAAGAGAAATAAAAAATTGAGTGAAAACGAGTTAGCAATATCTAGAATGGAATAGAAAAAGTAATGTATTCCAACCTTTTTAAGACGAGAGTTTTTTTTTTTTTTTTTTTTTTTTTTTTTTTTTTTTGAAAAGAAGACGAGAGTTAACAAATGAACAATGTTTATTCAGATTCTTAATATTGTGTCTAGAAGCTATATATGATTATGAAAGCGGCTACAGTCCAATTGTTAATGGTTCAGTTTTTTAATCTCTGCCATTAAAAAAATATATACATAATGATGTACGTTGGATCATATTTTTTGTACACCATAATTAATATGCACAATAACACACTTAATCAGTGTTTTTAACCTGCTAAACCGGTAAAAACACATTAACGTAAGAGGGTACGGTTGCTCTGTCGAATTCTTCCGTGGTATATACTTCACTCCTGCCGTCAATCCTCTATTCCGGCCGTCAATAACCACCGTCAATCACCACATACTAGGGCGCCTTATCGTCACCATCATACAGCTTTAGGATTGTCTTTCATCAAAGTGCGCTGGTAAGTTTTTTTCTTTTTTTCCCTGAGAAAAGTTAGTTTATTTATGCTGCCGGAAACCTAGCATAGATGGAAATTAAGCGTGCATACACTTTCATCGTGGAAATTCTGCTGTTTGTGTTATAATGTTCCGATTCAATTTCGAAAGCTTTTGAGTTTTGAGCATTGTGTTCTTTAAAGGGTTTTTTTCTTGTTTGGTTTTCATAGAAAATCTTGTGTGTTTTGTGTGATGCAGTTCTTCTGTATCAGTTTTGACACTTCTTCTGAACAAATTAGAAATTTCTGAGCATTCTGCTTGTGACATTTCTTTTGTTTTTTCCCTTAATTTATTAGTTATTTTTTATTGTGTATTGTTGGAGCACCACAGTCAATCTAATTTTGAGGCACAAACTCGACTCTGGAGAGGTCGAAAATTTCGACCTCTGCAAAGTCGAAAAATTTCAAAAGTGTTGTGTCCACTACAAAAAAAACAGGTTTTAATGACAGGAATTCCCGTCATTATATGCCATTTTCTCGCCATTAAAGACTTCTAATGACGAGAAATCCCCCTCATACCCCCGTCATAGTCGCCCTTCTAGTTAAAGCCTTCAATGATGAGAAACCTGCCTCGTCATTAAAAATATTGAGGATTTAATGACGAGATTAGACTCTCATTAAAAATATTTCTAGTGACGAGTAATTTCCTTATTATTATACGATTTGCCTCTCATTAGAACTAAAGTAGAATATTAGTTTCTACCCGTTAATGACGGATATTACCGTCATTAATAAATGGAAACCCACTCATTAATTAGCTATGGCCATTATCAACAAAAGACATATAATGACCGGGTTTACCGTCACAAAAACAACATTAATGACGATAAATTTTGTTTTTATGTTACAATCTATATCAAATCCACCCGCGCAATGAGAAGATGCAAACAAGCAAATTCAATTGCATCAAAAGTTAAGGGTGCATTTGGACAAGGTATATTTCACTTTGTTCGTATTCAACAATAAAATTATGATTAAGACATTTGGATATCGTATCGAATAAAGTGACTGTTTAGTATTATGAGAAAGTGTGAGAGAATTATTAAGATAAAATTTTTTTTTACTTAAATGAAACAAATTTGTTGTTGAAACATGTAGAATGAATAACAAACCTGTGAGCACAAGCAAGAAACTATAGAAACGTCACATCTTTGTTAAGCAACACTAAAACTCTCATCATATTTCCTCTTAGCAATTAGCGTAGAAAGATCTGTAGTAGGATCCAAAGATACCACATGAGACTAATTTAACAATAAAAAGGAACAAGTAGTTAAAGAGAATTGTCCAGAACATACATGAGAAAGAGAACAACTACTATTGTTGACATGTAAACGTATATATAAGGAAAGGTGAATGAGAAAGCAATGAACCTGTTCATGCTGAGTAAACCAAATCTACGCCTTAGAGGCTTCTCCTTCTACAAAAGAAATCAAGAGATATCATAAGGAAAAAATGTTAAATGTGGCCTTTAGGAAAAAGAAGGTGAGCATACAGAAATAGGGGTTAAAACAGGAATTAGTATGTAGAAGAGTGTGGCTGGCCATCAATTCATTGAGTATAATGGACAAACTTGATGAATGAGAAAAAAAACAGTGTATTCTAAGACTAAAACGACCATACCGGTAAAGATGGTTGCATGATCGGGGTTCCGCCAGGAGCATTTTCATCTCTGACACAAAGTTGAAAAGTGAGTAATTTCTCACGTTGTGAAGCTAAATTGATATGAAATACCAATAAAAGCTTTTGTTACCTCATATAATTCCGGTAGTACAAATCTTCACGCACTTTTGAAGTAAGCTCGTTTACAAGGTCAGTGTGTTTCAGCTTCAAGTGTATGCGAACAAATTCAGCAGCGTGGAAGAGCTTTGCACAACCCTTGGCACCACAACCGTATTTCCAGCCATACTTTTCATCCCTAATCTTACGGACATATGGATTTAAACCTTCAACAGCAGCTGCATCTATCATCTCTTTTGCTGCCATCACCTCAAGAGGATCACGACCCTTGAGCCTGACCTGCCAATCTGAGTCTAACTTCGTTTCCCATTCAGCCCCCCTATTTCTAGCCGTATCAGCCTTCTTGTTATCCCCTCTAACGTGTCGTAGACCCTTAGCTTCATTGCTTTCAGACAAACCATAGTAATGTACCCCATGTACGCGCCACAAATATGTCTGAAGAGTATCAAGCAGCTCTACCCCTTCCAGACCCTTTGTTGAACTTAAACCACGTACAATAATAACCGGCCAAGTAGACCCACTATGGGACTTGTCTCTATTTGCTCTGTCATTATCAGCACGGCACAAAATATTATCTTCAATACCTTTTTCTAAGTCGAGCTTTCTTACTAGCTCATGGGCTTGTACAACATCAATTTGAATTCTTCTAGGATCAGAACTGACTGGATGAGCCTTAGGTGCAGCTGAAAGATCGGTTTCTTTAGCTGGCACCCTACCATGTTGTCTCATTTTACTGTCATCATCTACATCTTCATCTTTATTAGGATCATTAGGCTGACCAGACTTGTTTGATGATGAAGCATCGTGTGCCGGACCTCTGTCAAAATTTGCACAGCTGAATACTCTATTCGATAAACAAATACGAAGGTACAATCTAGAAAAATGAACAGAGTTAAAAAGCATCACAGATCCAAGGTTCCAGCACACAAATCATTCTGAAAATCTTTTGCCAATTTCTGTGTGGCCTCGTTCCTCCTAGAATAGACAAGATCATTAACTCAAAAAAGCCATCGAACGATCATGTAAAAAGGATTTTAACATCATTAACTCAAAAAGCCATCGAACTTTCATGTAAAAAGGATTTTAACACTTACAAGCCCTCGCAACAAATTTATAGAAAGAAAACAAAACACACCTTTCTATGACGGTAATTAAGTTTGTAGGATGATATTTGTCCTTTAACTTACAGAAACAGATAGCACATCAAAACCCGGCAAGGGCAACACAAGAAAATAGGGAACCAAAGAACTCCAAAAGACGACAATCACCATTCTTCATTCTTGTGAGCATCAAAATACGTATTTTTCAGGGTTATGATGTACTATGACTTGTATTCTTGATACCTAGAAAAGGAGGATATTCCAAATAAGTGAATATAAAGTGTGAAGCAGAAAAAATGAAGGTGTAGACAGGGGAGGTGAGAAAACAAAGATGATACTGAAGCAATACAGAGGCAAATATTATGTTTTAGAAAACAATTCGTCAAAAAAGAATTCCAACCATCCACAGTCACCACCTAATTAAACTGACCTGCGCTCGGTCTCAGCAGGCAAGATATCGTCTTCAAGCTCCTGAATAAATTGCTTATAAGACATTAATCCTTCCCTGAAAAGAGTATTTCCAATATTAAAAGTGAACCAAATTAGTAACTGAATCCTTCACGTTAAAAAACTAGCAATCAGTCTACCAAATAGAAAATTGAACATCCGTTAGAGCATCCATTGAGCTACCTCATTCATCTCTTCTATCCCTCTTTCGTAAAGATAGGAATGCATTTTCTTTTCCTATAAGGTAAGATTCAAGCACGCGAATTCAACAAATGCATCAAAATCAAATCCCAATAGAATACAAGTACCTTTGAGTACTCCCTTTAACAAAATCATCGGTTGTACCACCTCGGCTGGAATCCCTCTCTGAAAGACAAAGTTATAAGAAGATGGAATAAAACAAAAGCATGAAGCAGTTATGTCACAAAACTAGAAGCGACAAATTAGATAATACAAAGTAATCTGCAGTAAACTTGGTAAACAAACTTATAATCTATGAAGGAGAACTAGACAAAAAGAAATTTCAAGGAAAAACAGCCAACAAATAGATGCAAACAAATTTTAAATGATATCTCCCCCAAGTACCCAATTGGAATGTAATATTTATATACGTATGTATGTATGTGTGTGTAAATACAGGGAGTTCAGCAATACCTCCTGTTAAACATAAGAATATGCACAAATCAATCCACTGAAAAGAAAAAATGGCACATTTATATGTATACATAGAACGAGGAAAAGGTTCTAAAGGATTAAATGAGTAGAAAGTGAAGCGGAAGCAACCATTTTTATGTCAATATTCAGGAAATCGATTTATCAAACTACGATACTTACACAATTTTGGAAAGATAGGACGACACGACAAAACTTGTGCCTGCAAATCCAGATCTTGATGTCTAACGGTGAAGAAGAGCTAACTCTACATCGGATTTTCCTTAATTCGTTGAACTCCGATGAAAGGTGTTGCCTTGACGGATCCAGATCTAGATGTAGAACGGGGAAAGCTAAAATGAGATTGGACTTACCTTATTTGTTGAACTCTGATGAAAGGTGATGCCTCGTCGGAAGGGGAAGACTCGTCGGAGAGATGACGTAAGCGGGTGGAAGACGGCGGTAGAGGGCAGAAGATGGTCGACTGAATTCTGGATTGGAATATTTGGGGTTGGTGGTGTTTGAGAATTGAGATAGATATATATTTTATGAATACATTTAATCAATAAAAGGAATTTTTTAGAAGATTTCAGGAAATGAACAATTTAAAAATATAAAATTTTAGGAACTAATGAGAGGATGTATATTTTTGATACCTAATGAGGGGAAATTTGTTTGAATAATGACGGGAAATAAAAGTTGGTCATCAAATTTTTCTCTCTTAGTTAAAACTGCAAGATAATGACTATTTCAAGATTCTCATAGTCCTGTGGATTTTATTTTTGTCAATCTAATGCTTTCTTGATCAGTTTTCGTCATGGTCTCTTACGTCGCAACCTTTGTATGACAACAAGTTTTCGTGTATGTTGATTATATGCTTCTTTAGCCGATTATATTTCAAGAGCATAGTCCTGTGGATTTTATTTTTGTAATGCTTTCTTGAAGTACGCATGGTATGCCTTTGTTGCTTAGATGCCCGTCAATTATTGTTTGTAGCTGTAGTGCAGATGAATTTTGTTTACATAACATTTGTAATGTTTGTTACATTTAGGTCATCGACGAAATTGTTAAAATGTGCCCCACCCCTTCTGGTCACGAAAACAAATTATATGTCCTCGGGTTTGAACAAATAGGTTGCATAATCCAGTTATGATTTCTTGCAGGTCCTAGCCTCACTCATCATACGGATACGGTTGGCTCTAGCCGAGACATTTTGCTCGAATTGCGGAATTCTCGCACTTGAAGAACCTACAACGAACTTAGACAGCCCTAATTCCGAGAGTCTTGCCGCAGCTCTATCGAGGCCCAGGAGATATTCAATTGACGTACGAGGAGATCATCTTCATCTACACACCGGGAAACAACTCATTGTCTCCTTAAGCTATTTGTACATTATATATTCAGAAATTTCACATCCTTTCTGTTGTTCACGTCCTATTGTCTAGGCACATTTGTAAACCTTTTGGTGATTTTTATGTTACAGCATTTGGTGATTATAGTTCTAGTTTTACAGACATGATTTTGGATTTTTTGTTTTTATTTTGTCTTCTGAATTGATATTTTTATTTTGGATTTCACTAGTATCATTGGACATGAAAATATTATTATTAGATAATTTTTCATCTGGGATTTGATTCATGATCTCACGATGATGGTTAAAAAGAGGCAATTGGTTTAGGGTATTCTCTCGTTGTTTCAACTGAATGCACAAAATCTGAGCTTGTGCCATATGCCACAGCTAACTCCATTTGAAGCTGGTAAACTTGGTTCTGCAAACACGATATCGCGCCGACGCATCCATACATAGGGTCTCTCATTCTTGCAATTTGTGAAGTAATTATGGAAAATTAGGGATAAGGGCAATCAAAATATTATTAAGAATGGAGACAACTACATATTTTTTATAGGGAGAAGGACAATCGCATAATTTTTATAGCGAGAATGACAAACAAATGAATCCCAAAATCGGTGAATCTCCTAGTGAATCCCAAATCGGTGAATTTCGATAGTGAATTTTGATGATGAATCCCGAAAATCGGTGAATCCCGACAATGAATTTTGAAAATTAGTGAATTTCGACGATGAATTTCGGCAAAGAATTTAAATGAATGAATTTGAACACAAGTGAATTTCGATAGTGGATAAATAGTTTTGTCCTTTATGCAAAAGTTTCAAAAGACTGTCCTTCTACTTAATTGATGAAATATTTTTGTCATTCTCCCTCATTCCCCCAAGTAATTAATGCTGAGAGCAACATAGGCAAGACATCATAGGGTGTTGAGAGAGGTGTTTTGTAAAGGATAAAAGGTGTGCAAATCATTTATTCAAACCGAATAAATTCTAGATGGAAAAAATAACCACGATCAGTGTTTTTTCCTTTTTCAAGAACTTGAATGGAATATTGAGCTAGTAAATGAGCTCAAAACGGTATAATTAGTTAGGTCCCGGTCAATCTTTGCAAAATAATAGAGCAAAATTCGGGGAACTATCACATTTGGGTTAATCCGGGCTTGTTGGATGGTTCAATTTCTGATAAAAAAGTGACCGGGTCGGCTCAAATGGCGGGTCAGACATTCTTCTTCATCCGGTCTGCTGCAATTTTAATGAAACAAGAAGGAAAGAAAAATAGAAAGAAAACTTTGACCAACGATATCTTGCAATTTCGAGGTCTGTTTTTCGCGTCGTTTGTTCCGTTGGACTCCAAAATTGTTAAAGATCAAGCGCTTACCGTTGTACTAAAACCAATTGGTGTTAGTAAAGGCGCAACTATATTTCTTATCATTTAAGAGTGTGGGCAATCTGGCCCAACACCCCCCTCAAGTGTTAGCAATCTGTCTAACACTTGCACAATTTTTTTTAATAATGTTCCAACCAGGGTTCGATCTCATGACAAGTAGTCATCTCGTGTCCTACGCGTTTGCAATGAGAGCAAAACAGTTTGGTTTTATCTATCCGATCAGCACGAGAGTTAGAGCGATCAACCTGTAATGCAAAGGCATGAGTATCAGCTGCGTCTTTCACGGCTCGGCCACGGGCAATCCCCCGAGATCGTTCTTCCTGAGTGAAAGCGAGATAGGCATCGTCTAAGGACGGAAGAGGATCCCTGGACAACAGATTCGTTCGCACAACCCCATACAATTCGTCATCAATACCTATGAGAAATTGGTGTAATTTCTCCTCTTCTCTGTCGGATTCAAATTTTCCAGCTACCCCACATGTGCACAGCCCACACGTGCAGCCATGGAGAGGTTTGAGGCGATTAAGATCATCATACAAACCCATGAGACTATTATAATAGTCTTCAACTGTCATGGATTTTGTTTGTTTGCAGTCAATTATGGCAGCTCGCAACTGTTGAAGCCTAGGTCCATTGGCAACACAAAAACGTTTTTCGAGATAAGCCCATAATTTTTTCGCTTCATCAAAATATGGGATCGTGGAAACCACCTTCGATTCCATACTTCGCAATATCCATGATACAATCATGGAATTTACAGTATCCCAATCAAGCAACTTCGTCTTCTCTGTAGGTTTGGTGATCGTTCCATCAACGAACACGAATTTCCGTCGAGATTTCAAGGCGAGGGTCATTGCTCTCGACCATGCCAAGTAGTTATCAGTTCGAAGAACTACATGTGTAATAAGGTTACCGGGTTGATCACCGGAACCAAGATAAAAAGGGGAGGAGGGATCGAGTTTTCCGTCGTTTTCAGCCATGGTAGATCAATGAAGCTAGCACGCTGGTGTAGCTGATGATCACTTGAGAAAAAGAAAAAAAACGGCGGTGAGTGTTTAGGGTTTGGTGATTGGCTCCGACTCACGTTAAAGATCAATGACTTATCGTTGTCTTAAAACCAATTTGGTGTTAGTAAAGCGCAACTATATTTCTTATCATTTAAGAGTGTGAAGCGTCTGGCGGCGAAAATTCGAAAATATTCAATGGAATGAATAAATCGATTTTGAGCAGACTTCACGTGTGTCGGGTTTCTTAAGAAACCATTGCTTTGATATCGAGAATCACCCAAACGAAAGTAAAAACACATCGAAATATAAATGGAAGAAAAAGAATTTGAAAGGAAAAAAAATGTAGGAGAAGAAGACAACCATGTATACAATGTGTGGAAATTAAAATAAAAAATAAAAAAAAGTACAAGATCGAAAAAGACAGACGGGAAAATATACTAACTGTGGAAATTAAAAAAAAAAAAATCTAATGAATTTCTGTTGTTTTTATTTTATTTTAGTGGATGACCGGTTTGATAGGTTCAAATATTTTTGATGGTGCGTAGTAACTAATAATGCGTCAAATCAATTCAGTGGTCTCTATTATTTTAATATTGATCTAATGGTAAACTGAACCGTTCAGTTTTTTTTGTACTGACTGGACCGTAGTATTTCCTTATGATTATAGTCAACATAGAGAAGCAATAAAATAGAGAGAGAAAAAAAAAAAAAAAACATATAGAAACTGGTACTGTATTACTCCCTCCGTCCCATTTTGTTTGGGACATTTAACTTTTCAATCGCTTACGAAACGTCTAATTAATCCTTCGAATTTCATCAAATGGTCTAATACTTTTTATATTTATGTACTTTAAGTTTCACTTTATCATAACCCTAATAATATTACATATATTAACGAAATTCCAAGGATTAATTAGACTTTTCGTAAGCGGCTGAAAAATAGTGAAATGTCTCAAACAAAATGGGACGGATGGAGTATAATCTGGTTGTCCGAGTTAATTATGTAAAAAATTATCAATATGATAATAAATTTGGAATATGATAACTGATCATGCTGATTTAGGAATTCACGTTTGAGCTCCAACATAAAAGGCTCCCACTTTCTCGGTCCCTAAAGTCAATACATTATTTATATTGAGAGAGTATGTCTCAGTGGTTCAGTTTTTAAAGACCGTATATATGTACACATTTTTTGTTGAGAGACATCAATTGTAACGCCCCGTTCCCGAATACCGAGTCCTTACCCGGAAATAGAACGTTCGGCACGTATAATATAAAATAAATTCTATATTATACGTAAGCCTCTACTACGTCGTATCGAGTTTCGCATTTACGGAAGCTAAAAGACTCGGGTGTATTTTTTTTGTACAAGATAAGGATAGAAACTCAACCATACTAAAGATAGAAAGATAACTTACAACCACGAACTTCAAATCTTACAACCATACGATGTTTAAAGAAAGGAAAGAAATACAACAAATGTCTCACAAGAAAGAGTCATAAAATGCCACATGTCCTGAAATGAAATTACAACACAAAACTTGAAGGGGAAACAACATAATCTAATAAAAAGAATTATGATAAAAGTATAGTATGATAGGAGCATCAAAGATCATCTTCAAAGTCCTCGTCAAACTCTTGTTCAACCTGTTTCATCTTCTCAACCCCAAACACAACAAACATGCATTTGAGGTAAGTACAAAGGTACTTAGCAAGAAATAGAAGCTATTGCATTAACTAGATTTCACAAAGAGAGGTTTACATAGTTATTATGTTATCTTTATTTGACCGACTCAATTCTAGGGTTCACTTACGCTCATCAACATGTTGTGACTAAACGTTTCTAGCTTAACTCAAGTTTGTTACACCGGCATTCAAGGGCACCACGCACGGTGCTACCCGCCATGAGGTATCGTTTGCAACCTATTAGTGGATCACACCAATAGCCACGGGTTAAGACCGATAGTGTACACGTTCGCGAAGTCACTCTACCATTTAGCCGTTTATAGGCCGTAGAGTTATTCACTTTATCATTGCGCCACACATCGCGATATAGACAAGTGCCTTACCAAGAATGTTACGATGTTTAGTCTTTTACTACACACTTACGTAAATTATTAATTATTAACTAGCCACCTAAGTGTTTTCAAGGTCAAAGCTCACTTAATAATTCTACTCCTCTCTTTGACTCTGCACACAACACCCTAAACACGTACATACGACATTGATGAATACTAATTCATCAAAGCACAAGCCATTCATACTCTTCCGACGGTCCCGAACTTCAACTCTATGGAAGAGTACATTCGGTGCCGGAACTAAACGCGCGTGGAAGCTTAATCAAGGCTTGTTCATGTTCATTTAATGTTATTAGATCCATTGGAACGCCCCTAAACCATGTATAGTATTAAAACACATATTTTTATGAGAACAGGGGTCAAGAGTGCGCTTGCCCTGGTCAAGCGTGCGCTTGTGTAACTATTAGCATCCTGTTTTCGCTCGGCAAAGCGCAGTGTACGCTTGCCTTGGCAGCAGTGTGTACGCTTGACTTGAGCGGTGTACGCTTGCCTTGAAAGCGGTGTATGCTTGTGCTCTCGATAAACATTCCGGTTTTCATTCGGCCCGATCTGAGAGTCGCTTGCCTTGAACAAGCATACTCTTGTGCACCGAAAAACTAAAACTTGACACTTTTTGCACTTTACGATTTCCACTCAAAACCAACCAAATTTAACATCCTTCTAAACATCATAACAATAGAAAATCTTTACTTTAACATCACATATCACCAAGCAATTGCATGACCCCATTTAAGCATGATTTCAACATCAAAACACCCCAAAACAAAGCCTTAACTTCACCAAATCATAATTAATACAATAGAGAAGATTTCCTTACTTGATCAAAGCACTACTCCAAGAAAAACTCCAAAAAATTGCAGGCACTTCTCAAACTCCAACAAAAACCTATTTAATCCACAACCAATCCAAGAACTAGTTAGGATTAAGGTTTCTAAATACTCAAAACTACGAAAATACACAACTTCCTCAACCAAACATGATCAAAACGTGATGAATCCAAGATTAGGGCTATTTTCATACCTTGATGAAATCTGAAATCTTAGTATCAAAACGATCCTTGCCTTCTCACGATGCTCCCGCTATAGATGAATCAAAACGGAGTAGTAACGAGCAATGAATTTGAAGAAGTCTCTTTTTCTTCTTCCTTTGATCTCAAACTCGCAATTAGAGCGTTTAATTTTACGACAATTTTACGATTAGTGGGAGGTTATTTCCCAAATAAAACCTCCCACTAATTAATAGTCATTAAACACTCTAAATTCCCTTTATTTACAATTCAGCCCCAAAGAAGAATATATATATGTATTCGAAATATATATATATAATTATATACTTATATTCAATTATAAACTTTAATTCCATAAAAAGATAAACATAATATTTCGTTTCTCCATGAAATGACACGCATCGTCTCTTTCCTAATCGAATATTACATCAATACAAGATATCAATCTCGATCTCGTATACCCCAAATCAAAGGCGAGGCTACTACTACAATACTTTTGTTTTTTTATTATTGAGTTATGTACGTTTCCGAAACGAAACGATACGATACTACTATACTTTTATGATGTTTAGGACATATAACTTAGATTATACTTCAAACAATATTACAAAATCATATAAATTTGAAATAACAAAGAAATCAAAAAATATTAATGAAAGTAATTTCCCTAAACGTCACAATTTGTCTCAATTAAGTCGTAACAATGAGGTAGTAATTGTTCGATCGAGTAGGGTCTTATAATTATTTCATTGCATGCAATCATGAGTCAATTCCCCTGCAATTTTTTGCAAATACTAAGAACAAAATACATAAATAATAAACAAAAATAAAAATAAAAAAGAAAGAAAATCCCCACATGACTGGTTAGACAATGTCCAATGAGGTATAATGAATGTTGTATTTGTGGGTATCAAAAGCGTGCTCACACTTCATTTCATAACCTTAATTAGAGGGATCAATCAACTCTTTACGCCACTCATGTCGGAGACAAAACTGTAATGAATAACTATCGTAACATAAGACGAACCAAATTGCGTAAAACGTGTCACATTTTATTTTGTTACCTTCTTGTCATCAAATTCCATTTCATTCGTTACCTACACCGCCATCACAATTCCCTTAAAAATTACTTCTTCCGTCATGGAATATAGGATCTAATGGCTCGTTTGTAATTCCGCATTTGAAATGGAATGAGAAGTAATGATTTTTCATTTTGCTCCATTGTTCCGGTGTGCTTGTAAGGTCATGAATTAATATCATATAACATTGTAATTCAACAAGATATCAAAGTAGAAGTTTTTGGGTTCAAATTTCTTTACAAAAATTATTGTCTTATTTAGGGTGGGCGTCCCAACCATATTATAAGCCACATTTGAGAGGGTGTGCTAAGATATATAAAATGTTACTTATAAATCTATATCTCAACTAGTTTAAATTTTTGATAGAAATGGTAATTCTACATTTTGTACTATTCAATACCGCCACCACACCATACCCCACCCCTTAACTTACTTTAACCACCCTCCCTTATCCAAAAATACTTACCCCAATCCTTACCTACCTCGTTACCTTATCTTACCATATTCTACCAGCACTCTACCTCACTCACCTATTGCACGATTTTACCTTATTTACTTACCGCTAGCTCAACCTACTCCACCATCCACCTACTTTATATAACCATTCCTCACCTTAACCTAACCCTCCACGATCACCTTATCTCACCATGTTATACTATGCCCCTTCACATCACCATACTATATGCTACTATATCCTACCTCATTCTCTTTGCCCTACCCTACGTTACTACCATGCGCTTCATCCCATCTTATCTCGCCCCACTCCACGGGCCCTCAGTCTACCCTACCCTACCTCACTCTAACACCTCACATGCCTCCCAACATGCTCCTCGTCACACCCCACCAAACCATACCACTACCCCACATTACCCTACCACTTCACCCCTATCTCACCTCTGCCCTTAAACCACCCCACCCTACCATTCATCGTCCACCATCACTTGATGTGTCATCTGTTATTGAATCTTATCAATTTCATTAATTCACTTATCAAACGCAATAAGAAAATTAATGGCTTCATTCCAATCAATTTCATTACATCCATTTTACTTCATTTTATTATTGAGGCGTTTGAATGTAGTTGGATTGTTAAATCAATCAGAGTAGTGATACGAGCACAACGGCTGTATCATAACGAGTGACACAACGGTGATCTGAATCGTTGATAATAATATACCTAAATTGATCAGATGTAAATACAACATTATCAACGGTGCAGATTATCATTGTGGCACTCATTGTGACACAACCGTTATGTCCGTATCATTACTCAATCAATAATTGAGGTGTTTGAATGCAGTTGGGTTGTTATTTTTTATACGTAAAATGTGTAATCCAAAGAGGTGTTCGAATATAGTTGGGTGAGTGTTTGTTTTAGGTATAATGTGTAATTCAAAATTGTATTTGTGTTTTATGATTTTGTTTGCCGTATATCTAACTTTGTCAAGGTACCATTGTTATAATTAATGTGTAGGCCATGTGATAGGTGAAAATCTAATACTGTATTTGTTGTATACCGTTCTCTTGGAGTCCCATAACATGTGGGAGTTACTAAATATAGGGAAGACAAGATTCACATTTATAAAGAAGATGAAGGACCATATAAATTGAACAATTAATCTTTAATTTCTCTCTCTTTAAATGCTAAAAACAAAGTTTTGGTGGTCCTTTATACTCTTCAACTGGCATATCATCATAAATAGAAATTCTAATTCGAAATGATAGATCAAAGGACCATAGATATTACATAGTGGAGTCCAGAATATGGGGTTACCAAGCAAAATTGTACTCATCACAAAGCCAACTGATTCTGTATTGAGTATGTCTAACGCTCAACTCCCCAACACCCCCCCCCCCCCCTCCCAACCCCCACCCCAAAGAGTGAATTACATCTATATACTATCTTATTCGAGAAATTCTGAAATGAAGTGACTGTAATGTTTATATCAACTAAAAGATTGTATAATAAAAGGCGAGGACGGGGCCATTATTTGAACATGGGGTGTTCTAGTAGACTGCATTCAAATACGGGATTGGTTGAATTAAGACGAATGGATAAATTGAGCTGAAATTATATATGTTTTTTAATCGGTAGACTAAGGTTTCTATGTTGTTCCAAACTATGTAGAAAATCTAGCCAACAACGTATAAGTGAAGATGTGCTTAATTAATATGGAGAGTGGAACAATATATCAAGTTTTAGTGTGAGACAACTTTAATTAACAGGCCCATCAGTTGTGGCCTATAAGAAAACGTCCAACACTTGAACAATATAAATGGGTGGTTCAACACTTGAACAATATAAACTGGTGACTCTAATACTATGTAGAAAATATAGACAACACATATAAGAGAGGATGGTCCTCATGCTCAAAACCTAGGTTTTGAGGTGAATGAAATTTATCTTTTAATATGATGGTAAAACAATAGCAAATGTCTACTGTGAGACAATTTTAACATACGTGACCCTTGAACACTTGCAAAACACGACTTACAATCACATGAGAAATTCCCTAAAAAGTCCCATCCGATGCTAAAGTCGGTAGAAGATCATAAAGTTTTTCAGTAGTGTTTAAGTAAGTACAGAGAAATGATACTTGAGATTTATATAGGTCTTGAGCCAACATGGTAGCGATTCGGTAATGACCATGATGCCGAAATGGCACGAGCAATATCAAACTGGGACTGTAAATGGGAACCTTCTCTGTGATGGCGTAAATGGTGAATACATGCTTCATAATTACCATGTATGTCAAGCCAACATGCAAAGGATAACTCATTGTAGTGGAGCAACCGGAGTCACATGCATCAAGGGGCACTTGCTCCCGCTGAAACATTCTAATTTTTTTCATATTAAAACGGTGTAGTTTTAGTTTTATAAATATATACACACCGCCCAACGGATACATTCAATAGGACCCACCACCTTGTCTGCTCCAAGCAATAGACAAATATATTTGTGGCCTCGGAGCTTAGCTCATTTGTGTCCCTACTGATATATGAGAAGATTTATTTTATATCAAAACTATGTGCTTTTGTTGTCCAATTAATTTCTTTCAACGGAAACGAAAAAGTTTTACACACATCCTTTCTATCTCTAACGGGACCCGAACCTTGATCACTTGTCAGGTGATACTCTAGTGCTCATCATTAGAGCTATATTTTGTTGATTGTTGTCCAAAATTTAAAATACCATTTGTGCACCAGTTATACTCCACTAAAGTTTTTTTCTTTTTTTTTCTTCTTCTTTTTTTTTTTTTTTTTTTTTCTGGATCTAACATTTAAGTGTGGATAAACAAGAATATGTTCCAGCCTTTTCATAACTTAATGTCCATATATCAGAAAACATTAAGGGGTTCTTTGTTATCTTTAAAACTTACTTATCAATCAAAGATAGTCATTTCCTCTTCTTCAAATGTGTAGTCATTTTGTCTTGATAGAGAATATATTTTTTGCATCACATATTATTGCTCATTTCTCAAAGTTTTTCAAACATTCTTCACTTCCTTTTTAAGCTTAACTAACTAATATTCTTTCTTTTTGTTCATTAGTCATTTTTCACTACTTGACTTCTCATTCAGACCAATCTCTCTAAGAATATTAACATTTTTTGGGGTAAATATTGGATTCAATTCTAGAAAAGAATAAAAAGTAAAAAAAAACATACAAGAGGATAATATAAACGTCACTAGACGAGTTCTATTAACACCACGTAAATATTTCGATATCATATCTTACATAAAAAAAATTAATTTTTTTATGTGAATGGTATACTCTAACTGTATATATCAATTTGATTCGGTCCAGTCTGTAGCTTGTTAATATTGGACTTCGGCCCAGACATTAGAATTTACAGCCTAACGATATGCTACCATGATAAAACCCAAAGGCTATTTTACAAGATGGCCCAAATAATCAAAATAAAAGCGATTCATGTGTTTAATTTGCAATTATTATGTAACAATTATTTTGGATGTCCTCTTGCATCCTTACAACTTAATACTATTTATTATATAAGTTAGAAATCTCAAAAGACATCTACTAAATTGTCAAGTATTTAATGTAGTTAAATTGTAATGTAGTGCTACAAAGGATTCACTACCTATATATATGTATCACCTTCATAGTTGCAAAATGAAGGTGAAGAAATAAGAAAACTTTCATTTTCCTTTTATCTACATCTTTGTTCTCATAAATTTTTATTTGTCTGTTATTATTTTATAACACGTTATCGTACGAATTGCTTTGAATTGAGTGAGCCATGGACCTTTGATTTCGGATGAAAAGAAGATAAGCTTCGCGCTTTTTGAAAGGTTTGAACAAAATTTGGCTTTATAAATTGTGCAGATCCGTTGATGGGCGGAAGGAGGTGTTGTTGTACCACACAATGATCAGGGAAGTATTTCTATGATTTTAATTTTTGTAACACAACAATATTGTTTTGATTTTATGTTTAAGTGGTTAGATTTATCACATTTCTAGTTATATAAGAATAATTTTTCATGTTTATTGATTTAGACACAATTTTTTGAATTGTATATCTCGAATCAAAAGAAAATAAGAAATATGAAACAAGTCATTTCTCCATGTTGCGTTGTATCATTCATTTGTTGTTGTCTTTCTGAAGGAATAGTTCCTTGATAAGATTTGCTATATTTTTAACATGGACTTCATGAGTGGCAAGTATAATGTAAGTGTTCATGTATAAAGGATGTCTCAGTAAGTAAGTTTCTCCACTATATTTTTACTACTATATAAATTTTTTTTTATATATTTAATTCAAAAGTCCGTCAAATTTTTCAGTATTAATATTCATATCACAAAACTTCACAGTGATTTCAAACAAATATAACCACTAAGTTAGAAGTTAGGAAGGTGTCATATATATCTCTTTCAATTCACTTTTTAGCACTAAATTCAAGTGTATGTGATTATGGTATAAGTTTTGAAGTGATAAAATATGTATATTGATATTGTTGGTTTGTTTTTATAACTAAACAATGTTGTCATGTATGTAGTATTTTTGTGCTTTTATGCTTAGTCTAATGCATAATTTTGGCAAATAACATGTAAGAAAAATTAATATGCCTAGTAAAAAAAATTATTTATTTATTTAATGAAAAGTTTTTAGATTGGGTTGCATGATTAAATGTTACTACCCATATTCTAACATAATTTTATACGTTTACTAATAGTTGTTTTTTTTTCTCAGTTGATCATCATATGCCAATTCCCTCTTATAAGGTGATCAATCATTTGAGAATCATATACTACATATCCGTATATTATCTGGATAAATCATCTACGGCACTTGGAAACTACAAATGAGTTGCGAGATATTGAGATTTTCATGACAATATACTTTGTTGGTGAAATTACCATCAAATGAAGCACATAAAGGAACCCAAAACTTGTCAAATGTGTTGCTCTCGGGTATATTGTTTTGGAGATATTTGATATGTCTTTCGATGAGGTAAAGTGTTAGAGGTATTTATTTTATTTGTTTCAATTCATTATAAATTTTATGTATGATTATACAATAAGTATTTTGATACTAGTTGCATCGATGATATCAATAAAATGATATGATATCAATCGAGAGAAAAATGATATGATCATTTGAAAATGATCAATCTTTTGAAAAACATATATGGACATGAAGACCAAAACAACCTTTGAATGGCATAAAAGTGAATATAAAATCCACCGAAATGAGACAAGAAATTTGGAAATGAAAAATGATGATTATCATATTTGTCTCATTGATAGTGCAGAAACGCACATTATATTGAGAATTAAAGCGGATATCTCAGAAGAATATATGGGAGAAGCAAATTTCAGATGCAATATATGCAAGTGGTATATAATAATATAAGGCTTCAGAAATGCCATTGAAACAAAATTGTTTGAGAGGAATCACCATGCTCTCCCAAATCTCAATATTTTTATTGAGTTTTAAAGATATCTAATATCATTTACTCGTTATGAATATCATTTCCCGATTAAATGAGTATGAGCAATATGTTTTAAAATGATGACATATGTCCATTCCTAGAAAAGAATGTGACCAATATAATATGCATGAGTAATGCAATGATATGTGTACTATATTACATAAGATGCATCATATTTATACAATTCGATTTAAGTGAAATGAATACGATCAAATTAAATTATATAAGATGCATAATGTTATACAAGTGCATTCTCATCAAGTGAATGTCATTAAAAAATTTTAAGATGTATCATTCCGTTCACCAAAATGATCGTGGAAATATATTATTCTTTTGGAGATACCAATTACCGTGGTTATAGCAAAATGAGACTACGGATGGAAAAACATTGAGATGTTAAACTCCATACGAAATTATTGAATTCCCCCGCTTGAAATATATTCCTGAAGTTTGTTGATACCGCATAAGAGAGAGATATCACATTGAAATGTAGAATCCGTCACACGGTTATTGCAAATATTCGGATATTAATTATGATAAAAGTATTGTCCGAGTTTCTCAGGTGGAAAATGAATGCAAGTAAATCATATCACGTGACAAACATTATAATGAACTTGATGTTCATATCTGAATATTCGTGATTGATTCACGTAATATACATATAGTGTTGACACAATTTACTATGTGAATTATTTTATTAACGTTTTGGTAATATAAAAATCACGAAAGACATGTCATAAAATAGCTATATAGCATATCAATATATAAGACACAATAAGCATTGTCAATCTCATATGGGGGAGAATATGAACATTAAGTTAATTTTATTATATATCAAAACCCCCCCAGAAGAATGTGAAAAATAATGTGAATGATTCTTGAAGAATCTGAAATGACATAGTATTATGTTGATATTTATTCTATACGCATGGAGCGTATGAGATGTTTGTTTCCACAAGATATAAATCTCATAGATATGAGATAGTTAAATAAATTTTATAATCATTGGAAACAAAAGTCAAATAGCACTTGATCATGAGGTTGATATAGCAAAAACTATTGTGTTTCGAAATGTGTTAAATCGCTTGAAGCGAATGATAGAGCATCAAGTTAGAGCTCGGTGCAATTACTACATCCTTAACGAAGATCATTTCCGGCATTAGGGAGATAAGAAAACCCCATTTTAAGATATAAGAATGCCGTGAAATATTATAAAGATCTTTTACGCATCATTCGGACTAAGTTGCGTAAATAGTTTAACTTGCGATGTTTAGCAAGGAATCGCCGATGCTTTATTGAATATAAAGAGTGACTATTTATAAATGCACCAAATCAAATTTGATTGATAATAATATCTATGCGAGAAGCGTAGAAGACCGATCGGTGTAATAAATAAAAATCCGCGGAAAATAAACTTGATATTGATATTAAGTCGCTAATGAAATATCTCGAAAAGATTCGCTCTTGGCGAAAACCCCAAATAAATTTGCACGTGCATCAAATGATCAAATATTGGGGTTGCGAAACAATCGATCCATATATTGATAATGATTTGGTTTATGCTAGCAATGAATATTATGGGAGAATTTTATAATATACTATCACGATCGTCGATTTACATCGTTGCCTCATAATTTGTTATTATAATGCGGATCCGTAACCCAAGTCGGAATAGAGTCTTTGAAAACACATAGACTGGGTACAAATTAAATAAACAATAGAGGCTGATCTTGATTAGAATTTGGTTCTGTAATAACCAATTATTGATTTTGATCAATTGCATTCTCCCACTATGGATAACATCATGTTCCGCTTTACTTAATAAATCAAGCGAAAGAACTAAGGATTTTTATGACGTTGTGACCGTATATTTCTAGGTCATTAGACATATTTATATGAAAATGTATGATTGATTTTAGACATGAAAATCGCAACTTGTATATATTCTTTGAGTTGCAAATGTCATTATATTGCTTAAAATATTTATGTTAAAGGTAAGAAAATCAATCAAGAAATTCCTATGAATAAGGGATATATATAAATAGCTTATGCATAATGACATGAGTTGTGTGATATTACATCCCCTATTTTTATTTAGAAGATAATGTTGATTGTGTTGCAAGTGTTGCACAAATAAGTAGTGGGTATGACAATTTTAGCCCCTACATTTAAATTGGATTCTAAAAGAGATATGACTTATAAAAGGTACGCTATAAGTGACAATCTGACATATTTGTTCACTAAGTTCATTCCAACATCTATTTTGGAGAATTATGTTTATAGTATTGGAATGCGTACATTTGAATGATTTGTTGTCGCTCGGGGGCGACAACTTCAAAACAATCTTGATGCTTTGGTCTCCCGAATGAACAATGATTGTACTCTTTTTCCTTTAACTAAGTTTTTTCCCATAGGGTTTTCTTAGTTAAAGGTTTTAACGAGCGATCGGTCTGCAACATAAAAACGCATATGTCATGAACTACTTTCCTTGTCTAGTTTTTGTCCCACCTCGGGTTTTTCTAGCAAAGTTAATAGTACATGACATATACGTTGTTATGCAACTTAGATAGAGCAATCAAATCACTCCATATTCAATGAGCTTTGTCTACTATTACAATTGCAAAGAAGATTGTTCATCTCAAATTCGATAATATTTAGATAAGTGAGAGAGCACATGATCTTCCGAAGAGATATGTGATGAATCAAGTCAAAGTGTTGATCCGGCGATTCAATTACACTCAAATGACGAAGAATTGTAGCGATTCATGTTATTCGGTTGATATTTCAAAGGACGCAAGAGGAATTATACATCACACTTTTGCGGATGATTTACAAATAAAAAGCGATGCAAAGTTGTTCGAGATCAAGTGATCGATTCGATCGATTTATTCACGAAACATATCCTTCTACTACATTCAAGAGAAGATTTCTATTTGCCGATTCAAAGATCTCATATATCGATTTCATCGAGGAGGAGTAATAAAAGCACGAACGAATATGTACTCTTTTCCTTACTAAGATTTTTTTCCCACCTGGTTTTTCCTTAGTAAGGTTTTAACGAGGCGTATTCTTTGTGTCGTTGACATCCAAAAAGGGGGGAGTATTATGTAACAATTATTTTGGATGTCCTCTTGCATCCTTACAACTTAATACTATTTATTATATAAGTTAGAAATCTCAAAAGACATCTACTAAATTGTCATGTTTAATGTAGTTAATTGTAATGTAGAGTTCTGAAAGTTATTCACTACCTATATATATGTATCACCTTCATAGTTGCAAAATGAAGGTGAAGAAATAAGAAAACTTCATTTTCCTTTTGTCTACATCTTTGTTCTCATAGCCTTTATTTGTCTGTTATTATTTTATAACAGCAATCAAATAAATGGACAAGATTCGGTAATTAAATGACAATTTGATCGTATCAATATTTTAAAGAAGATTTACTCAAAACAAAACAAAAAAAAATTAAAACAAAAAAATTAAAGAAGATTTTTATGGACGCCACGTAAATACTTCGGTACTATATTATACACACAAAGTTTTACATATGAATGTGATGCTAGGATAAACATGCATCACATCATCAACGATTGTGGTAAAATTGTCTGAAGATGAATTTTTCGATGCCTGACGAAGCAATTCAAAAAACATGAATATGCGTACATCTCTTCTCGAAGGGCTGATGATACACACGCATGTTCAACTTTAACAAAGCTATTATACCTTTGCGGGAGTTTTTCGATGGACAACGATACATGTACATTTTTTATTTGATTGAGTTTGAATGAAATACTTTATATAGTTACAGATACATGTGCATCTTCAAGTTCGATATGAAAAACTTCTTGAAATGCTATTTCTTATTGAGTTAACAACTTAACATTAATACAACTACATCTCTGGTTCAATGGAGCTTGACGAAGTTCTAATAGCTACAAATGCAATGAATCTCTTCAACATTCATTGCCTTTCCATCCTTCAAAAGAATAAATAACACTTGCATATGCAGTTTATGCGTAATGAAAGTTATTCTATTTTTCACGAGCCACTGATGGACGTACATCTCTGAATGTTGATTTCATGGACATTCAGGGGCGGACGCAGGATCTCGGGTAAGGGGGGAAGTAAAATTTTTAAAGGCAAATACAAAATTTAAGGAGGGCAAACTATATGTATCATACAAATTTTAGTGTATTTTTTTCGGATTAAGGGGGGGCAGTTGCCTCCCTTAGCTGTATGTAGGTCCGCCACTGTGGACATTAATACACATATATACATCTCTGATTCATTGGATTCTGATGAACTCCCGATAGCTACAGATGCAATGAATCTCTTCAACATTCATCATTTCCCGTAACAACCATCAAAACAATAAATAACACATTTACCCGGGTAAGTTATGAAAAGCGTCCTATTTTTCACGAGACAGTGAAAAACACACATTTCTTCGATAATCATCATTTTTTTCTTTCACCACTATCAAAACAATAAAGATTATACTATATACGTAAACGTATTTGTAAATGTTTTTAGAGATTTTTTAAAGAGTTTTAGAATATTACGGTTTATTTTTTGATTTTTTTTTCCGAGGTTGAACCTATCATTTTTGTCTAAAAATGGCTTAATAAATTGACCTTGTCTTTGTACGGCCCCTTCGTCTCTGTGTGCTGTGAAAATCAGCAGCGGTGGGAGGAAGTAGAAAGTTCGTCAACTGTGATTCCAACCTCTTTCTTTTCCATTTTTTTCTGGAAAAAAGATGGAGCAATCCAAGTCGGATTCTCCAGCGTTGGATGTTAATGATCATCCTGATTGCTCACCGGTGGGATCACCGGACGTTGCTGATTCTCACTTGCCTCTTCTGCCGCCGCCTGGTGATCTTCCACCGCCAGTTATTTCTGTTGATCTTCGCGATAAGATTATCAAGCAGGTATTTTTATTCTGTTTGATTACTTGTATGTATGGTAAGACTATTCAGAAGCCAAGATTTTAGTTTACGGGACTTGATTTGTTGAAGGTGAAGTTGATTTTATGTTTGGAGTTTGTTGTTAAGTAGTATTGGAGTAGAAGAGTTCAAGATTCTTGGCGGTGGCTGGTGTTTGATTATTGATTCTTGGGATTTTAATTGAAAATGTTGGGTTCTTGAAAAAACAATGTTAGGGCGGGGACTAAAATTTATTGAATAATGATCAAATATTAGAGCTTGTGTTCTTTGTGAATTAATTCGTACTTTTGAATTTATCCTTGTACGCGGAGGAATGTGACATTTGAGGTTTTGGAATATCTGTAAATGATTATCTTTGTTTGTGAATGGGATTTTTACTGGACAACTGCCTTCTAGTGTATCTATAATCATGGCAATTTGCCCCATGGGCAAGGGGCATAGGTCAGTGGTAAAACAGCAGGGGTATTGGATTGGCAGTCTTGAATTTGACGTAGGGTGTGGGAGTTTGATCCTCTGGATCGCTTTCTCCCAACAACAAAAAAGATGTACATGTAGTCGCATGCAAACTAGACCACTGAAGCAAATCCTTCAATTTACATTTTCTGCAAAGCTTTTGGGGCAGGGCAGTGGGGGCCCTTTTGGGTTAGGGTTTAACCTTTTTAATAATCAATCCGAAGTTTGTTAAGACGATTTAAAAAATTTGGCACTGTGGTATAGGAGGCTTTCTTACGCCTTTGCTTATTTTTTGGCTGGATTCATTTTTGTTTTTTTCGGTGCCTGATCAGTTTGACCTGTTTTTCTATTTGTAGGTAGAGTACTACTTCAGCGACGAAAATTTGGTAAACGACAAGTTTCTCTTGAAGTACGTGATGAAGAATAAAGATGGATATGGTAAGTGCTCAATTGATATCGTGGATTTCCTCGTTTTCTTCGTTTAACTGATTTCAGCTCGAAAACATTTCCTCGTTTTCTACGTTTAACTGATTTCAGCTCGAAAATATTTCTGTCCCATTGGTTTCTTCCTCTTTTGTACTATATGTAATGTAACAACATCCATAGAGCCTTGGATAATTTTGCTTATTCAGTATCGTGTGTTCTTATCTTTAAAGTAATGGCTATTGTTTCTGAAGAAAGTTGGATGGAATAGTCATATCTTTGTGATGGACTCAGATTGATGATTACCATTTGCCTTATCTGTAATGTGCTAAGTTCGTTGTATATTCTCTTACATATAATTTGGAAAATGATTTTATTTGTCGGCAGTAAAGTGAATGTGATGATTATTGCAGGTATATTGTATTGAATAGTTACTTGAAAGAGAAAGGTCCAGAGCACAAATATAGAACTTCCGTCGGTTTGTTAAATCTATTTGGCCTTTACCGTATCGGACTTGGAGACTTTTGTCTTGTTTAGGTATCCGTCCGGAAATATTCAATAGGCTACTGTTAGCAAATCTTAAGTTTATGACATGTTTAAAGCAGTTAGTGTCTTCCATTCCGAGAATGGTCTAATTCTCATATTTTTCTATTGCGAATTGACCGGCCTGCCTATTCATGGAAAATTCTTGATCCGGCATAAACTCTCATACTTTGTTTTGTGACAATTGATTCTGAATAGTAAGCCTTTTGGCAGATTAGAAGAATTTGTTACGAGTTGTAAGATCAAACATATGATTCATGCAACGTGGGTGACAAAGAGAGGTGTGAAAGGAAACTATTGAGAAGAATAAGTGATACTTGACGTTTGGGAGGATATTGAACATAGTAGTAGGCTACGAAGGCAAGTTACCCCTATCCTCAGCCCGACCATCCACACAAAGGCTTGAGTGTTGTTAATCTTGTTGTGTTCCGGTGTGCTTGTGAGTTGGATTACCAATTTCGTATTAATTATAATACATTTAAGGTGAGAATATCCAACTGTAGACTACGTTGCATGATTTTGGCAGAATAGGATGGTGTTAGACATAGTTTCGATGTACATTGAATGAATGAATGCCTACTTTCTTGAATAAGCATTAGGTCTATCAAGAGTCAAAAGAAATTCCGGGTCATTTTGTTCTTGATCAATTCTTGCTGTATCACTTTTGTTTTCGTGTGGACTTACGTGACTTTCTCCCACATGATTGACTACCTTCTTTGAAGGAGGCATTAACACACATATCTCCTTTCTCATATAGTCCTTGTCCTTTGTCCCATGATTCAGAAACGTGCCTTATTTCTTGCAGTTCCTATTGGAGTTATCGCTTCTTTTAGAAAGTTGAAGAGTCTAACAAAAGAGACGTCGTTGATAGTATCTGCGTTAAGGGAATCTTCTACTCTTGTAAGTCACTCAACTTGTCGTTTATTGTTTTTTAAAGCAGTTGAGAGTCTAATATTGTATACTTGGGACTGGTTCTGCTTTATTTCGGTACTCAGTTTTCAAGTCTGCTTTTTGGGTTGGTGTTGTAATCAAGAAAGACTTTATTTTTCATCAACTAGTCTGATTGTTACGGCAGATAGTGAGTTCAAGTGGAAAGAAGGTTAAACGGCGTCATCCTTTTCCAGTTTCAGTGCTTAAAGACCCTTTGGTAAATTCCTGTCATGTAATTCAACTTTCTTGGCTTGCTATTTGCCTCCTCGAAAAATTTATGCCTTTCTTTTCCTTTTTTTAGGCGTGCACTGTTTTGGTAGAAAATTTACCAGAAGACCATTCTTTGGAGAATCTCCGGAAAGTCTTTGGTGAAGCTGGAAAGTACGTGTCTTTATGTACTTTATAGTTTATATGGTCAACTTTTTTTTTTTTTTTTTTGAAATGTTTATTCACATATTCTAGTTGAGATATGTAGTGTTGAGAATATCATCGTTCGTGAGGCACATGCTGTGATGGAGACTAAAAGTGTAACCACTGCAGAGAAGCTGCTGATGGGCAAGGTATGGTCTCGGGTCTGTTTATGTATTATTTTGATTTTCATGGAGTTCCTTCTGTAGGTTGTAGGGTAGCGGTAAAAGCTGTCGTTGTGATGATCATAGGTTACGGGTTCGATCTTTTGAAAGAACCCATTATAGAAATATAAGTTAAAATTGCGTATAACTGACCATAATAGCCCGATCATTCCCTGGAAACTGTATTTTGATTACTCACCATGTCCTTTTCTGTATGTAGTTGCATGCCCTTGTGGAATACGACTGCGTAGAAGCTGCTGAGAAAGCTGTGAGTGTGAAATAATGACCCTTTATCTTGAAAACTGCCTAAAGATAGAGTGGGCACAAAGTTGACGGTCTAATGATGGTTTTCAGGTAGCCTTATTGAACAACGAGCAAGATTGGCGATATGGCTTACGTGTCAAGCTTCTGAAGAAAATGGTAAATCTTTGTCATAAATCTGGAGAAAATGGTTACATCATGTCATACGTATTCATTCTGAAGAAACCGTTAACATCTATCTTGCTGTATATCTTTCCCGAAAATTTTCAGGGCAAGCCAGAACAGAGAAAAACGTATAAGGAATCTAACGGTGGTGAGAAAAGCAGCATGTCGAATCCAGGAGTGGATAATGAGAATGCTGAGTCAAGGGAGCACCATCAGGACGCACATGGCGAAGAGGTTAGACTTGCAAACTATTACAATTACTGTGAGAATTAGGATCAAATATACCATCAAATGTTTCTGCATGACTGCATTTAGCTTGTCTATACTAGCTTGATGAAACATTTTGCAATTGAAGGATGGAGGAGAGCATTTGGTGGCGGAGGATAAAGGCGGGGAACAAATGCAGAAGGAAAAGAAAATGAAGAAACAAAAGAATGGGGATCATCATCACGTACAGAAAGAGAAGAATGAACATAAGAATCGATATCATCAAGGTCAAGGTCAAGGCCAAGGCCATGGCCATGGCCAGGTTCATGGTCAAGGCCATGGTCAAGGAAGGCGACAGAAACATGGCAGCTGTCCAAACGTTCATGGTATTTGAACACTTAATGCCCTTCTTCTTTTGTCTCCTAAGAACTGATATAAAGACACTTTTTGTTGGTCTTTCCTGTTTCACTATTTTTTCACTTATATCCCCAATGTTTCATCTTAACACTTTTACCCCTCATTTATGCATTTCTTTACCTTTTGCAGTCCATTTTCGTTGCGTGTCATGTTTTTATTTGGTTGGAGCATGTCCTACCTTCAATGTTGGTTGTTTGACACGTAGCAAATTAGACTGAAAATGTAAAACAATTCACAAATTAGAGGTAAAAGGTGCTTCTTGTTAAATGAAACATCGAGGATAGAAGTGGAAAAATCATGAAACAAAAGGGACAAAAAAATGTATATATCCATATCTTTGGATTAACCTTTACTCAAATTCGTACTAAAATGCTGCCTACAGGTCATGGAGCAGCCCCTGCTCATAATGTGGAAGTTTCAAAGCCTCCTCCTGGACCTAGAATGCCAGATGGCACTAGAGGATTTGCAATTGGGCGCGGTCGAGCTCTGGTTCCTGGCACGACAAGCTAGTTGTGTGTGTCTGTCTCTGTCTGGATTTCCTTCAAGCATGTTTTGTGCAATCTGTTTATCCTGATTTCTGTATTTGAGATAATAATAATTATAATAACCATATCTTGTTTTGTAACTCTATGTGCTTGTAACTTGTTAGACGAAGATTCGCGGTGTGGTGGTGTTGTATGATGTTCTTTTTGATTATCTTATACTAATGACCACCTTTGTAGAAGAAATTTCACCATGTTTTCAATCTGGAGGCTGGTTAAGAAACATGTTTTTATTGCTTGATGATTTCTTAGGTTTAACCTTTTGTGTTTACTGGTAATTAGTCTGCATAATCATTGAGATAATGCTAAGGTGCAATGCAGATAATGGAAAATTTTAGGAATTTTAGGGCAATCACTTACGAGTCGAGCAATCCCTTAAAACAGTAATGCATGAACTTGGCTGGTGTTCGTTTGAGCGGGGAAAAAATGTTTGAGATCGGTTTGATTATGCTTGAGTTCGGCACGATTGTGCTTGGAAAATTTTTTAGCACTTCGAAGCTCAAACTTGAGCTTAGCAGTTCGGTAAAAAAAATGTTCTGAGTTTTAATATGCTGGAATTCGGCATGTTGAATGATACAAGTATTAAGGTTACAGTAAAGGAGACTCTGCACATTGTTGAACTAAAATGAACAACATATAATAAAAAGGAAAATTGTAAGCAGTGACGATATCGAATTATTGAGGAAAAAAGAATGCAGGAATAACCAATTAAGCTCAAACAGCATTTGGCTAATCATTCCAAAAAAAAAATTTATTTTTTTAAGAAACATTTCTTTCTTTTAAAAATGTCTTTTTATCAAAATAAAATGTTTTTTTTTTTTCAAGCACCGTAGGTTGGCCCAGCCATACCCAATGGGTAAAATATGGGTGTTGTAGTGGTAGCTTTGACTTTGAGTTAAAATATGGAGTTAGATCGTTTAAATTAACTTTTCTCGAAGAAAAATAAAATACAAACAACGTCTTGCAAACTAAACGAATGAAACGTGACATTGATTTACATCATCCATGAAACTCCACGGTGGGACAGTGGGACCCTTAGGTTTGGGCTCGACTTTTTATTTTTTTATCTTAAGGGTATTAAGTCATAATGAATCCAACAACTAAATACACTCATTGTCTTCGTTTGGTCTAAAATAATTTATCAAGTTCATCATGTTTATTCTGCTGCGCAAGTTGAAAGAGTTTTTAGACAGATCTTATCTCTGAAGGACTTTGATTCCGTACAATATACACTTGACGTTTAAGTGCAACAAAACACACAAAACGACGTCGTTTTATGTGTAGAATACAAGCAAAACGATGTCGTTTTGTGTGTTTTATTGCATTTGACCATCAAATGTATTGGAGGGGATCTTTTTCCGCCTCTGAATAAGTGTCAGACTATACAGACACGACCCGGACTGAACTCTAGATAAATCCACGCAGTTGGACCCCAATACTGAAGCTTTAACAAACAAACAAAAAAAATCCATCATATCTCAACTTTATACATTAATAATATCTATCTCACATTTTCAAAGTGGTATATTTACATTTTTCCTGTTTTAGGAAACCGATGTTTTGACCCTATAAAAGGATTTTAGATGTGGCTCCACCACCTCACAAATTTCATCTCTAAATCAGCTCTGATAATATCTGTAAGTCCTAAAACTTTAATCTAATTACATTATTTGAGTCATAATATAATAATAATTACTTAATAACACCTAAAACAGCTAAATCATAAGTTATCAAATGTTTGAAATACAATTGGCTGGCCCAAGTGCTCATATAATTCAATTCAAAAAAAGGGGATGCAAGCGAAAGTCTTCTGTATTTCTGTTGTCCTAAGCGATCACGTCAGATTCCCCCCCACACAAACAATAAATCCCTTATTTTTCCTCTGTACTTTTCGGTTTTCACCCCTTTGACAACTCATACTAAGAAAGTTTCTGGATACTATATCCACATATACATTGTATTTTAAAGGTCAATTGAAGATGACCTAGCTAGTGGTAATGAGTTTGAGTTATGTTTAGTATAATAGCAAACCTATGACTCTAAGCCACTAGGTTGCGTGATTAACATATCCACTCATACCCTGATACAGAGATAGTGGGTCGCACAGGACAGGAAAACAGAGTCATTGGGTTGTCTGATTAACATATTCATTTATCCTGTGATACAGGAGGAATGAAGATCTTTAGTGGTTAGAGTTTAACCACTTTACATTGCATTCTAAAGGTAAAACACATCCGGAAGTTCTTCTATGGTGGGTCCATTTTGAGAAAGAAAAACGTGGGATGAATCAACTACACGCTTTGATTCAAATTCAAACTGTGTGGTCCAGGATCATCGACATGTGTCTACGGTGTAAATAAAGTGATTAGGCAGAATTACCCGACACATACCTACTTGTCTTTAACGTGGGTATCACACTAAAGGAATTGATACAACAAGTGGTCACATTAAGGGATCACACTGCATTCTTACAACATAAGAGTTATAATTTACTAATCCTTGTGAATTTTTTTGTGTCATACATTATAATCATAAATTTCTATCGTCTTTTAGTATATACACTGTTGTAACGGATCGTGGAGAGAATTTATCAGATTTGAGAAAGAACAAAAATTCATACTACCAAATCAAACACACAAAGAAAAGAAATACATAATTTAACATGGTTTTCTGTAATATGTCGACTAGTCCACGGACAGAAACGGAAAGATTATATTATCACAATGTTTATAGACTTCTGCAATATTTGAACTATGTTACAACATATATATGCGTATTTATAGCCATAGAATCACGACCCTAGCCGCTACAATGACACATTAGGAAATTGACTAAAATAACCCAGATGTAGTCTTTACCGAATTCAGATGAGGACTACCGTATGTAACCAAATTCATACTCAAAGCTAATTCAGACGTAATCATCATATTTCAGCGAAACTAAAACTTAGTTGAACACCACTACTTGAATACCTCAACTGAAATGAACACCACTTCAAATGAGTCTTCCCAATTTCAGGTTTGATACATGAAACTTTTGAAGTGGTAATTGTAGTATAAAACTTTTCTTCCCCCACCCCTTGAACCTCCATTCACCTTTCTTCCTTCCTGCATCAGCAGTCAATCCAAAGCATCCATTCACACAATAGTCAACCCAACATTCTAGTAAAATTTGAATATTAAAACCCCCATTCAAATTCAACCTTTTTAATGCTTTAACCTTTTCCTTCATAACTTTCTTCTCATCTTTCTCCATTATCCACTTTCCTCGTTACCCATTACCGCAGCCTTTTCAATTCCTTATATAAGCTTTCTTCATTCAATTTCATCCAAAACCCATCTCTTTTATCATCTATAAGCTCCACATTCTCTTGCAGGTTGCAACACAATCATGATCTCCATATGGGCAGTTATTTCACACTACACTCCATGGTTAATAGCTTCCGTAGCATTTCTTCTTCTTCTTGAACAAATCAATTACCTGAAAAAGAAACAATTTTTACCAGGCCCAATTTTTGTTTTGCCTTTTATAGGTAGTGCCATTTCCATGGTGAAAGATCCCACAAAGTTTTGGAATCATCAGTCCACTTTAGCTAAATCTTCTCCTCTTGGAATATCCGGCAACTATATCGTCGGAAAGTTCATTCTGTACGTCTATTCAACCGAATTGTCTCGTAAAATCTTTGCTAATGTTCGACCTGATGCTTTTCATTTGATTGGTCACCCTTTTGGTAAGAAGCTATTTGGAGAACATAATTTGATTTATATGTTTGGACAAGAACATAAGGATCTCCGGCGAAGTATAGCTCCGAATTTTACGCCGAAAGCTTTGTCCACTTATACTTCGATTCAGCATCGTATAATTCTCAAACATTTAAAATCTTGGCTACAAGAAACAGAGAAGAATCCGTCTGAGGCGATTTCGCTTCGAATTCTTTGCAGGGATATGAATTTGGAGACTTCACAGACGGTTTTCGCCGGACCTTATTTGAAGGAAGATGCCCGGAAAAGATTCAATATTGATTACAATTTTTTCAATGTTGGCTTGATGAAACTGCCTTTTGATTTCCCGGGTTCTGCTTTTAGAAATGCAAGATTAGCTGTATCGAGATTGATTGATACTCTTGCAGTTTGTGCTGAAGAAAGCGAGAAGAAAATGCAAAACGGAAATGATCCAAGTTGTTTGATTGATTTCTGGATGCAAGAAAACTTAAGAGCAAAAACAGAGGATGCTGAAAAAACATACAATCACAAAGAACTTGGAGGCCATTTATTTGATTTCTTGTTTGCTGCACAAGATGCTTCAACATCGTCGTTGTTATGGGCTATAACTTTGTTAGATTCACATCCTCATGTTCTTGAAAAGGTTCGTTCAGAGGTGGCGAAAATTTGGAGCCCGGAATCAGATGAGCCCATCACCGGAATGCAGCTGAGGGAGATGAAGTACACGGAGGCGGTGGTGAGGGAGGTTGTGAGAATCAGAGCTCCGGCAACTATGGTGCCTCACATTGCCGGAGTTGACTTCTGGTTAACAAAGGATTATATGATTCCAAAGGGGACGATTGTTTTTCCCTCTGTTTTTGATTCATGTTTTCAGGGGTTCACTGAACCGGAAATGTTTGACCCGGACCGGTTCATGGAGGAGAGACGAGAGGACCGGGTTTACAAGAACAACTACCTGGCATTTGGTGCAGGGGCCCACCAGTGTGTGGGCCAGAGGTATGCTATTAACCATCTGATGCTTTTTGTGGCTATGTTTGCTACGTTGATTGATTTCAAAAGGGATCGAATGGACGGCTGTGATGATATTGCCTATGTTCCTACCATTGTTCCAAAGGATGATTGCAAAGTCTTCCTTTCACAAAGGTGTAGGAGATTCCCTTCTCTTTTATGACTCAAATTCCCTTGGTGATTTGTGGTGTTTTGGACACTTGACAAGGGTATGATGGTCAATTACAAGGCATCGTGGTGTTAGAGTAAATTGAAATTACGCAATGTTAGCTTCTAAACAAAATCGTCACTATAAAGTTATACAATATATTTTTTACATTATTAATCATATTTAATATGATTAATGATGTAAAATTTTAATGTATAACGTTGTTCTGACAATTACGTTGTGGAATGAAGTTTTAGATGATGGATATACATATCAATTGGTTTGGATTACTTTGTTGGCTAGTTTGTAGAATATATTCAAATTTTCATTGTATTATTTATTAAAATGGTGCTTTCATTCATGTGGATTGAATTATTTTTTTTCCGAGGAAGTGGATTGAATCATTTGTATTTGGATTATCTCATTTATTAAATACTAAGTTGGTTATCATGATAGATTACTTTTTTTTTTTTTTTGATAGAATCATTACTAAATTATTAATATTGTGATGCTTCTTGTGGGTATTTGGCTTATAGAAATCTATATATAAATAAAACACAACGACACCTCATATATAAAAATTAAAACATAATTATTCCTTTTCAATGACAATCCCATGGTCCCACTATCCTTTATTTTATGTGTATTTTGATTTATCTTTCACCGGTTAGGGTACAATTTCTGTTTTTGAGTTTGTATATTTCATTGTTTCAATTTTGCAATTTTGCATCAATAGCTTCAGTATGTTTTTTTGTTAGTGAGAATGATGTGTTCTTTAATAATAGCTTAAAAGATATGTGTTAAAACTTACAAGTATGTTTCTTGATTGTGAACTTGGTTTTTGAGACAAGACGTACTCAACAGCAACCGTCAGACAATCATCAATAGGTTGGCAAGTTGATTGCCACAAACCTCATATCATGTCGTCGAGGTGTTGGACCAAACTTTCACCTTATTTAGACATTATAAACAACCCTACAATGGCATTCGAAAGGACATTCACTATCAAACGAGCCTGGTGAAATGCCACGGATCTTAGGTTCTGGTTCTTGCAACATATTTCTAAACAAAATTAAATGTTATTTTAGAAAAAAAATTATAATGTGAAAGGACTTGCACAAAACTATCTAAACTTGTAAAATAATAGTATAATAATGTTCATTGAAGTGTATTTTTTAACATATTGGTAAAGTAATGAGAAAATGCCGCAAATAGTATTTTATGAAAATAACATTATGCATGCATGTTTTATTATTATTATTACTATTGTTATTATGAGAAATTAGGGATAAGGACACAATCTGAAATATTATTAAGCAACAGGACAACTACATATTTTTTATAGGGAGAAGGACAACTGCGTAATTTTATAAGCGAGAAGAATGACGGTGAAATCCGAAAATCGGTGAATCTCCTAGTGAATCCCGAAATCGATGAATTTCGATAGTGAATTTTGACAATGAATCCCCGAAAATCGGTGAATCCCGACAATGAATTTTGAAAATTAGTGAATTTAACGATGAATTTCGGCAATTGAATTTAAATGAATGAATTTCGAACACAAGTGAATTTCGATAGTGGATAAATAGTTTTGTCCTTTATGCAAAAGTTTCAAAAGACTGTCCTTCTACTCAATTGATGAAATATTTTTGTCCTTCTCCCTCATTCCCCCTTGTTATTATTGTTGTTGTTGTGGACGTGGACTTGTGGTATAAGCGTATAATCAAGCTTGGCCGCAAGTGTTTGAGCCGAATATTGCATTAGTTATGTGTGACTCGTTCAACGTTAATGTTCGTATATATCGAGTTTGAACCATGCATACTTTCATAGTCCATATATCTTACGAATCTAGTTTTTCCTTCTTCGCTTCCTTTCCCTCCCCCGAGAATATGATTATCGTTTCTTCCTAGAAAAGCACCGTCATTCCTTAAAAAAAATACCACTTTCTTTCGATTATTTCCTCACCCAAAAAAAAAATTAAAATGGCATGGGGTAACAAATTCATTTTATATTAAGTATATAATATAACTAGTCATTAACCCGTGCTCATGCACGGGATTTGTGAAAATATAAAAACGACTAATGAAATAATTCACTTAAAAATGGACTTATTATTATAAATTCTATAGACAACGTCAATATCTTTATCAACATGCTGCCACGGATAAGAAAGTAATTCAATGTTCATCGAAAACTTAGGGCCAACTCGTGGAGTCTACCGTTCCACATAATGCAAAACATGATTTTATGAAGCACCAGTTATGAACATTCTTGTATGGAATCAAAATTTCTTCAAAGATATTTCAATTTATTTTCCAAAATAAGATATACACAATGCACAAAGAAAGTCGGTAATATTTCTGAAGCTATAAATCATCACTTGAGTGTATTTTACCTTAAACTACCATTTGAGAAGGGGAAAGAAAAAAAAATAAAAAACCACACACACATCCCTTCCAAGAAGCCAGTGTTAGTGTTACTTAAGTAGTAATTATCTAACCACACGTACTCCTAAAATGTGAAAATAATATGACCGTTGATTTGTGTAAAACTAATTGTACTTGACCCTTTACTTGAGAGTATCCTTGCTCCTTCGAAGGCCTCCGTACAAACACATGCAAAATCTCAAATTACAAAACAAATAATCCATGGTTTTCCCCGGATCAGTTTACAAAGTATTCTACATGATGTTCATATACATATATATGTATATATACATATATACATATACAATTGAGTAACATCCTCTCCTCCCTTTAATATCAAGCATTTTTATCAAACTTTCACCCGGAAAAAGAAAAAGAAAATGTAAAAAACTTATTTGAAAATTTTAAACAATATTTCCGAAGACGATAATAGTAAGCCAATTCTCGAATTTAAGAAAAACATTGATCTAAAAAAACACGCCTATTATTTTTAGGAATTCTTTCATTGAATTTAACAAATCTTGCTTCCAGCTTCCAGTTTTGATTAAAAGATATAAAAAGTTCGTACCCACTAAAAAATCAAATTACCATAAATTCTCGATACTCAACAACATTTTCATGGTATCCTCTCTTGTGCCACCATATCACATGCAAAACACATAGCATTGGTAGTAATGAAGCCTTGACCTCTGATTGGGATTTTTTTAACAAACCTTATAAGAGTGTATCCCGGAACAGTGTTTGTTTTGTTTTTTTTGTTAGTTTTTTTTTTTGGTTGGGTGAGAGGAGGAAAAGCCTTGAGTAATATCCCATTACAGAAATTGGTGATACAACGTTTAAAATAAAGAAAATCAAAGATTTCAACTACTTATCAAACAGACACCGGAAGCCGGAAGGAACACGGCCTTCTTATACAAAAAGAAAGCAGAACATTCATATAAATTTGTACACTGTTTCTAGAAATTCAAATGGACAATCTATTTGAAAGCTTGTGGACTTAACTTAGCAACCACACCAATTTTATCTACTTTTTGTTGATAGTGATTTAATTAGTTGTGTAGGTGGGCATCCTTCATTGTTGTATGGGGTATTACTAAATTAATTGCTCGCTAAAACAAACGTAGGAATGATCATGGAGGTGGTTTATCCAAAAAACTAATAGTATTAAAGATCCCATCAAGATTTTACCTTGAAAAATAACGAAACATAATACAACTATGAATAAATATATGAAAAAGAGTACCGCTTTGTCACAGGCGCCTGATGAAAAGAATCACATCACAGGTAATAGCAATTAATCATCAAAATCGCATGCAAAATGCATCTTCCACTGAAATGAATCAACATCGAATATTTTTTAGGAAGAGAAATACCATGAATTATAAAAGTATTGACTTCACATACCCATGAACCAAGATGGGAAGGAAAATAAAAAATAGAAACAAAATGAAATGTGACGATAATGATTAAGAAGAATAAAAATAAAAACATATGAAAATAAAGTTTGATTGTTGATTGAGTTTTTTTACTATGAAGCAGTTCAAATTTATACAAATGGAAATAGATGAATGAAAAATCGGCAGAGGTGGTCAGCGAATTTGAAGGTATAAATGTGTATCTCGAGCAAGATTTTAACGGAAAGTGGTTAAAGTTTGTTCAGAGTAAAATTCCTTAGGAGTCCCTAAATATTTGAAAGTTTGTTCAGATTTAAAAGATTTTTGTTTCTGTTAAATTTTTACGTGGGTGATGGTTGATATTTAAAAGATTTATCTATAGATCGGGAGAGAGATTTGTGTATATCCGTAATGCTTCTAAAAAAAGTAACGCGTACATGGACACAGAAGTTTGTTTCGGGAAAGTTTTATCAATAGTTTATATTAAATTTTTTTTTGTAAATGTGATTGGGGAGAATACGTAAGGATAAGGGAAAATACCTAAATCTCTAACCACAAAAAATTCTAGAGATATCATATGTTCAACAATCAAATTCACAACTGAAAATCTCAAAACAGAAAATGGTTTTTTTTTTTTTTTTTTATTTTATTTTTAAGGTATACATATTTTCTTTCCCGGGTATAAGCCAGGTCAAAATGGGTTTTGGAACGATATCCCGGGTGATCGGGTTAAACTCTCCTTTTAAATATATATAGATATATAGAAATTCATTTGGTAACCAAAATCTGGTTTTAGTCAAATGATTCAGTTTTACCACCACAAATTTTAAACGGATAGATGTTGACTGGATGGTAAAATAAATCTAGAAATAATTCTATCATCACAATATTATATCATTTGTATAACCATTTCGTAACGGAAATAAATGACTGCAAACTCATCTTTTAGCTAGGCATGGTTTGGTTTGATGGCGTATGCTCTTGTAGATTGTGGCGTTTCCCCTACTCATGATATAATCACTGTCTCGGTTCCGGATTTGATTTAATAATATAAGCATTTTTCCCTTAAAAAAACCATTTTGTAACTACGTATTTATAGGCACACAATGCTAAGTGCATCGGTAACCCTTGATTAAGCAATATATAAGGTACACATCCATAAATATGTCATACTATAATTAACTGAAGGGTTGCACTTAATACAGACGTACCTCTTCCACCCTAATTGTTGGTTTTGATGGTTGTGTCATCTTCACTTTTGTTTTCACAGTTCTTAGCAGTTCTGCCATATACACACGAAAGAAAGAAAGAAAGAAACTTAATTGGATGTAAATTTGTGGGGGGAACAGTTGTTGGATCAAAAGTACTTTTTGTGCAGTTGTTATGTAATAGCTTCTGAGATGTTTTCTTCATTGCCACAACTACAAGCATCATCGTCGTCATACCGTAAGCACTTTATCTTCTTCCATTATTTATGTATTATCTTGTTGTTGGAGTACTCAACCCTTTTTATCAATTCTTTTCAGAAATTGACCTCTGTTGACATTGCACTGCGAATTAATAGTGTGTTTCCTAAAGTATACACTATTCTATATGATGCTATGTGTTCCTATGCAAATGACCTTCAGGGTCAGACTAGGTAAGACTTTATCTTTTACTTCATTTTGAATTTACATCTTCAGTTTATTTCAAAATGAAAAAAAGATAGTTACTTGTTAATTTGTTGGCTACTATTTTTGTTAATACTTCCCATTTGACAGCGATGAACTTGATTTATTTTTGCAAACCCTGGAGAGATGCTCTAGTTTGCGACAATGAAACTTGGTGAGTATCCAAATCTACTATAAAGTGGGCCTTATCGATTTGCTTGAGATTCCAAAATCACTGTATGTTGTAGTGAATTTTCTATTTACTGATTGTTGAGTTGTTGAGTTGCAAGTGATGGATTAAGTAATGCTGATTGTGCATAATAATGCTTAGAAGCATTTCGTGTTGCAGGAGTCAATATATACAAGTCTTCCTTCTTTTTTTCTTGAGTTAAGATTTTTTTTTTACTAATGTTTTGACCACATTCGAGTTGTAGTAGTGGCAGGTTGTAGTAGTGTTTTGACTGCTGCTGGTTTATAATTCCAAAAACCTTGTGATTTTATTATATTTTGTGCAGAGGATAACATGAGTAATTGGTTGATTTTGACAGACTTTTGTAGCAAGACTCTCGTATGGTTGTGGAAGATTTCTGCTGTTGATTCCAGAAGAGTAACATAGTGTTGGAATGAGATATTATTAATGGAGAAGTATTTGAGAGTGGAAGATGGTAGGAAGATTTGATGGAAGAGACTTCTTTTATTACTTCAAAACTTCTTGATTTTTGCTTGATACAAACACTATGGCTTGGTCCTATTTATAATCTTAGTCTTCAACTAGGATTATTTCTAGAGTCTTCCACCTTATTCCTTTACTACCTTATTCTAGTGTCTTCCATACAAGATAATTTATTAACTCTCTAGAATTCTCCACACAAGTACATCCTACAACATAATTCTAGATTAACTCATACAAGTTTCTAGAACTTGGACCTTAAGGCCTATTTAATTTTGGACTCTTTGAGAAATTAAGGCTCAAAATCAAGTTTACATTTCAACACCCCTCTTAAACTTGATTTTCTTTACTCCAATCAAGTTTCTCATCTTCACAAAGACTTCTTGCTTAAGTGGTTTTGTAAAGATGTCCGCCACTGATCATGTGTCTTCACATACTCCACTTGCACATTCTTTCTTGCAATGCACTCCTTATGTAGTGATAGCGCGTATCAATATGCTTACTTCGATCATGATGGGTGGGTTTTGGCCAAAGCTATAGTGACTTGTTATCCACGCGAATAGTAGTTGGATCTTCTTGTGCCAAACCCAACTCCTTTAACAGATTTACGTGAGCGGTGCGCATGACAAACACATGAGGTAGCACTACATATTACCTTCACATGAAGAAAGGGTGACTATCGGTTGTTTCTTTGACATCCATGTGAAAGTGGTGTCTCCGTATAGAATCGGCCGGTTGTACTCTTACGGTCATCCACATCTCGGCCCAATCACTATCATTTGTAACCCACAAGCTTGTACTTGTCTGAAACCGAATAGTATAATCCATAATCTATCGTTCCTTTGAGATACCGGAGAATTCTCTTTGCACTTTTCCAGTGAGTTATTGTTGGATTTTCCATGTAACGACTGATTACTCCAACCGCATAGAGAATGTCGGGTCTTGTACAAGTCAGGTACCGTAAACTTCCAACCATGCTCTTAAAGAGTGTTGGGTCTATTCTCTCTGATTTGTCGTATTTTGACAACTTGATTCCACACTCTATCGGTGTACTTACTGGCTTGCAATTTTCCATTTTGAACCTTTTGAGAATCTCTCTTGTGTATCCTTCTTGTGAGATGAAGATTCCATGATCCTCTTGTTTTACTTCAATGCCAAGATAATATGCCATTAGTCCAATATCTGTCATCTCAAATTCTTTGGCCATATCCTTCTTTAACTCCTCAATCATTTTCGGATTGTTGCCGGTGAAGATCAGATCGTCCACATATAGGCAAACTATTAGAATGTTTTAAGCCTTTTCTTTTAACATAGAGAGCATGCTCGTATGGGCACTTCTTAAAGCTTTTCTCTTGAAAATACTTGTCTATGCGGCTATTCCATGCTCGAGGAGCTGTTTTAGCCCATAAAAAGTGCCTTCCTTAACTTCAAAACTTTGTCTTCACTTCCTCGATTTAAGTAACCGGGTGGTTCTTGAATATACACTTCTTCTTCAAGAATCCCATTTAAGAAGGCGATTTTACATCCATCGATGTATTTTCCACCTATTTTGAGTGCCAAAGAAATGATTAGTCTTACGGTTTCTAGTCGAGCAGCGGGAGCAAAAACCTCTTCGTAGTCGATGCCGACTCTTTGACTATACCCTTTTGCCACTAATCTCGCCTTATATCTTTCAACTTCTCCTTTGGCATTTTTCTTTGTTTTATATACCCACTTCACACCGATCGCCTTGTGACCTTTTGGAAGTGTAGCTAACTCCCAAGTATCATTCTTCTTAATTGCCTTTATTTCTTCATCCATTCGTCTTTCCAGTTTTGGCTCCTCGCACCTCTTCTTCAAAGTCCATTGGCTCACAATCGACAAAAAGGCAAAATAAGGTAAGATCATTTTGGTTTTCTGTTACCTCATATATTTCTTGTAGACTCTAAAGTGTGGAGTTCTTTCTTCCGAGCTTTCATTTGATGACAATACGTCTTCTTGGGTAGTTGCAATTTGGTGAAGCTTGGAGGGGTAGTGGGCTCTCTCTTGGTTTGCTCCATGTCGTCCTCGTCAATGTAAGGGAAGAAGTTATAGTCATCCTCACATGTCTCCCAATCCCATTCTCCTTCTTCATTAAATATAACATCTCGACTAATGATTGTTTTTCTAGTATTCGGATTGTAAAGCTTGTATCCTTTGGTGTTGGAGTCGTAACCAATAAAAATATACTTCTCGCTTTTATCATCCAACTTTCTTCTATGCTCGTCAGGTATGTGAACATGGGCTATGCTCCCGAAAACTCGTAGATGAGAGACTCAGGCCTTCCTCCCACTCCATGCTTCTTGTGGTGTCTTGCCCATACACTTCTTGTTGGTGACCGATTTGACAAGTACACTGCAGATGCAACAGCCTCCGCCCAGGGCTCCTTTGGAAGTCTCTTGCTTTTGAGCATACTCCTCGCCATATCAAGGATTGTTCTATTCTTTCTTTCGGCGACTCCATTTTGTTGGGGGACCTTGGAACCGTCAATGGCCGGCGTATTCCATTTGCACTACAAAACTCTTGAAATTCATTTGAGGTGAATTCTCCTCCCGGTCGAGATCTCAGGCTTTGATCTACAGGCCACTCTCTTTTCCACGGCGACTTTAAATTTCTTAAACATCTCAAAGACCTCGATTTTTGCTCAAGAAATACACCCGTGTTTTTCTTGAAAAATCATCGATGAAGAGGAGGAAATAGTTACTCTTACCAAGAGAGCTTGGTTTGATTGGACCACACACGTGTCTGTATGTACGATTTCTAGTGGCTTTTGAGCTCTTGAAGTGGATTCCTTGAAAACTTTTCCTAAATTGTTTTCCAAGTAGACACCCTTCACATACTTGATCGGGATGACGAATCTTTGGGTAATCCTCTCACCATCTCCTTTTTGGAGAGCAACTCTGAACCTCCAAAATTGAGATGCCCATATCGAAGATGCCAAAGCCAAGATGCATCTTTGTAGCATGCCTTGAGACACTTTGCAACATCGTTTTGAATGTTTATCACAAACATCATATTCCTTGTCATCGGCACCTTAGCAATTAAGTTATGCCTTTGTCTCACATAGAAAGGTTATTATCTCTTAAGTGAATATCATAACCTTTCTCCAAAAGTTGCCCAGACTCAAGATGTTGCTCTTCATGTTTGGGACATAATAGACATTGGAGATGAATTGATGTTGTCCATTCTTCAATCGGATAAGAATTTTACCTCTGCGCTTTCACTGCTATTTTAGAGTCATCTCCAAAAGATACATTCCGTTCACGCAGATTCATCAAGCTCCACGAACATGCTTTTCCTCCCACACATATGATTGCTTGCACCGGTATCCAAGTACCATCCTTCTCCAATTTCATGGCCTTTGTAAGCTAGAAGTAGAGTACCATCTTCTTGATTTCTTTCTTCAACATAGTTGGCCTTTTCTTCAACTCTATTAATTTTAGGAGCTCTACATTCGGAGGCATAGTGACCAGGTTTTTCACAATTATAACACTTCACATATGACTTATCATTCCTTGATTTTGAGTTGCCTCTTCCACGTCCTCGTGATGGAGTTCCTCCCCTTTGAAAATTGTCGTTGTCGTCAATCGATTGTCGACGTTGTCCATATCCTTGTCCACGTCCTCGTCCTCGACCGCGGCCTCTACAATATCCCTGGTGGCGAATGTGTTGACTTTCATTATGATTGTTTGTTTCCTTTCTTGGATTAACTTGAGTCTTGAAGAGTTGTTCCACAATCTCTTCCTTTTTCTTTTTCTTTTCTTCATAAGCTTGTAAGGAACCTAAGAGTTGTTCTATAGTCATGGCTTCCAAGTCCTTAGTTTCTTCGATGATAGCAACAATATGCTCGAACTTGAGATTTAGCGATCGAAGAATCTTTTCCATGATCTTTACGTCATCGAGCTTTTCACCATTCCTCTTTAGTTGATTAGTAATGGTTAATACTCTAGAGAAATAGTCGGAGACGACTTCTCCTTCTTTCATATGCAAAGCTTGAACTCGACTCTTAAGGTTTGAAGGCGTACTTTCTTGATTTGGATCTGCCCCTTTATAGGAAGTTTGAAGCTTCTCCATGCCTCTTTGGCGATCTTTGCTTCGATATCTTTTCAAAAGCATCCTCGTCCAACCACTTGATAAATGAGGTAGAGAGCTTTCTTGTCTCTCTTTCTTGAGTCTCTCAAACTATCCTTCTGAGTTTGAGATAAACCACTTTCATTATTCGGCTCATCGTAGCCTTTCTCTACTATCTCCCATACATCTTATGATCCAAGGAGGGCCTTCATCTTGATGCTCCAATTATCATAATTGATTTTGTTGAGCATCGGGACTTGAAAGGGTACCATGCCGCTGCTAGCCATTTCTTGATATGATCACGAACCTTGCGCTCTGATACCACTTTGTTGGAATGAGATATTATTAATGGAGAAGTATTTGAGAGTGGAAGATGGTAGGAAGATTTGATGGAAGAGACTTCTTTTATTACTTCAAAACTTCTTGATTTTTTGCTTGATACAAACACTATGGCTTGGGTCCTATTTATAGTACTAGTCTTCAACTAGGATTATTTCTAGAGTCTTCCACCTTATTCCTTTACTACCTTATTCTAGTGTCTTCCATACAAGATAATTTATTAACTCTCTAGAATTCTCCACACAAGTACATCCTACAACATAATTCTAGATTAACTCATACAAGTTTCTAGAACTTGGACCTTAAGGCCTATTTAATTTTGGACTCTTTGAGAAATTAAGGCTCAAAATCAAGTTTACATTTCAACACATAGTTGCAGTAATAGTTTTAACAGCTTTAGTAGTTTGATTCTGGAAGACTTAGTTTTTTTTTTTTTTTTTTTTTGTGTGTGTGTGGACAAAATTCAAGGAACATATGTAAAGCTTTAATGGATTTCCAAGAGTGATGCAATAGCACCATAGTTAATGTTTTGATTTTAATAGGTTTCTACTCTACATATTTAGTCAAGTATTAAAGCATTCTTGTGTGTAATGTTATTGGCTTTTCATATTGTGAAGTATCATAATTAGCATTAGACTACAAGTAGTAGTACTTGTGGACCTTTGTCGCAATGTTGTGCAGGTGGTTAGAACGCATGATCGTCATGTTCAGTTCAATTCGATTCGGTGATGTGTCGTTACAATTATAACAAACATCCTAAGATATTAAACGATGGCTATGTTGTAGTTTTTCCACTTGAGGAGAAAAGTTTTCTCAAGTGGGCATCTATCTAAGATAGTGGACTAAAACTGTGGAGAGCTGCTTGTAATGTTTAGCTTATTAATATTGATATGTAGCGCATCAATTTTACTAGGGCACCGATGACAGTCAACTTTGCTATCAATATTACATACGTTATCCTCGAGTAAAATCAATGAAAACACGCGCATAATCACGAGCTCATAAAGGTCAAGTTATATTTTGTATGAAAATCTCTGAGTTTGGGTTGATTTATGTATAATATATATGGAGTCAATATTTGCTTCAGATTAAAGTTGCTCACCCTGGAGCATGTTATAGAAAAGATTTAATTCGTCATTCTGAAGGTGCATCACCCTGAGCAGTTATCTGAAGCAAGTTTATATCAGTAATCACTAATGAAGAGTGAGTTTCCCCAGCGCAAGGAAGAAAGAAAAGAAAGGTGAAGTATCTTTATAAAGGGCTCAATTTAGTCCCCTAGAAATATATCTTTATAATATCTGGATTTTTTTTTAGGCCCCCAGAAATTTGAGTATTATTACCTAATTCTATTGCCATGGGGTAACTTTTCCTCTAAATTTGAACTCTAATAATTTATCCAAAAAAATCTTCATAAACATAAACCTTAAAAGACTTGTGGGTGCTGGTAATGTTACTAGTAATTGTAGCAGTAAAATATCATTATTGGATAACAGCTCAAATTCAAAGGAAAAAACTCCTCCTATCATTATTGAAAGTTTGCTATGAGTCGTTTTAAATGCCCTTCTTTTTTTTTCTTTTTTTTGTAAAAAAGAAAAGGATAGGGTTTCAAATGTAATATTTCACTTTTTATTTATGTGATGTCATTAGTGATTATGTGGTGCCGATAAATAAAAATAAAAATAAAAACAAAAAACAAAAAACAAAAATATGTGGTACCAATGAAAATAGTCGAGGTGCCAATACAACACACCTAAATATATTACCCTTAACAAACACGACGAGTAGCAACAATTCCAAATATTTTACCCTTGAGTAACAAATAAAGGACACATGACACAAGTCTACATGCTTACAGCATCCAAGGTGAATATATAAAGTAGAAATATCATGTCTTATTTTTACTAGTAATACATAACTTTCACCATATCATCACATCTCTTCCAACTTAGAAATGAAGCTCCATCATTGCCCTCTCTCTCAAGTTGCAGCAAGGTCTAACATACAAGTAGTGTGTGAATAGTAGGGTCATACAACTGCATCATCAGAGAAGAGAAACATTTGATAGAATATAATTATGGTTTTGGGTGCAAAGAAGAAATAACTGAGAGAAAGACAAGTTAATCAGTTATTAAGGGGTTATGACAATAATAGTGGAAATTAACTTAATTTCGGGCAGAAAATACCGAATGACCAAAAGCAGTGAAACTGAGTATGGAGAACAGCAGCAACAACTATACATAATGAGTGAAACAAATTACTTTACCTTACCTAGAGAGCAAGGCAGTGATAAAGACCACAGCTAGAATCAAGATCATAGTAATGGGAACGGGAAGGAAGCGGAGTGACAATCACCTCCTTTGTGCCATTATTGTTGATGAGCTTGACTTTGAATTGCACAACATGAACAAGGGTGGTTAGGCTTTGGTCGGATTCACGATCCTTATATCTCGAAGTAAGCACGCAGAGTATGTCATTGCCCAGATGTAACAAACAAGGATAAATGGGTAAAGGTAGATAAAATTTATAGTTTTCAACAGCATCAGAGGTAACGTTGAGCCATTCTTGGGTGGCTATATCAAAAGCCATAAAGAAGCAACTCAGTTTGGGTCGATGAAAATATATAACCCCGTCTACAATTGTTACTGGTTCGAGATAAAAAAACCATCTTCTATAGCCGTCCACCAAAAAGCCCTCCACCAAACACTCCCATCGATCCTCACAAGGATAGTAGGCGTACATTGAACAGATATTGCTAAGAAATACAATGATTCTATTATTTTTGTGATCCGCCAGTACTGGAGTAGCAACCGTGGGATGTATTTCACCTCCACCTAGTGTAGGTGTAGATTTTATGCAACGCCACTGGGGCTTAGGTAGAGTAGGATCAAAAACCTCGCAAAGGGAAGCAAAATCATCAGAATTTCTAAAATAATACATCTTGCCATCAAATGCGACAGCACCGCCTAATGGCAACCGATCAGTACTCAAAGGATGGGCTCTTTTCCAACAAGATGATGATGATTTTTGGGAATCGGCCAGATCTAGAAAATAAGAGGAGCAAGGTTTTTTGGAATCAGAGTTATTGATTTGCCTACCAAAGATGTAAATTTTAGATCCCAAAGCCACCACGGAACTCATGGAACCTTGATCCTGCACTGTACGAGGAAGGATTGAGACATCACCAGTATGGAGATCCAGACGATAGTAACCAGTAGTATTGAAACGCCTAACATTAGAATAGTAACCAATCTCCTCAGGGACGTCGTCGTCGGTCTGCTTGGCCTGCAATATAATAAACCTGTTACCCAATGAATCTGCATCCCCTCCCATCACGCTCTCCCTCTCCACAACCATCCTCTCCGTCTCTTCTTCTTTTCCCATTGATGTCCTTCAAATTAGGGTTTTGATTAGGGGTTTCGATTCACGTTCATGCAAATCACCATTCGTTACTCAGAAATTTTATGGTGGTCCTGGACCAAGTATGACTTGGTGATCCAGAACCAATAGAAATCAAGTAAAAACACACAGGGTCCACCGTGTAAAATATAAATGACATGTTTTTACAAATTTGCCCATCTTTTAAGAAATTCTATTAGAGGACAAGTATGGCATGGTGGTCCTGGACCACCATAAAACTACTGTTCGTTACTACTTACTACTCGTCAAGAAAAAACTGGTTTTTCTGAGGATTTTTTGTGATGGTTAATACACGAGTTTTTGACGTTTTTTGATTGTGATAAAGGACCTCAAACAGAAGGCAAATCGCCACGATCTTACTACTTGTCAACGTCTTTCCATCACGTATACATACATGTGCCTCGTTGTGGTTAAAAATGACAAAAAACTGGTGTTTTCGAGGCTTTTTTGTGATGGTGTACACGGGTTTTGCAACCAATCTAGAGTAGCATGTAAGACGTTATAATAGTAATGTGATCAAATATAGCAAGTTACAAGCAAGATAAGACGTCTTTACAACACAATCAAAAAACGTCAAAAACCCGTGTACTAACCATCATGAAAAATCATTAAAAACACCAGTTTGTTTTTGTCATTTTTAACCACGACGAGACACATGTATGTGTATATGTGATGAAAAGACATTGACGAGTTGTAAGCTCGTAGCGATGTGTCTTCAGTTTGACGTCTTTTCAGCACAATAAAAAAAGGTCAAAAACCCGTATACTAACCATCACAACAAAATCCTCGGAAACACCAGTTTTCTTTTGACGAGTTTTGCAACCCTATACCGTATATACACGTTAATCACATGTAATCCCATAATTTTGCATGCCATTGGTATTCACATTACATGCATGTTAAGGGTGGTTTTTTTTAGATTCTATTATTCCAGGGACCTAAGCTGGTGTTAGGGGTATACTATTAATAAGATTCACGAGTAACCTAGTTTAATTTTATACACGTTCATAGGAATTTAAAGTTTTTTCTCTTGCCCATCTGTCTGTCGTAAGAGTAGGCTGCGTGCAGTACAAAGAAACAGTGCTTTTCTTATCGGGGGTACGTATTTGTACATCAATGCTTTCAGTATATCAGATATTGGTTGAAAGAAATTATTTGTCATCCTTATAATTGCTTGTCATCCTTATAATTGCTCATTTGTTTCATGTACCTCCTAATATGTCCAATTGTTGTTACTTTTTAGTCGTGCTTTTCATTGCTTGTTCAATATTTCAAACATATTCTGAATCAGGCCTTTGCGTGATCGACTCTCTATCTCCTAATTAAGCTTCTAATTAATACAGTACGTGTTAAGATACCCACAATCCAGGCATACCTGAAGTGAAGCTTCTACCATCTTTAACCAATCTTTCAAATAGTTTTACAAATGGCCCCTAAACTACTCCCCTTGATAAAATTCACCACCCAGGCTAGCCACCTTCCTATTCTCGATGTTTCCCTGTCCCCATTTTTTCTCTGTTTCCTCCTCCCCTTTGCACCATCAACCCCACGTCACCCTGTTATTTGGAAAGTCTAAAATGTCTATTAAGTCTTAGCATTGAAATAATGTTAAAACTTTTAGTATATTATTGTTTGCATCAACTAAATTAATAGTTTGCTCATTTGTTTCCTGTACCTGGTGATATGTCAATTTATTTTCTTTTTACTTTTCAGATGTGCGCTTTTCATTGCTTTGTTCAATAGTTCAAACATGTTGTAAATCAGCCCTTTGTGTGATGGACTCCCTATCTCCTAAGCTTCTAATGAGTAAAGAAGATACCCTCAATCTAGGCATACCTTAAGTGAAGCTTCTACTATCTCCTAAGCTTCTAATGCGTAAACATACTTTTTATTTTTGCATTCCTACCTACAGATCTGGTGCGTTGCAACTTGAGAGGGCAATGAAGGAGCTTCGTTTCTAAGTTGGAAGAGATGTGATGAAGCTCTCATAAATATATTACCCATAACAAACACGAAGACGAGTAGCAACAATTTCAAATATTTTACCCTAAACACGACGAGTAACAAATAAACGACACATGACACAAGTCAACATGCTTACATCCAAAGCGAATATATAAAGTACAAATATCATGTCTTATTTTAACTAGTACTAATACATAACTTTTTATTGGCACCTCAACTATTTTAATTTAGTCTGCATATTTTTGTTTTTATCAATGTGCATAATCAACTTATGACACCACATAAATAAATATTACATTTTAAACCCTAACCTTTTCTTTTTAACAAAAAAAAGAAAATGAACTGCAGTTAAAAAAAAAATGGAAATAAAACACCCATTGTTTAGAATTGATGACCTTCTCAGTTAGCTACAAGGAAAAGAAAGATCTTAGTTTTCTGTTGCAGTTCATCCATGTACTACTAAGAGGTAGAGAGGGATCTTAAGAAGGGATTCTGGTGACCTGGTATGAAGCTAGACATTGCTCAGTTTGTGACCAGATGCAATGTTATCAGAAAGTCGAGCAAACTAGTATAAAAGCCGGGTGGTCTAATGAGTTCTTTAGAGACACCCTTGTTAGTGGTTATGGGAGAAAATCACCGGTTCTCTAAGTATAGTATGAGTTCAAGATACATTTAGCTAAAGTTAAAGTATTGTTCATACTAAGGACAGTACAGTGCTAGCTATGAACACTTGAAGTGTTTGGTTATTTTGTTGAACTCGATAATGCTCCCATGCATTCTTAAGCCTAATACGACAAGTTTTCATTTCATACATGGATAATTTTGTGAATTTATTCATAGATGACATCAAGGTATGATCAGTTAATGAAAAAGGAAAATGCAAACATCTTAAAATTCTTAGCGAACTTTCAAGGGGAAAGGTGTTGGTAAGTGTATCTTTTAGGTGATCAAGTAAGATCATGAAGCATGTGTTTCCAGGAAGAGAGTTGGATTGGGAATGGTCTTCTCCAGAAAAGTTTTGTATCACTTTGACCAAAATCAAGGGCATGGTTTTGAAGTGTGTAGTCTGAGCTGGCTAAGACAGAAAGTGTGTGTGGATCTTTTCAAAGGTTTTTATGTTTTTTACAAGTAGAAAGAATAGTGTACTGAACTGAATGAATGGTCAGTGGTGGTGAACCATCTATCCAGCTTTAAAAGCAAGCTGTTTAATACAAAAGTGTAAACTTTTCCACAAGTCTTCAATTAAGGTGATGTTGTTCCAAACGGTTAAAGTTTTATGAAAAGAATCATAATACTCGTGAACTGAAAATGGCAGTGGCAGTTTTACCTTGAAATTGTGGAAGTTTTATCTTTACAGTGTTTTAAGGTAGAAATTATCACTGACAATCAAAGATTTGAGTTGCCTTGGGAATGGGAATACGAGTATAAAATAAAGATAATGAATGGAAGTGTAAGGAGAGTATGATGTTGAAAATTCAGTACCATTCAGGAAAGATGTAGAACCCGAGTCAGAGAACAGTGAATGCCATCGCTTTGGTACTCTAGTGTTGATTGATCACTTGGGCAGGATAAAGCTTGAAGTGGTTAAACATCAGAAAAGGGTTTCAGGCCTTAGTATAGTTTGTGGCAAGATGAGAATTGAGTGATAACAGCAAGTCAAGTCAAGTCAAAATATGAATCTGTTACCTAAAGTTTTGAAAGAGGTAGCAAGAGATAAACCTTTTGTTGCTGGTGATTGTCTATGGGTGTCAACCATAGATGATTGGAAACAAAGAGTTATGCATAAAGTATGACATTACGGTTTACCTAAGGTTGGCCACATGCAATGTCATCAGCTTATTAAGGGTGTTGGTGGTTCATGGTTTAGAGGTTGATGAATCTGTGGAAATACCAGAATAAAAATGGTAAAGGGTCATTATAGAGACCTGAACCTAACGTTGACAGAATATGATCTAAGTGATAAAGTATAAATAAACTTAAAGAGTCGTCGGTTCATGTCCTATCAACAAAAGTGTTTTTGGGTTATAAAGGTATTTAACCTTCTGCATGGATGTTCGAATGCAATGTTTTTCCTTCACAGTTTTATTCAATACAATGTTGTGTTTCCTATTCATGCGAGACCTTCTTTTTCCCACAAACAAGAAAATATTTTATTAAAAGTGAAACAAACATCGGAACAAGATCTCTGGACTAGCTCAAGAACAAACAAACTATACAAAAGTAAACTAACACACAACAAAGTCGGATAATATATTAGAGTCGGGTGTGTTGAGCCCAAAAGATGAAAATATTTCTAGAAGGGAGGTCAACATGCACGGAATCTCATGTCCAACAGATTCCAACCGGTTTCACCTCACGCTACAAGGAGCTCGCAAGACCGATGTCATATCATTCATTCAACTAGTAGTTCTTGATGATGCCATTAACAATTAGGGAACATGATAAACAATTCATTATTAAAAATGTCCGAAAAAATGTTAAAATAGTGGTGGGGGTCAATGTTGTTGCATGTACTCCAGGCATTATAGTTGCATGTCAATCAGACATCTGGTTTTCAATTGATTAATCTTTTCTTTTATCTTGTTAAGTTCTCTCTAGGGTTGTGACTGATTTCAAAGTTGAGCATTCTGGAATGGTAAAACATATAATCGCGACATAGGTGCAAAATGCTCTTTAGAAACAAGATACAAACAAGTTGTCCTACTAAATTGCTCACTCTTTAATCTAACGTCAAGTATGGTATATGACGGTTTAATGGAGATACGTCAAGTATGGTATATGACGGTTTAATGGAGATGGATCACATTTTACACAAAAATCTCATCGGCTAGCCTCTAAAAAGGCCGCTTCCTCCTCAGTCCTCTCCCATGAAAGCGCATAACATCTTTATATGACCATTAGTACGGTTACTCTTTCACCTACACTTTTGGTTCTGCAGCTGCGTTGAGGAGAACAAATGCCTGGGAGCTGAGATGAGTTGGTCAACTTCATAAACCAAAGGAAATTGGCCAGGTTCTGCATAGTGAAAACCCCACCTGACCTGACAGATCTCCATGTTTAAACAGTCATGAGCGGCTCACTTACAATAGTTCCACCCATCTCAATCCTCATGGCTAAATCTACTAGAGGTGACAACTCCCTACATACCCAATTTGTGATGGATCAAGAATGCGCAATGAATACTCTAGAGGGGGGTGGATAGAGTATTATGGTCTTTTAAAAATTCTTTAACCACTTTTCAAAGCACTTATGCAGATTAAAACAAAACAGTGGTTTAACGAGAGAAAATCGGAGTAAACACTTAACTTAGTTCGGTTAATGATCTGGCGAAAGATCTAGTTTCAATTAACTAAAGGAACCTAAGTTAACTTGATTGAAGAGTTTACAAAGTTTCGATTTGACAAATAATACACTTTGCTATGCGGTGAAACTTAGACAAAACAAAATGGCAAACTTGCGATTCAGATTTTAGGTTGATAGCCTATAACATGCAACTTCTTCTATGTGTTCAACAAATATCACGAGTGCGAGTTCGTTTTTATCTTGTTTAAGCCTAAGACATGCAATTCTAAGGTGTGTATCAAAGTAATAAACTACCTAAGCACATATGTGTGATCTATAAAAGATCACACCCACACACAAAAGTTTTTCACTAGATGTAGTTTGAGTTTAATTACAAAACAAAACAAAAAAAACAAATAAAATTACAACACTTTCACTGTTAAAGTGTTACTAACCGGATAGTCAAATTAGTGTTAGTCTTAAGCGAACTAACACTAAGATGTCCTAAATCATTAGTAACAACATTCAACAGATTTGTACACACTCACTCACCAAAGGAGTACTTACCAAGAATCACTGCCCGGATTCTTGAACATGAATTCATCTCCGTGAATTCGTAACTCAGCAGGACCGAACCCAGGCTAGCTGAACCCACGATTTTAGCTAAATTTGTGCCTTTGTTATTGCTCCTCGATAACAAGTGGAGAACACTCCCAACACTACTGTGCACAACTCACTTAAAGGTTTCTTTGAGAGCTACACTCTAACACACTCACACCTCACTTTTCTAACACTCAAGAAATGAACACTGATTTCAGAATACAAGTGTTAAGAAAATAGAGAAGAGACTTAGTAAATAAATGTTGTCTTTTTGGAAAGGCTGTTCTACAGTTCTTGAAGGGGCTGGAGTGGTATATATACAACTAGACAATAAGAGAGGATGTGTAGAGTATTGAACTTGACTTTTCAATCCAGCCTGCTTTTTTGTCTTTTAGCTTGTAGTCCAGCTTTCATCCAACGGCTTTATTGAGATTTTCCTATGAGAGATTAAATGCCTGCACACTTGACAGCAAAATTATATCTATGGTAGAAAATAATATGTAGTGCAGGCATAGGCTTTCTTATGGCTTGGGTGGAGATAAAAACACATTTATCAAGATATCAAGTGTACATATGAGAGAGAGAGAGAGAGAGAGAGAGAGATTGTTACACATTTATCAAAGAATCACATTAAACATAGCACATTTCACATAAATCAAGATAAACAGATCAAGACAAGATCTGGCAGAAAATATATAAAAATATGACGCAGCTTTACTTCTCTAGAGATATTGAAGTGCAGCGGTAAAGATGTAAACATTAATGCACATATAAGCAAGCAAGACACCTTTTCCCATGCACACATATAAATGCAGCTTTACATATATCAAGTTTATAATTATTATGCATATGGTACACAAAATATGAATACATATGTATACAAAAAATAAGACGCATGATGCACATATAATAATTAATTTATATACTAATTAATTTCACAGATCATCATAAATTATTTTATGGCTACACACAAGTCTGAAAAATATAACATATAATATATATATATAATAAACATATGTATGTCACAGATAGTACATATGCATACATATAAGCCGCACATGTATACATATTTATATATTACACTGCCACACATAAATGCACGTGACACACATATATTTTGGACTATACTTATTATATATTTTGATAAAAAAGATATTGTCCATAATAAGGCACAAAGCAAGGATATTAATAAAAGATATGTATCACAAAGAATATGTTTATTAATTGTTTCCAAAAAAATCTTGCTAGGATCACACTAACTAAATATCAAACTAAACATTTACTGCATAATAGCACAATAGTGGAAAGATATATTAAATCAACAAATTTTCGATTAACTCACTTAACAAAATATCAGCTTCACAAAGATGTAGAGACTGAGATGAGAACATTTTGACACACTAATTTTTGATGTAAAATCAAACACGGATATTTTAGATCTAAGCATTTACAGAGCTTGTAGACAACAAATTAGATCTGAGACGAATTAGGCTCGGATTAACAAAAGTTACCAGATTTTAGATCTAGTACGAAATCAAAAATATATTACCCGATTTAGGCATTACTGAGTTGCGGTTTGGAGAAATGCCCTTGGTGATTTTGGTGTTTTGTGGTGTTTTGGACACTTGATAAAGGGTATGATGGTCAATTACAAGGCATTGTGTTGTTAGCTCTAAACAAAATCGTCATTATAAAGTTATCTGTACGTTTTTTGCATTATTAATCATATTTAATATGATTTTTATTTTAATGTGTAACATTGTTCCGACAATTACGTTGTGGAATGAAGTTTTAGACGATGGGATATACATATCAATTGGTCTGGATTCCTTTGTTGGCTAGTTTGTAGAATATATTCAAATTTTCATTGTATTATTTATTTATTTATTATAATGGTGCTTTCATTCATGTGGATTGAATTATTTTTTTTTCCGAGGAAGTGGATTGAATCATTTGTATTTGGATTATCTCATTTATTAAATACTAAGTTGGTTATCATGATAGATTACTTTTTTTTTTTTTTTTTTTTTGATAGAATAATTACTAAATTATTAATATTGTGATGCTTCTTGTGGGTATTTGGCTTATAGAAATCTATAAATAAAACACAACGACACCTCATATATAAAAATTAAAACATAATTATCCTTTTCTATGACAATCCCATGGTCCCACTATCCTTTATTTTATGTGTATTTTGATTTATCTTTCACCGGTTAGGGTACAATTTCTGTTTTTGATTTGTATATTTCATTAATGTTTCAATTTGTCATCAATAGTTTCAGTATGTTTCATTGTTAGTGAGATCGATGTGTTCTTTAATAATAGCTTAAAAGATATGTGTTAAAACTTACAAATATGTTTCTTGATTGTGAACTTGGTTTTTGAGACAAGACGTATATTATTTGACCATCCTTAAGTAAACCGCAACAACAACCGCCAGACAATCATCAATAGGTGGGCAAGTTGAATTGCCACAAACCTCATATCATGTCGTCGATGTGTTGGACCAAACTTTCAACTTATCTAGACATTATAAACAACCCAACAATTGCACTCGGAAGGACATTCACTATCAAACGAGCCTGGTGAAATGCCACGGATTAGGTTCTGGTTCTGCCTCCGAGAATATGATTAATTATCGTTTTTTCTTCCCTAGAAAAGCACCGTCGTTCCTTAAAAAAAACATACCACTTTCTTTCGATTATTTCCTCACCCAAAAAAAAAAATTAAAATGGCATGGGGTAAAAAATTCATTTTAAATTAAGTATATAATATAACTAGTCATTAACCCGTGCTCATGCACGGGATTTGTGAAAATATAAAAACGACGAATGAAATATTTCACTAAAAATGGACTTATTATTACAAATTCTATAGACAACGTCGATATCTTTATCAACATGCTGCCAAGGATAAGAAAGTAATTCAATGTTCATCGAAAACTTAGGGCCAACTCATGGAGTCTAGATTCATGTCTGGCAAAACATGATTTTATGAAGCACCAGTTATGAACATTCTTGTATGGAATCAAAATTTCTTCAAAGATATTCCAACTTATTTTCCAAAATAAGATATACACAATGCACAAAGAAAGTGAAGCTATAAATCATCACTTGAGTGTACTTTATCTTAAACTACCATTTTGAGAAGGGAAGAAAACAAAAAAAAAAACAAAAACCACACACACACATATCCCTTCCAAGAAGCCAGTGTTAGTGTTACTCAAGTAGTAATTATCTAACAACACACCTAAAATATGAAAATAATATGACCGTTGATTTGTGTAAAACTAACTGTACTTGACCCTTTACTTGAGAGTATCCTTGCTCCTTCGAAGACCTCCGTACAAACACATGCAAAATCTCAAATTACAAAACAAATAATCCATGATATTCCCCAGATCAGTTTACAAACTACTCTACATGATGTTCATATATATATATATATTTATTTATTTATTTATTTCCATCTGTATCCACAAACTCCGACTCTACTTAGTTATCTTTGGTATCCGTTTAGCGGTGTAAGTAATGTGAAAAAAAAAAATCATTTTCCATAATTTGTTCAAGCATCTTAATGCATTGCAAATGAGTTACATCCTCTCCTCCTTTTAATATCAAACATTTTTATCAAACTTTCCCCCGGTAAAAGAAAAAGAAAATGTAAGAAACTTATTTGAAAAATTAAAACAATATTTCTGAAGACGATAATAGTAAGCCAATTCTCGAATTTAAGAAAAAACATTGATCTAAAAAAACACGTCTATTATTTTTAGAAATTCTTTCAATGAATTTAACAAATCTTGCTTCCAGCTTCCAGTTTTGATTAAAAGATATAAAAAGTTGGTACCCACTAAAAAATGAAATTACCATAAATTCTCGATACTCAACAACATTTCCATGGTATCCTCTCTTGTGCCACCATATCACATGCAAAACACATAGCATTGGTAGTAAGAAACCTTGACCTCTGATTGGGATTTTTTTAACAAACCTTATATCCCGGAACAGTGTTTGTTTTTGTTTTTTGTTTTGTTTTTTGGTTGGGTGAGAGGAGGAAAAGACTTGAGTAATATTCCATTACAGAAATTGGTGATACAACGTTTAAAATAAAGAAAATCAAAGATTTATTCTTATCAAACAAACAGGGAGGCCGGAAGGAACACGGCCTTCTTATACAAAAAGAATGCAGAACATTCATATAAATTTGTACACTGTTTCCAGAAATTCAAATGGACAATCTATTTGAAAGCTTGTGGACTTAACTTAGCAACCGCACCAATTTTATCTGTTTTTTTGTTGATAGTGATTTAATTAGTTGTGTAGGTGGGCATCCTTCATTGTTGTATGGGGTATTACTGAATTAATTGCTCGCTAAAACAAACGTAGGAATGATCATGGAGGTGGTTTATCCAAAAAACTAATATTATTAAAGATCCCATCAAGATTTTACCTTGAAAAATAACGAAACATAATACAACTATGAATAAATATATGAAAAATAGTACCGCTTTGTCATAGACGCCTGATGAAAAGAATCACATCGCACGGAATAGCAATTAATCATCAAAATCGCATGCAAAATGCATCTTCCACTGAAATGAATCAGCATCGAATATTTTTTAGGAAGAGAAATACCATGAATTATAAAAGTATTGACTTCACATACCCATGAACCAAGATGGAAAGGAAAATAAAAAATAGAAACAAAATGAAATGTGACGATAATGATTAAGAAGAATAAAAATAAAAACATATGAAAATAAAGTTTGATTGTTGATTGAGTTTTTTACTATGAAGCAGTTCAAATTTATACAAATGGAAATAGATGAATGAAAAATCGGGAGAGGTGGTTAGCGAATTTGAAAATATAAATGTGTATCTCGAGCAAGATTTTAACGGAAGGTGGTTAAAGTTTGTTCAGAGTAAAACTCCTTAGATGATGGTACAAGCCCACAGAGACTTGTGGTACATAGAAATCCTATGACTTTACTAGAACTCGATTGTTTTAATTGTTTGTTTTACATTTTCTTTGGAACCTGTTAATTAGTGAATATTTATTATGTGTAATACTTCTTTAATCTGTTATAATGCAAACCTTTTCTTCGGTTATGCATATTTTAATTATCAAATAGTTTTGGTTTTGCTATTTTTTGTTGTTGAAATATTTTATTATGTCTAAATCATTCTTAATATGCAAATGTGAGGAAAATAGGATACAATATGAGCATGGTCATGGAGACTTCGTTGTATATATCCGCATCAAGCGTCACATATTATATGAATATGTGATGAATTTAGCGTCACATATTGATGAAATATTATATTTCTTCTTACATTAGGTGACGACTTATTCATCATATAAATGTACAATAAATGAGAAAAATACGGTGTCACTTATCGCCCAAACCGGTGGCCCGATGCCTCAACTGGTCCAGTTCACTAATTGGCCCACTTAAAGAGCTAACCAGAACAGACGGTAAATCAAGCGGTTCAACCGGCGACCAGACGGTTTGAGACCGACCAGACGGTTTTAAAAACTATCAATTTTTCACTTTTTGTGTCGGCGAGAATAAAATATAACATAGTAAATTATAGTAATATATCTAAACCTAAAAAATCAATTGCAAAAAGCACAAAAGTGAAAAAGCGAAGCTGGGAAAGTGCGGTGCTAACCTGTCGATTCTTCTTGGCCCGATTCTTGTTGGCTTACTGTAGTACTTTGTATCTTCTTCAAGTGATAGAAGACAAAATTTGAAGATATAGTTGATCACACCATTAATGCAGAATAATTCTTATAATTAATGTTAAATGATTCTTATGATTGTATTTTGATTACATATGATCTTTGTAATAAATGTTGCTTAGAAATTAAAGTAGTATAAGTCTATAAATTCTCTATTGTATCATTGGAAAAAAAAAAAAAATTCAATAAAACCAGCATTTGAGTCTCTTATTATTACGATTTTCTTTATGGTATCGAGAGGCAGGCGGGGGTTGAGTCATGCGTTGGTGAGCCTTAGCCGATCATCTTCCGCTTTTTAACATTTTCTTTTAGACTCGTCCCATTCCCAAGCATAATCCCCCATCAACTTTTCCATATACCACCAATTCATTATGTTTTGAAACCCACTATTCCTATTTCCCTTATCATGTTGTTGATGAATCCAGCTTTTAGTTTTACGTGTGAATTCCATGGGAAAAAAAAAAAAAAAAAACAAAAACCCTTTTTCTTTCTAGCCGGTTTCCAACTTTTTTATTATTCATAATAAATAAATAATCTTATATACATAGCATCTATTATTTATTTATTTTTGGTATCTGTTCTACATCTATTTTATTTACGTGATTAAAGAATGCAGGTCACAGTGTGAATCACAATTGGAGGCCGATGTCGCGGTCGTTCTTCTACCTGATCGAGAATCAATCTCCAAACTAATGGACTCCGGAAGAGCCGAACAAAGCGTCTTGCGCGAAGTGGAGATGCCCTCCAACGAAAAAAAAACACAACTATGGACTCCGGCGAGAACCGCCGGAGTGGAGATGCCCTCAAAATCACAACTATGGACTCCGGAGAGCGAAAAAAGGCGTCGCCGGAGTGGAGATGCCTCTCACAAATATCACACCTATGGACTCCGGAAGAACAACCGGAGTGGAGATGCCCTCAAAATCACAACTATGGACTCCGAAAGAACCGTCGGAATGGAGATGCCCTCCAAATTATGCCAAGACAAACTCGGCCTCAAACCCGGCCTCGTTTGAGGAGGGTGATAAAAACAAAATTTGAAGATCTGATTGATCACACCATTAATGCGAGAATAATTCTTATAATTAATGTTAAATGATTCTTATGATTGTATTTTGATTACATATGATCTTTGTAATAAATGTTGCTTAGATGCTAAGTAGTATAAGCCTATAAATTCTCTATTGTATCATTGGAAAAAAAAAACAATTGATAAGCTACCTTTCAGTCTCTTATTTATTACGATTTTCTTTATCAAGCTTCTTAACGTGGTAAGAGTAAGACTTTAAGAGTGTAACATTTATTTGTTTATGCTTGTGCATTCTTTTTTCTATACTCTGTTTATACTTTGTATGGGGTGGGGTGCACTACAAGAATTTATGTCTTTTGAGACGAAAGTTTTTGCATCAACACAAAGTTGACCCAAAAAGTCGTTTTTTGCGTCAACATGTTAACACAAATGATGTTACGATTGAAATAAATTACATGTTGACACAAATAACATTTTTTAAGACAACGTTGTTGCAAATAATGTCCCGCCATTCTCGGTTTTGCCAATTTTTTGCGGGAACTTTTTTTTGAGACAACAAATAATTGTGTTGTCACAACAAGACCAAAAAATTTTTACCGGGATATTTCTTGCCTATTTTTTAAACTATTTGAGACAACAAATATTTTTTGTGACGACTAAAAATCTCTATTTAGCTTAATATATATACGTGGATGACACGTAGGTGCTACGTGGCGATGAAATTAAGGTTAAAGACATAAACCTAGCCGCTATCTTTTTTTTTTCCATTTTCGTGCGTTTAATCAAATACATAAACCTAGCCGCTATTTTCATTGTCGTGCTCACGCGTTCATCATTCGCATCCATAAACAGAGATCGAATTGGAAGAGAAACAGAGATCGAATTGAACTCTGCTAAACGTGGCTGAAGCTGTTCATCATTCGCATCTGTGTAACAGGTTTGCTCTATGTGCTACTTTTAATTTGTTCATTAATCCTTTAGTAATTGTTTGATTTCTATTTCAATGTTCTTTGGTGGTTGAGTCGATTCTAAAAGCCTTTGCTTATGGTATAGTAAGTTTTGTGTTAATTTTTATGGGTATTTGTTGAAGATATAATTAACAATACCTAGCTAATGTGTATTTACTTTTATAACCCTTGTACTAGTATATATACTGTAATCTTGTAACACTTTGACATATCAATACAATACTCAATTACCACATGGTATCAGAGCCTTGATCCATCCTCCAAAAAAAAAAAACCCTGCGCAGCCCTCTTCTTCAAAAAAAAAAACACAAAACCCTAGCCGCTCCCTCCTCCAAGCTTCACCATGTCCGGCGATGGCGGCTCCACGGTGTTGCCCAGCGTTACCCAACGCGTTCACACCCGCTCTTCCATTCATGTCACCAAATTGACACGCCTCAACTACAACCTTTGGAGAGCTCGACTTCCACCTATCTCTACGCGACCATGGCGTGTCTGCGGTTTTATCGGCGGCTCCATCGCCTCCACCGCCCGCGACTCCTCCAGCGCCGCCCGGAAAGCTTGAAGCCAACCACGACTATGACACGATCTTGCGGCTGGACCAAGGCGGATCGGATGATCCTTTCCACCATAACTTCATCATGTCCGATGAAGTGTTGCTCCAATCTACCACAAACAACTACCTCCGCCCGCCAATTTGGGCCAGTAGCTGCAGACGTCGTTTGCATCACAAAGCCCGCAAAAAGCGGGTCCAACTCCGGTGAATTGGCCTCGCCGAAAAGATCACTGTCTGCGCATCTGAATATTACTTCAAACTCAAGAACCTTTCAGACGAACTACATGGTGGTCACCCTCTCTCCGGCGAGGACTTAGTAACCTACCTACTCGCCCGGCCTTGGGCTGAATATGATTCCACTGGTTACCATGGTGACTCAAAAGAGTCAATTACCCCGATGAGCTTTATCGTCTCTTCTCACCACCGAGTCACGAATTCGGCGTCACCGGCCCTCTGCCTTGCGTCCCATTTCTTTGCTCCACCGCCTCAGGCCAATTACACTCGTCCCCCGGTAATAATGGTGGCACTTATGGTAATAATAATTATGGGCCTAACGGTGGCTCGATCACAACAACACTACTCGTGGCGGAGGTCATTCACCAAATTATCGAGTCGTGGTGGTGCGTAGTCGTGGGACGTGGTAATTCACGCTCAAATAACAGCGTAACGACCATACATTACTTGTCAAATATGTGCGAAAGTAGGGCATCACGCCCGTGCGTGTTATTACAGGTATAGCGAATCTGCGACCTGCGACCACCCCACCCCCATAACCCCAGCCGTAACCCTCGGCCACCTCAGCGTATCTTTGCTACCCCTTACTACAACCCCTAACTCTGAATGGCTTCCCGATACGGTGCCACACATCACCTCACCAATGACGCTTCGCAATCTAAACATTAATTCTGAACCTTATGATGGTCCTGATCAAGTCCACATTGGCGATGGCTCAGGTTTGCCTATCACACACTCTGGCTCATCTAAATTTTACACACCTCTGCACACGTACCACCTTTCTAATGTGCTTGTCTCCCCTGCGTTAACCAAAAATCTATTGTCAGTTCAACGTTTTTGTGCTGACAACTCTGTTTATTTTGAATTTCATGATTCTTTCTTTCTTGTGAAGGATCTTTCGGGCACCACTCTTCTTAAAGGCCTTTGTCCCACGATGGCCTCTACCGCTTGGCGACCTCTCCTCGTAGCCACATCCATGCTCATCACTCCACGGCTCCTCATCCACTCCATGGCATCACCGTCTTGGTCACTGCTCCCACCAAGTTCTTCGTCAAGCTTTACGTACTTTAAATATTTTACTTCCTAATAAGTACGTCGTCCACATAAATAAGAATGTAAAGCCGAATAGATCCCCGAGAGTAAATGTAGAGTGACGTATCCGCTTTAGAGCCAGTAAAGCCGAATGAGGTGAGTACATCAGTGAAGCGAGAGAACCATGCCCGTGGAGCCTGTTTCAGACCATATAGACTGCGTTTCAGGCGGCAAACATAAGTGGGATGGTCAGGGTGGACAAATCCTGGGGGTTGGGCCATATAAACCGTCTCGGTAAGGTTGCCATGAAGAAACGCATTTTGAATGTCAATTTGGCGAAGTGGCCAACCCTGTGAAACAACAAGTGATAACGGGGCGCGAATAATGTGAGTCCTCTTTCCTACTTTACGGGCATTGAAGCTCTTCATACACGGATGGTCTCTTTCTCACGCAAGCGCAAGTATATCTTTCAATTGCTCGGAAAGCGAACATGGATAAGTCAAACCGTGTTCCACCCCTATGGCCGCCTCGCCCGGCGCACCATGATCTGGGTCCTTTGTTCTCGGATCCGGCCCTCTGTCGTCTCTTGTTGTTGGTGGCCTTGATACCTCGGCTTTACTCGTCCGGACATTGCCTTGCGGTTCACAAGGCAAGTAAATTTATGCATGCCCTACCGAGGATCATTGGTCGGCGATCAAGCGCTTGCCGTTACCTTAAAGCCCGCGGTCTCGGCGGCTTATTCTTCTCTCGGCGTTCTCTCCGCTTTTTGCGTCGTACTCCGACTTCAGTTGAGCTGCTGATCCTGACAATCGTCGCTCCATCGGTGCCTATTGCATCTTTCTCGGGGATAACCTTATTAGCTGGCGTTCCAAACAGCATCTCACCGTTTCTAAGAGTAGCACCGAGGCTGAGTACAAGACCCTCTCCAACACTGCGGCTGAAATTCAGTGGATTAGTAGTCTTCTACGTGATATGCTCATTGTCACTCCTACTCCGACTCTTTGGTGTGACAATATTGGTGCCACATACCTCGCTCACAACCCGGTTTTCCACGCTCGCACCAAACACATTGAAATCGACTTCCACCATGTTCGCGAGCTAATTGCGGCCAAGAAGCTCAACGTTGCCTTCCTCACTTCCAAGGACCAACTTGCGGATTTACTCACCAAGCCTTTGGGAAATCCACGTTTTACTATGTTGAAGAACAATCTCCGTGTCTACTCCCTACCCACGGGATTGCGGGGGCGTGTTGAAGATATAATTAACAATACCTAGCTAATGTGTATTTACTTTTATAACCCTTGTACTAGTATATATCTTTGTAATCTTGTAACACTTTGACATATCAATACAATACTCAATTACCACAGTATTGAATCGAAAGGTGAAATTTTAGCTGGAAATCATAACTCCTGGGGTCTCTTTTTGGATCATGCGGGAAAAAAAAACCGCTGCACAAAAGATGGACCGATTTAGGATATGTAATCAGTTGTTGTAGGCTTGCTGAACTTGATTCTGCTTCGGTAATTTTGCATCCTACTATTTACTTTGCCTGAAATTGAATAGGTAGTATGTTGAAGATTACTTAAAGTGGTTGAATAATATTCTGGTTGCCTTTCGGTGTTGACATTAATTTAGTCATACTTAGTTTTGAGTTATTCTCAGCAACATTGTGCTTGGTATTTGGTTCTAAATAGCTCAACATATGAAGTCTATCCCAACATGAATGCTCTATTATTAGCATGAAGCTCAGTTTCTCATAAGGTCAGTAGTTCAATTTGCAAAATGTGTTCTACTTAGATATATAATACTTCTTGCTTCCGGTGACTTGTATACGCAACATAGAATATAATATAGCTACTGTAAGTATCCACTTTGTTCACGTATATTGATCGGTGTGTGGCATCGTAAAGCTGCGTATAGTTGCTATGTCACTAGTAGTGGTGGGTTAAGTGGAATACACACTAATTTTCGGTTTCATTCTTTCTTTCTTGATTTTATGGTAAAAAAAAAAAGAGGGTTCGTAATAACAATGATCACTGATTAGTCATCTCCTCAAACTGTTTCTTTCTTGTGCGTTATGTGTTGTTGTTACTCCTCAAATCATATTGTGCTTTGTGCTTTTGCTTATTGGGGGGTTTCCTGTGGTGGCTATGGAAAGCTGCTTATTCTATATGACACGGATGCAGATTCTTGGTTTACACTATGGATTTTCACTATCGTAATGTTTTTTTGGTATCGAAAACATGTTTCATTAGTATCTTGTTTTGTTTGTGTTTAGATTTGCTTATAAATCTTAACCACAATGGAGGATCAAGAAGATGCAAAAAAGAGAAGAGATAAAGAAAAAAAAAAGCTGAGAGATAAATCCAAGAAAGTTGATGAATTGTGCTCTGGAGAAGAATATGAGAAGTGCTTGGAGTATATTAGCACCATAGATGGTAATGCCATGCGTAATTTTAAAATCTATGAAAGTGCAATCGTTTGCAATGTGATGACCGAAAGATATGAAGGTGAGTTTATATTGATCTAAATTTCTTATCTTTTCTAACTACAATTTAAGTTTTCAAGTTCCGATTATTAATACATTAATGTCATTTTTTTAATTAATTATGTTTTGATCAGAGGCATTGGCACTGATAGGCCTTCATAAGGCCCACGGACATAGCGATAAATCTTTGTCAACATTATTCCGTGAAGCGTGAGAATTTATGTTTTCATTTTAATATATATATGTGTGTGCGCGCGCGCGTGTATAATAGCAGTATTGACATTAATTAATACTTGTGAAATGTCTTGCAGTGTTTGCAACTTTTATCTTTCAAATCATGAGGATGCATATCGTTTGTTTAAGGATCTTCTTGGCCATAAGGATATAGATGATAAAACCCGCCAATGTTGCACCGATTCTATAAAGGAAATACTTGAATTAGATCCAAAAATAGTCGAATCTGTCAATCGAAAAGCTGAGCAACTTATAAAGGAAATTGAAGCTGATAAACTCTCTTCCTCCTCAACTTCAAAGCTCGATCCTCCCTCCTCAACTTCAATTTCAAAGCTCGATCCTCCTTCCTCAACTTCAACTTCAAAGCTCGATCCTCCCTCCTCAACTTCAAAGGTCGATTCTCCCGTGGGAGTTGTCGAGTCCAATCCGTTAGTTGCCGAGTCCTCTTCGGTAGCATGCTCCCCTTCTTCGTCTCAAAAGACCGCAGCATGGTCCCCTGAACCCTCCTCGGTAGCATGCTCCCCTATTACCGTGGCTTCTTCATCACAAAAGACCGCAGAACCAGAATCATTAGTGGTAATTTCAATAATTTTGTTTTGTTTTTTGTTTTAATCCATTTTCCTCACGTTTTTACTAATAAGTATACGCTATTTGCAGTTGTCAGAAAATATGTTGCGGCGCCGGCGCAACATATTAAAATCTGAATTTTTACTACAATCATCATTGGATAACTTATATGTTGTTGAGCCGGTTATTCCTATCCAAGTATTTTTCGAGCGAAAGTTGACTTGTTTTAATAGTAACAATAAAGAAACTGATTTTAATACTAAAAATGAAAGGAAATGGTGGGAATTCATCCGTGAATGCTTTCAGACAATTTTGATAAATTAATTTTTCCTTAGTCAATTAATTTATTTATTTTTCTTTTTTTGCATTAGTTTAATATGTTATTCCTTATTTGCAGTGAAATATTATGTGGGTTGTATGCTATTCATTCGGCAAAGATGACTTGTGGTGATCTGGATTCTTCCATGTATGTCACTGATGATGGACAAGGAAGAATATTTTGCGTCAGTGGTGAACTTTTTTCTAAATCTAAAGCTCAAAAAGATTTGGATGATTTGTTATCCACTATGGAAGCTATTGTTACATTAATCAACCCAAGGACTAGAACAGATCAGGAAGCTTGGCACAAGGAATTTGTAGATTCTTATAAACTGCCATCCGAGTTGTATCACTTTATTACGAGTTTAAGAGATAAGAAAGTGTAAGTATATAATAATCTAGTATTTTCCCTTTTTAATCAAAATTAGAAAAACTAATTAAATACATACTGCAAGTCTGTAATGCTAAAAAAGGTATTTAGATTTTGTTATCTTATATATACTTGGTGAAGATGGAATATTGAAATTTGCCCTAAGATTTAATTGTTTTATTAACAATTATAAAATATTTGATTATGTTTTTTACCTTTCACGCAGGTCTGATCATATGATTCAAACAACATGGTTGATCGATCATCCATTCTTCTGGCCATTGGAGCATAAGTCGTATTTTATCAGGATTCTAAATGATGCTTTCAGACAGGGGTTAATTGAGGAACCCATGTTTACTACCTACTTGATGGGCAGCGAAATCAAGGGTTGGAAGTCATTTATCTCTAAAGACAACCTTTTGAATGCAATTTACAATTTTAAAGGCGATAGTGGTTATGGTTCCGGATCTGAAACTTATATTATCCATTTCATACTTGCGGTTCTTAACCATGCTAATGACCACAGCTACAACCATCATCGTGGTCATACCGTAAGCACTTTATCTTCTTCCATTATTTATGTATTATCTTGTTGTTGGAGTACTCAACCCTTTTTATCAATTCTTTTCAGAAATTGACCTCTGTTGACATTGCACTGCGAATTAATAGTGTGTTTCCTAAAATATACACTATTCTATATGATACTATGTGGTCCTATGGAAATGACCTTCAGGGTCAGAGTAGGTAAGACTTTATCTTTTACTTCATTTTGAATTTACATCTTCAGTTTATTTCAAAAGAAAAAAAGATAGTTACTTGTTAATTTGTTGGCTACTATTTTTGTTAATACTTCCCATTTGACAGCGATGAACTTGATTTATTTTTGCAAACCCTGGAGAGATGCTCTAGTTTGCGACAATGAAACTTGGTGAGTATCCAAATCTACCATAAAGTGGCCTTATCGATTTAGCCGAGATTCCAAAATCACTGTATGTTGTAGTGAATTTTCTATTTACTGATTGTTGAGTTGTTGAGTTGTAGAAAAAGATAGGAGGAAAGAAGTATTTTATTGATAGTTTCCTTATAGAGATAACAAGGAGAAGATTACAATAAATAGGCAAAAACCCCCAACGGCTAGAATACACTGTTCCAACGTCTATGAACAGTGTATTCTGGGCCAAAAGTAGAAAAAACAGAAAACCAGTAGAAAGTGTCCTAGTTACATATTTAGGACACTTAAGACAAAAAGAAAAACATAAAAAAGAATACTATAAAGGGACCTATATACACCTATATTTTAACACCCCTCCTCAAGCTTGGTTGTGTATAGAATATGACCTAGCTTGTATCTCGTTCTGAGTGAATATAGGTAGAAGCGGACCCTTAGTAAAAATATCGACCACTTGATCTTGAGAGGTATGAATTCAATGTTGATATCTTGATCTTGATTTTTCTTTGATAAAGTGTCTGCATCAATGTCTATATGTTTGGATCTATCATGATGAATGGGGTTTTCGGACATATTGATAGCGGACACATTATCACAAGAGAGAAATGCAGGATGCTCTTTCTTGATCTTTAGGTCAACTAGGATCTTCTGAGCCATAATCCTTCACAAATACCAAGGGCCAAGGCCTCAATTCGAAATTCTGCTTTTGCTTTACAAAAACCACGGGTTGTTTCTTACTCTTCCAAGTGGTGAGATTTCCCCAAAAATAGGAGCAATAGCCGGTGGTAAATCTTATCAACCACGAGACCACCTTGATCGGCATCGGTGAAGACATGGATCCTTCTATCTTTGGATTTCTTGAAGATAAGACCTTGACCAGCAGTCCTTTTTAGATACCTCAGCATCCTATGAACAATATCAAGATGTTCTTGACAAGGATGATGCATAAACTGGCTGACCAGACTCACAGCATAGCATATGTCTGGTCTAGTATGAGCCAAGTAAATCAATTTTCCCACCAGTCTTTGATATCTGCCAACATCCACAGGTGCAGTTTTACTTTCCTTTTCCAATTTTACCCCAGGATCAACAGGAGTGGAGGCAGGTTTGCACTCAAGCATCCCTGTTTCAGAAAGAAGGTCTAAAATGTACTTCCTTTGAGATATGAATATCCCCTCCTTAGACCTAGCCACTTCCATTCCAAGGAAGTATTTCATCTGTCCAAGGTTTTTAACCTCAAACTCCTTTGCAAGACAATGCTTTAGAGACTCAATCTCATGGGCATCATCTCCAGTAATAATAATGTCATCCACATATACAATGAGGATGACTCTTTTTCCAGAAGGTGACACCTTGGTGAACATAGTGTGGTCAGCTTGACCTTGTATGAACCCAAGGTTCTTAACAACTTTGGTAAATCGGCCAAACCAAGCTCTAGGGGACTGCTTTAGTCCATAAAGAGCTTGTGTAATCTACACACCTTATTTTCAGCTCCTGGATAGTCAATTCCAGGAGGCAACTTTAAGTAAACTTCCTCTTTTAGGTCACCATTTAGGAAAGCATTTTTTACATCTAGTTGGTGTAAGGGCCAATCTAGATTCACAGCAATAGATAGGAGCACTCTGATGGTGTTTAACTTTGCCACTGGTGCAAAAGTCTCCTGGTTATCTATGCCATGAGTCTGAGTGTAACCCCTAGCAACCAATCTAGCCTTATGCCTGTTAATGGTGCCATCAGAGTTGTATTTCAAGGTGAAAATCCACTTGCACCCCACTGTTTTCTTTCCTTTAGGAAGAGAAGTCAGTGTCCAGGTGTGATTATTGTTTAGAGCGTGTAATTCCTCATTGACAGCTTGTTTCCACTCAGGAATTCCCAAGGCTTCATGAATGGAGTGAGGAATTTTGTTTTTATCCAAGCTTTGTATGAAAACTTGATAGGAAGTAGAAATCTAGTCTATTGCCAGGAGATTATATAAAGGATATTGGGTGCAAGCCCTTGTTCCTTTTCTCAAAGCAATAGGTCTATCATCATAATTGACTGTGCTAATAGATCTTTTAGGTGATTCTGAGGTAGTACCATCCTCAGGTTGATCCTGATAAGTGTCATGAAGTTCTAAAGAATCATCATTCTCAGAATGAGGTTGATGTTCTTGATTCTCAAGTTCATTCCTGTTTCTTCTAGTATAAACCCTCTGAATTGGAGGTCTAGGGTTAAAAGACTCCATTTCTGGAATGAGGTTAGAAGGATTTTGAGTATTATCAGGGGTAGTAACTTCCCCTTGATTTATACTTCCTTTATCCAGAGAGTGTAAAGTTCCAGGACTCATATCCCATCCTTGAGAGGATGTGACATAGTCCAGTGATTCCCCTTCTGGATGGTAGAAGGCTTTACCTTCAAAGAAGGTTACATCCATTGAATTAAAGAATTTTCTAGTTTGAGGGCAGTAACATTTGTAACCCCTCTGCCTGGTGAATAGCCAAGGAAAATGCACTTGAATGCCTTAGGTTCAAGTTTGGTTCTGTGGTGGTTGTGAACATATGCAATGCACCCAAACACCTTAGGGGGCAGATTTTGAATTAAGTGGGAAGATGCTATGCATTCGATTAGAGAGCGCCATAGGGTTTTGAATTTCAAAACCCTAGATGGCGATCTGTTAATGAGATATGTGGCGATTAGGGCGAACTTCTCCCCAAAAGTGCTTAGCACTTTCATAGCAAACATAAGTGCCCTTGCAGTGTCAAGGAGGTGCCTATTTTTTCTTTCTGCAACCCCATTTTGTTGGGGAGTATCAACACATGAAGTTAGGTGAATAATCCCTTTCTCTTTGAAGAATTTCCCCAGATGGTTCTCAAAATATTCAGACCCATTGTCTGACTTGAGGATTTTAATATCAGTTTCAAACTGAGTCTTAATCATGAGAAAGAAGTTCATGAAGATAGCCCCTGCTTCTGCCTTCTCCTTCATCAAGAACACCCAGCACAATCTGGTGTGATCATCAATGAAGGTGATGAACCATCTTGTACCAGTGATATTCTTGGCCCTTGAAGGTCCCCAAATATCACTATGTATAAGATGGAAAGGCTTGGAGGGGGCATAAGACTTAGTATGAAACACAGTCCTACTTTGTTTAGCCATACAACAGATTTCACACTGAAAATCAGACACATTCTTATTGATAAACAACTGAGGCATAAGCCTTTTCAGATACAAAAAATTGGGGTGCCCCAATCTATAGTGCCATAAAACAATAGGGTCACTATTACAATCAACAGAATCAATAACCAAAGCAGAGTTTTTGGTATCCAGAGAACCAGCATCAGTAGGTAGCATGTATAGGCCAGAGGTAACACTAGCATTGCCAATCATCTTCCCAGAGTTTGTTCTCTGTAAGATACACTTATTCTCATGAAACATGGTGATAAGTTTTGTCTCTTTACCGGTTTATTCATCGATAAGAGATTGCATGATGATTTGGTACATCTGACAATCGATCAAGGATCGATCCTTGGGAAAAATTGATAGATCAATTCCTTGCACTTTGGAAGTGGATCCATCTGCAATTCTCACAAATCTTTCATGTTTACAGGAATTAAGGAGTGAAACAACCCCTTATTTCTGTCATATGTTCTGAGGCCCCGAATCAACAATCCAGAGTTGTTTTTCAAGGTCGGATATAATGTAGGAGTGAGCATGATTACAGAGTGTGCCCACGAAGCGGTGGAGGTATTTGAATGGGTGACGAGATCCAGGGAAGCGGGGTGTAGAAGCCTTTTCGAACTTCCATCATTTCTCTCGAGAGAAAGCGAAGGTTCCTGGTGTTCCTTCATCCAATTGAGTTGAAAGGTTGCCTTGGTATTCCTTCCAGTCCCCAGTTTTGGCTTCCAATCGTTAGGCTTTCCATGAGTCTCCGGCGAGTCTCCTTGGAATGTCCAACCTTCTTCTGATGATCACGAGAAGGCCTCTCTTTCTTGCCCTTTTGGTGTTGATTACCCTTTGATAGGAGAGCAGATGCAGAGCTTTCTGGTTGAGTAAGAATAGATTGAGTAAGAATAGGAGGAGGTTGAGTTCCCAGCATGACCTTCCTCCTGCTTTCCTCATGTTTGACCTCAGAAAAAGCAGACTTGAGGCTAGGAAGAGGGGATTTGCCAAGAATCCTACCCCTAACATCATCCAAACAAGGATTTAATCCCATTAGGAAGGAGAAGACCCTGTCATTTTCAGTGTTGCTCTTGTGGATCTTAGCATCAGTAGGGCACTTCCACTTGTGATCATTGAAAAGATCAAGTTGCTGCCAAATCTTGGTCAGTTGACTGTAGTATTGAGTGACATTTAAATCACCTTGTCTCAGGTCCTTTAGTTGGGATTTGAGATCATAGATTTACGAGGTGTTGTCCTTAACTTTGAGTATAGATCATGGGCGGCCCCAAATCTCAAAGAAGAGTGTTGTAAAACATAAAGTTTTCACTTTGATCCTTGGTCATGGATCCAATCAGCCAGGACATGATAACATTGTTTTCAGCTTTCAATTGCCTGAGTTGAGGATCATTTGCCGGTGGTTCAGTGACTTCACCAATCGGTATCCTTCTCCGCTTTTCCAAAGAATAAACATGAGAAGAGATCTGCAGACCATAGGTGATAATTGTTCCCATCAAACTTATGGTTTGTGAGAAGATGAGAGTTATCATTGCTACCCCACGATTGAGAATAACTCCACTTGAAGATGGAGTAGAATCGGTGGAATCGGCGATAGAAGCCATTTTTGTGGTTTTGAAAAACTCGAGAAAAATGGGATTGAGAAGACGATGAAGATTTTAAGCGCGAGGCTACACGATACTGTAGAGAAAAGATAGGAGGAAAGAAGTATTTTATTGATAGTTTCCTTATAGAGATAACAAGGAGAAGATTACAATAAATAGGCAAAAACCCCAACGGCTAGAATACACTGCTGTTCGCGTCATGAGCAGGTGTCTTTCTGCCAAAAGTAGAAAAAAAGAAAACCAGGTAGAAAGTGTCACAATTACATATTTAGGACACTTAAGACAAAAAGAAAAACATAAAAGAAGACTATAAGGGACCTATATACACCTATATTTTAACAGTTGTTGAGTTGCAAGTGATGGGTTAAGTAATGCTGATTGTGCATAATAATGCTTAGAAGCATTTCGTGTTGCAGAGTCAATATATACAAGTCTTCCTTATTTTTTTCTTGAGTTAAGATTTTTTTTTTTACTAATGTTTTGACCACATTCAAGTTGTAGTAGTGGAAACAGGAAATCCAACTCCCTAATTTGGTTATATATTATAATAATCCAAATCGATTAGAAAAAGAAGCGGCGGCGCACCCCCAATCGAAACCCTAATTTGAAGGACATCAATTGGAAAAGAAGAAGAGGCGGAGAGGATGAGCGTGATGGGAGGGGATGCAGATTCATTGGGTAACAGGTTTATTATATTGCAGGCCAAGCAGACCGACGACGACGTCCCTGAGGAGATTGGTTACTATTCTAATGTTAGGCGTTTCAATACTACTGGTTACTATCGTCTGGATCTCCATACTGGTGATGTCTCAATCCTTCCTCGTACAGTGCAGGATCAAGGTTCCATGAGTTCCATGGTGGCTTTGGGATCTAAAATTTACATCTTTGGAAGGCAAATAAATAACTCTGATTCCAAAGAACCATGCTCCTCTTATTTTCTAGATCTGGCCGATTCCCAAAAATCATCATCATCATCTTGTTGGAAAAGAGCCCATCCTTTGACTACCGATCGGTTGCCATTAGGCGGTGGTGTCGCATTTGATGGCAAGATGTATTTCTTTAGAAATTCTGATGATTTTTCTTGCCTTTTCGAGGTTTTTGATCCTACTCTACCTAAGCCCCAGTGGCGTTGCATAAAATCTACACCTACACTAGGTGGAGCTGAAATACATCCCACGGTTGGTACTCCAGTACTGGCGGATCACAAAAATAATAGAATCATTGTATTTCTTAACAATATCTGTTCAATGTACGCCTACTATCCTTGTGAGGATCGATGGGAGTGTTTGGTGGAGGGCTTTTTGGTGGAGGGCTATAGAAGATGGTTTTTTTATCTCCAACCAGTAACAATTGTAGACGGGGTTATATATCTTCATCGATCCAAACTTAGTTGCTTCTTTATGGCTTTTGATATAGCCACCCAAGAATGGCTCAACGTTACCTCTGATGCTGTTGAAAACTATAACTTTTATCTACCTTTACCCATTTATCCTTGTTTGTTACATCTGGGCAATGACATACTCTGCTTGCTTACTTCGAGATATAAGGATCGTGAATCCGACCAAAGCCTAACCACCCTTGTTCATGTTGTGCAATTCAAAGTCAAGCTCATCAACAATAATGGCACAAAGGAGGTGATTGTCACTCCGCTTCCTTCCCGTTCCCGTTACTATGATCTTGATTCTTGCTGTGGTCTTTATCGCTGCCTTGCTCTCTAGGTAAGGTAAAGTAATTTGTTTCACTCATTATGTATAGTTGTTGCTGCTGTTCTTCGTACTCAGTTTCACTGCTTTTGGTCATTTGGTATTTTCTGCCCGAAAGTTAATTTCCACTATTATTGTCATAACCCCTTGATAACTGATTAACTTGTCTTCTCTCAGTTATTTCTTCTTTGCACCCAAAACCATAAATATATTCTTTCAAATGTTTCTCTTCTCTGATGATGCAGTTGTATGACCCTACTATTCACACACTACTTGTATGTTACGCCTTGCTGCAACTTTCTTGGTTTCCTTTTTTCGCTGTGTCAGGAAGAAATTAGATTTTCTGTAATATTAGTTTCCCTTCACTTTTGCAACCCTATACTGTATATACACGTTAATCACATGTAATCCCATATGACATTGGTATTCACATTACCTGTTAAGGGTGGTTTTTTCAGATTCTATTATTTCAGGAACCTAAAGCTATTATTTCTGTTAGGGGTATATCTATTAATAAGATTCATGAGTAACCTAGTTTAATTTTATAGACATTCATGGGAGTTTAAAGTTTTTTCTCTTGCCCATCTGTCTGTGGTAAGAGTAGCTGCAGTACAAAGAAACAATGCTTTTCTTATCGGGGTTTTTGTACATCAATGCTTTTAGTATATATATCAGATATTGGTTGAAAGAAATTATTTGTCATCCAATTATTGTTATCCTTATAATTGCTCATTTGTTTCCTGTACCTCCTAATATGTCCAATTGTTCTTACTTTTTAGTCGCATGCTTTTCATTGCTTGCTCATTTGTTTCCTGTACCTCCTAAACTACTCCCTTGATAAATTCACCACCCAGGCTAGCCACCCTTCCTATTCTCAATGTTTCCCTGTCCCCATTTTTCTCTGTTTACTCCTCCCCTTTGCACCATCAACCCCACGCCACCCTGTTATTTGGAAAGTCTAAAATGTCTATTAAGTCTTAGCATTGAAATAATGTTAAAACTATTAGTATATTATTGTTTGCATCAACTAAATTAATAGTTTGGTCGTTAGACATTAATTTTTACTTTTCAGATGTGCGCTTTTCATTGCTTTGTTGAATAGTTGAAACATGTTGTAAACCAGGCCTTTGTGTGATGGACTGGACTCTCTAATGAGCAAAGATACCCTCAAGCTAGGCTTCTACTATCTCCTAAGCTTCAAATGCGTAAACATACTTTATATTTGCAGGCCTACCTCTACAGATCTGGTGCATTGCAACTTGAGAGAGAGGGCAATGATGGAGCTTCATTTCTAAGTTGGAAGAGATGTGATGATATGGTGAAAGTTATGTATTAGTACTAGTTAAACTATGACATGATATTTGTACTTTATATATTCGCCTTGGATGTTGTAAGCATGTTGACTTGTGTCATGTGTCGTTTATTTGTTACTCGTCGTGTTTAGGGTAAAATATTTGAAATTGTTGCTACTCGTCATCGTGTTTGTTATGGGTAATATATTTATTGGCACCTCGACTATTTTCATTGGTACCACATTTTTTTTGTTTTTTATCGGCACCACATAATCAACTTATGACACCACATAAATAAATATTACATTTTAAACCCTAACCTTTTCTTTTTAACAAAAAAAAAAAAAAGAAAATGAACTGCAGTTCAAAAAAAATGGAAATAAAACACCCATTGTTTAGAATTGATGTCCTTCTCAGTTAGCTACAAGGAAAAGAAAGATGTTAGTTTTCTGTTGCAGTTCATCCATGTACTACTAAGAGGTAGAGAGGGATCTTAAGAAGGGATTCTGGTGACCTGGTATGAAGCTAGACATTGCTCAGTTTGTGACCAGATGCAATGTTATCAGAAAGTCGAGCAGACTAGTATAAAAGCCGGGTGGTCTAATGAGTTCTTTAGAGACACCCTAGTTAGTGGTTATGGGAGAAAATCACCGGTTCGATTCTCTGAGTATAGTATGAGTTCAAGATACATTTAGCTAAAGTTAAAGTATTGTTCATACTAAGGACAGTTGTCAAGTGTTTGGTTATCTTGTTGAACTCGATAATGCTCCCATGCATTCTTAAGCCTAATACGACAAGTTTTCATTTCATACATGGATAATTTTGTGAATTTATTCATAGATGACATCAAGGTATGATCAGATAATGAAAAAGGAAAATGCAAACATCTTAAAATTCTTAGCTTAACTTTCAAGGGAAAGGTGTTGGTAAGTGTATCTTTTAGGTGATCAAGTAAGATCATGAAGCATGTGTTTCCAGGAAGAGAGTTGGATTGGGAATGGTCTTCTCCGAAAAAGTTTTGTATCACTTTGACCAAAATCAAGGGCATGGTTTTGAAGTGTGTAGTCTTAGCTAGCTAAGACAGAAAAGTGTGTGTGGATCTTTTCAAAGGTTTTATGTTTTTTACAGTAGAAAGAATAGTGTCTTCGAATCGAATGAATGGTCAGTGGTGGTGAACCATCTATCCAGCTTTAAAAGCAAGCTGTTTAATACAAAAGTGTAAACTTTTCCACAAGTCTTCAATTAAGGTGATGTTGTTCCAAACGGTTGAAGTTTTATGAAAAGAATCATAATACTCGTGAACTGAAAATTGCAGTGGCAGTTTTACCTTGAAATTGTGGAAGTTTTATCTTTACAGTGTTTTAAGGCAGAAATTATCACTGACAATCAAAGATTTGAGTTGCCTTGGGAATGGGAATACGAGTATAAAATAAAGATAATGAATGGAAGTGTAAGGAGAGTATGATGTTGAAAATGCAGTACCATTCAGGAAAGATGTAGAACCCGAGTCAGAGAACAGTGAATGCCATCGGAACAAGAGCTACAAAATCAACATCGGAACAAGAGCTACAATCCCGTGCAACTCTGGACTAGCTCCCCTTTGTCGACAAGGAGCTGATGAAACCAACATTCATGCTCTCCGGGATTGCACCTGGGGAAAAAAAATTTGGAAGGAGATTTTGCCCCCTACTGCACATTCATCATTCTTTTCTTCCTCTTCGATTGAGGATTGGATCAAGCTCAATTTTCAGGGATTCCCAGGCGATAGACTTTGGGCTTACACTTTTCGTGAAGCTGTTAATAGCATATAAGACCTGGAGAAACCAAGTGTTGCACCAACAGTGTGATGAGAGGCCACCTCCCCACCTTGTGGTGTTAAGTATTTTCAATCGAGTCAAGAACTTGAAAATTGCTTGGCATTTGTAATTATGTCTTTTTTTTTCTTTCCGTCGTTTCCTACAGGCCTACCACTATGGTAACCTGTTGGCACATTTGATGTAATTTGTTCCACTTTTGGCTTCTGGATTTAATTAAGTGCTCGTTCTTCAAAAAAAAAAAAAAATTCATATCAGTATTTTCTTTTATTTATGTTCTACCAAACATAAGATCGACAACATTCAAATACATGGTTCGCTCATCAAATATTAAATCGCCGGTATAAACACGGTTTAACCATAGATACAAAATATTAATAATTTAAATGTACATACTTGTACAACATATTGTATCTTCATCAATTGGAATAATTCTCGCTCAATATTCATATTGGTGTATTTCATTTCTGTATAGCATATGAGAAGATCGATATTTACTTTCAATACAAAGTATATATGTAAAAATAAATTACAAACTGTTGGTGTACAACAAAGTAAAAACATTAGTTAAATAAATTTATCTATTTTTTTTTCATTAGTATATAAATCATGAGGGAAAACCAGAACTTCAATAATGAGGAGACCAAATTAAGAATCATTTATCATTGTGTGATTTCGCCTGCGAAAAAAAAAAAAAAAAAAGAAAAAAGAGGAAGGCCTCTAGTCTAGTTGGGTTTGGGCCTCTAAAATATGACAAACCAAGTCAGCCGGGCCTGGAGATGGAAAATTGGGCCTGGCAGTCATTGATTTCCCACTTGTTCCAATTTCAATGGCCTCAAAAGTGACACCGTGAAAGTTGAATAAAGGCATTGCTTGAGAAAATTAAAAGACTACAATGACCCATAAATTCACAGTGAGAATATTTTGGGAGGGAAAGGAACGTGACTCTGCTCACTCCATCTTTCATTGTACGACAATTCTTCTCCTAGAAAAATAATAAATAAATTGTACAAGCTCCTTCTTGTTATTGTTTTATTTTTTATTTTTTTGGTTCTTTTTAGTTGCACAGAGCTTCAATCCTGCAATCAGGGGAAGGAAAATTAGTGCTGAAAAATGGAGGGTTTTTAAGCAGTGGTCATCTTCTTCTTGAAGGAGCAAGCTATTGGTGTGGATATGGAAGATCAACAACTGTTCCGGCGATTTTCTAGTAATTTCCGGCGATTTTCTCTACTAGTTTCCGGCAATTTTCTCCTTCATTCAGATTAATCCTCTTTAATTTTCCTCACTCCATTCACACTAATGATTGTATTTTGGGTGTGATTTTTGGGTTATTATAAAGGTATTTAACCTTCTGCATGGATGTTCGACTTCGAATGCAATGTTTTTCCTTCACAGTTTTATTCAATACAATGTTGTGTTTCCTATTCATGCTAGACCTTCTTTTTCCCACAAACAAGAAAATATTTTATTAAAAGTGAAACAAACATCGGAACAAGAGATACAAAAGCCGTGCAACTCTGGACTAGCTCAAGAACAAACAAACTATACAAAAGTAAACTAACACACAACAAAGTCGGATAATATATTAGAGTCGGGTGTGTTGAGCCCAAAAGATGAAAATATTTCTAGAAGGACACAAAAAAAAAAAAAACAGATTCCAACCGGTTTCACCTCACGCGACAAGGAGCGATGTCATATCATTCATTCAACTAGTAGTTCTTGATGATGCATTAACAATTAGGGAACATGATAAACAATTCATTATTAAAAATGTCCGAAGAAATGTTAAAATAGTGGTGGGGTCAATGTTGTTGCATGTATCTATGATTATAGTTGCACGTCAATCGACATCCTGCTTTCAATTGATTAATCTTTTCTTTTATCTTGTTAAGTTCTCTCTAGGGTTGTGACTGATTTCAAAGTTGAGCATTCTGGAATGGTAAAACATATAATCGCGACATAGGTGCAAAATGCTCTTTAGAAACAAGATACAAACAAGTTGTCCTACTAAATTGCTCACTCTTTAATCTAACGTCAAGTATGGTATATGACGGTTTAATGGAGATGGATGACATTTACACAAAAATCTCATCGGCTAGCCTCTAAAAGGCCGCTTCCTCCTCGCCCTCTCCCATGAAAGCGCATAACATCTTTATATGACCATTAGTACGGTTACTCCTTCACCTACACTTTTGGTTCTGCAGCTGCGTTGAGGAGAACAAATGCCTGGGAGCTGAGATGAGTTGGTCAACTTCATAAACGAACGGAAATTGGCCAGGTTCTGCATAGTGAAAACCCCACCTGACCTTACAATAGTTCCACCCATCTCCATCCTCCATGACTCATCTACTAGAGGTGACAACTCCCTACATACCCAATTTGCTCTACTCATCAGTCATGCTCACATTCATTTCAAGAAAATAATTAAGCCCATGTAACTAAGTAAATTATTTGCAAAACAACAAGTGTAATGCGTAACAACTTACTTGAGGTCATGGCTGACAACAAGCAAAGTCACTTCTTTCTTTAACTGCATTAATAGCTTCACAACATCAGCTCGGGCCTTCCAATCTGAAGCATAACATAAAGAAAATGCCCATAAGGGTGGGAGAAAAGAAAAAAATCAGGTCCAGTTACTAAAGCCCTCAGATTACGTTGAGGTGCTCAAAATAGCGAAAAATAAGACCAGACGTGGCTTTTGACTCTGTTGGGTTTGAAGTGGGAAATTTTGCATTTCGGTGGTACTCTGTCTGCAAAGTTAAGCAGACCTTAAGCACAGCAATGAAGAGTCATCTTCTTTGCTATGATAACCAAATTAAGAAGGGATGGGTTCCAAGCCACTTGGGTCCTACTAAGCCTTCCACCAGCCTGAAATTTAATAAAATAGCACTCTTGGATTTAGTAGATCCAGTTTGTTGTAAAGGATAAAAGCTCCCTCCCATCTATGCAGGTATCAAGTAAGTCCAAATATAGCCATATGGAGCAATTGTGCCTAAGGCATATTAGACATAAGAGGTAGAAATTCAGTTGTGCTGTCAAGACCGCCCAAATGTAATCGCCTAAGGCATATTAAACATAAGAGGTAGAAATTCAATTGTGCGGTCAAGACCACTCAAATGTAATCGTTTTTTGGTGTAATCAGGTAGTTTTCGAAACAAACAAGGTTACTGGGATATCTGACATACTTCAGTAGAACCAGATTCGGCTACAATAACAATTCAGATTGCTACTTCTAATGTTTTGCAAAACAAATGAGAAAAATAAGTGAAGGAAGGGGAATAACAATTCAAATTGCTACTTCTACTTCTAGGATCTTACCATGTAATTTGTGCGTTTGATTCCGAATAATATATTCCCGTGGATTAGTCAACTGCAAAGTTGATACCACGTTAAATCAATGTTATCGCTTTCTTGTTAATTCGCTTATTATCTTGTTATTTCATTAATTCCAGTTCTTGTAACTTGATAAATCCGTTATAACAGCAAGATTATACAGAAGACCACTACATGTTGTTTGAAGACTAAAGAGTAGCATTGCAAATATTTTACTGATGGTATACCCTATGCCAAAACCACATATGGTTCTGCCTAGCAAAATTACAGAAAAACACATATTATGAACCATTCACACATTGGACATTTAAAGGGATGCAGACCAAATATGGGATTAATCCCAGGCATGGAGACTTATTTTCTCTATTCAATCACCATACTTGATGGTGTCATCCATTGTTTAAGCATAAACCTGATCTACAAATGCCAACAAGCCGTCCATAACCTAGCCAAAAGAAAGAAGAAGACTATTAGAAGAAGACTATTAACCTAATTACAATCTAGGCACTATACAATCTAGCCATTAGCATTGCTAATTCGTTGCCTTCCGTTCGTGAATTGACAAGGTAAACAACATGCAATCTTGAAACACAACTTTATTAATTCAAGAACATGTCCACCGCACCAGGAAAACCAGAAAACTAATAACAAGAAGCCCAAAATTCAGCATAATGACAATACTCTGTATCATTGATCAACTATAATACAGGTTGAAAACAAGAGCCCTATATAAGTAACTCGCTAATGCAAGCCCTTTATTAAGCCAGAAATCCAAACATTCAACAATATTTTCAACACACAACTGATGTGATAAACAGTGAACCAAATTATATTAAGAATAGAGTAAGCATACTTGCCCTGAGATTACCAGGCATTTTAGAAGCTAATGCTTCAGCAATATCACCATGTGCGTGGTGTAAATATATTATAGTGGCATGCTGAAGAAGCTTGTTTTGCTCAGTTATGGCTTCTGAACACATCCGGATGGCAATGTGTTGAGATTAAACAAGTGTTGAGAGAGATTGATCGCTTCACACTGAATGGATATTAACGAAAAGCCAGTATAAGAATAAAAGAAGACCTTACTACAACCAATTGGCTTTTAGTGACAACCAGAACACTGATCTTAATACGACATCGTGAGCCATAGGTCTCGGTTCGAACTGATCACAACATTAGTTTCCCCAAAAAATATTGGGAGAAGATTTCCCACCCCATTGATATTATGCAAGTGCTGGGACAGAAAGTCCACACTTGAGGGGTGCTACTTTATTTCTTATACACTTTCGTCAATATCATTCTCAAGTGTGGCAATCTGTCACAACAGATCATAATCTTCAACACCCCGGGTGCTACTTTATTTCTTATACACTTCTTATACACTTTCGTCAATATCATCTTCAACACCCCCCTCAAGTGCGGACTTTCTGTCAATGGGGTGGGAAATCTTCTCCCAATATTTTTTGGGAAAAATAATGTTGACAACCAGGTCCGAACCCGAGACCCATGACTCTGATACCATGTTAAGAACTTGAGGGTGCTACTTTATTTCTTATACACTTTCGTCAATATCATTCTCAAGTGTGGCAATCTGTCACAACAGATCATAATCTTCAACACCCCGGGTGCTACTTTATTTCTTATACACTTCTTATACACTTTCGTCAATATCATCTTCAACACCCCCCTCAAGTGCGGACTTTCTGTCCTAGCACTTGCATAATATCAATGGGGTGGGAAATCTTCTCCCAATATTTCCCCCTCAAGTGCGGACTTTCTGTCCTAGCACTTGCATAATATCAATGGGGTGGGAAATCTTCTCCCAATATTTTTTGGGAAAAATAATGTTGACAACCAGGTCCGAACCCGGCACCCACGACTGATACCACGTTAAGATCGTTGTTACTGTCATTGCATTTCAAGCACCAATTTTGTTATAATAAGGCCACTTTTTTATTTCTTATACACTTTCCTTAATATCATTTTCAAGTGTGGGCAATTTGTCACAACATTTCAATTGGTTGTAGTAAGGTGCTACTTTATTTCTTATACACTATCGTTAATATCCATTCAAGTGTGGGCAATCTCTCCCAACACTTGTTTAATCTCAACACAATGACCACAAAAAACAGTCACTATTCTGACAAATAAATGCATCAAGGTAACGCTTTCCATTGTCATCAAACAAATATTGCATCTTCCATTTGACAATATTGAGTGGTCCAAATGTTAAGACATCGGCATGACATCATACATGTTCCAATCTTTTCAGGTTATATAAATTATCAAGAAAGTTTTTCTTTTTAGCAAAATGAGAAGAAGCAATAACACAAGTATTTAATTATGTCCATTTCAATCGCAATAATTAAGCAAAAATCCTGGAAATTGCGGAAAAAAACGAATGGAAACTTTCAAATTTTCATTGTTAATAAGAAAGAAATAATAGGCTTACAGGATTTTGGTTATAATGAAAAGAGAAGGACCCATATATTGTTTGCGCTTCTGGAGGATTTCATCGACAGAAGGACCATTATAAGGCTTTGGTTTGTAATCAAACGGTGGAAGCTCCGGAGCAGACAAAGCTGGAAACACAAAACAAAAACAAGGGAAATTTACACCAAAAAAAAAAAAAAAAATAAAAAAATGATACAATGATAGATTTAGAAGAAGCTATCCCTCCCCCCGCCATTTTTCCTCTCTTTGCTCCACTGCTACCACTGCAATCAATACAATGATGGATTTAGAAGTTTAGTAAACAAAATGGAACGATCGGGAGATCGTTCTTGCAGACTTCTTATTTTCCTCGAATAATAGAAGACATTACATGTTAGGGTTTTCAGGAAGGAGGAATGCGATGAAAAAGCGCAGGGAGGAGATGGTGGAGAAATGAAAAGGCCTGAGCAGTTTATCCACATTATGATCAATGGTGATCTATTAAAGGCCTCATAACCCAGTAGTGAACATAAAAACAAAGTACAAGGCAATACCAGCCAATATATAATACCTAACCAAGACCATGAAGCTTATACTACCAGTATGGTATGGGCTTTCCATCCCATCCCATGGGTATCTTGAGAGTGTTATAAATCTGCTAATCTTCATCATCACGTTTGGGATTTGGTTGATATCCTGGTTAATATATAATCCACAAATATGCTGACCAGGAAAAGAAAAAATATTAATGCGGGCATCAGTGAAACTACCATAACAACAAAGCAGTGGATTTACCTGCTCACGTTCTGCTACGATTTCCTCATAAGCGAATGCCTGTTTTTTCTCGATGTTTTCTTTTGTACGAAGATTGCCTGCAGAAAATCTAATTTTTGTATCAGAATGTTTATCTTGTTTTTTCTCGATGTTTTCTTTTGTACGAAGAATAGCCTGCAGAAGCTGACAAAAATTAGATTTTGATACAAGATAAACATTCTGATACAAAAATTAGATTTTGATACAATATATTTTCTTTTGTATGAAGAATAGTCTGCAGAAGTTGTCAAAGGATCAGCCCGAGTTGTATCTGAGAAGAAATACATAAATCAACAAAATGAAGAACTAATATACGAACGGTCCTACCTTCAAGCATGAATAATGACTATAATAGATGACCAACCTGACGAAGACAAATTGTGTCCCCTTAATAATCCAGGTTAATCTCCATAAAGCCTAAGCACACACGTATGAAGATAGTCGTTTATGGCTGAGTCCAAGACTTTATCTTGGATCGCTTACGATCTCATTATCGCTCGGCGAATCGCTTACGTAGCTCCTTAACGGAAAGATATATAGGGGTTCATACGTGCCCTAAACCTAACCTTAGTCAGTTTATGATATGTCCATAATTAACCCTATTGGGCCTTATATGACTCTACCCCTCGCCTGCTAGTTATCACATGACTAATGGGATTTTGTATATGCGTGGGCCTCTGTCCGACATCTTACTTCCCTCTTATGGAGGACCGATATGAGACTGAGCCTATGCTGATGTCGATATAAACACGGATCTCGGACTAAGGTCTAAGACTTTCTATATTCACTTTAAGTATAAGAGCCAACCATTCGATGACAAGTGTAGGAGTGAAACCATGTAGCATCATAAGCACCCTAGATTTGAGTGAAGTCGGTGACATCATTCCGAGGTCAAATCTGACCTTTTGAGTAGTCATCGAATTAGGTCTTTGAGTTAGTGGGGGACACATGTGTTCTGACATCTTTATCATAGCCTATGATGTCACAGCACACTAACGTCATTCTATTAATGCAGAATTCGAAACATTATTCCTCGTTAAGTGTGACACCGCTTTCGATTCACGCACTTATTAGGGAGTTATAACCCCTGAGACGTCTTTTCAGCCCCTAATTCAAAAATCACAAGCATAAAATGGTGAAGTTTTTGTATAGTGTGTACCTCACGCAGAGACATACGACGCAAGACGATCCGAACCACACACTAAGTCGCAGAATGAAATCACGCGATAGAATCACACACGCAGCCACAGTACTCCACGTAGACACACTACGCAAAAACTTCCCCATAAAATGAGTGATATTAGCAGAAGGACTTCAAGACTGCAACCTTTTCCTCTGTGTTTTCTAGAATCACAAGTAAGTTATCCTTCGTTCTTCTTCATTCCTTTTTCGTTTTTGCTTGTCAATGTCTGGTAGTGGAGCTGAATCTGGGTGCGGTAGTGAGCATTCATCTTCTACCTACTCCGATCCTTTGCTTGCGGATCTTCCACCGGTGCCGGATTCGACTGTTCCTCCCCGTCGTAAGAAATTAAAGACGAGGATGGATGGTTTGGGGCCTAAAGGTTGCCTTTCCACTGTCACCCAGGCTGAGATGGAGAAAATATGCAGGAGAACGGCCTAAAACCTCAGAATTTGAAGCACGAATCCTTCTGGGATTAACAAATTTGCTGATAAGGCTCCGGCTGGTTTCTGCACCATGTATGAAGCTCAATTTGCTTCCGGGTTGAGGTTTCCTTTTGATCCATCCATTGTAGAAATACTGAGACACTATCAGATTATCGTTTCCCAACTAGCTCCCAATGCTATCAGAATTGTGTATGGATTTCTGATTGCCTGTAGGGTAGCCAACGCATGTTTCAAGGTCGACTTTTTTCGGGTATTCTATAGCATCAGGAAGTGTCTAGACGTCGGATGCTACTCATTCCAAAAGAGATCTCTTATATTTGAGCCTGAGTGTAAAGGGCAATCATCCCACAGTAACTGGAAACCCCGTTTTTCTTTTTCCTTCGACATGGAAGTGAAGCAATAATAGAGCAGTGGAAATCGAGAGGTAAGAAAGGGGATAAAAGGTTGGACCGTCGGGTGCCAACGGTGCTCGAAACATAGAAAACCCGAGGTTCGAGGTCAAGACGAGAGACCTTTGATGGTCAAATTCATGCTACAACCAACTTTTAGGCCAGAAGTAGTGATAGCTCAGTTCATTGAGACGTCAAGGATAGAATTTGGTTCTGACATTGGAAATATGATTATGATACATGGCCTCACGGAATCAAAGACGAAGAAATTCATTGGGGTGTACAATGGTTATTGCAGTTTGACCCACAAACAAGAAATCAAATTAATTTTTTCCTTTTAGTCGTAGTGTCTTGTTAAAAGGATGCAAATGCAAGCTCAATGACACATGGTACAAGCCCACACAGACTTGTGGTACATAGAAATCCTATGACTTTACTAGAACTCGATTGTTTTAATTGTTTGTTTTACATTTTCTTTGGAACCTGTTAATTAGTGAATATTTATTATGTGTAATACTTCTTTAATATGTTATAATGGAAACCTTTTCTTGGGTTATGCATATTTTAATTACCAAATGATATACCCGGATTGGAATGTACTGCTCAACCATACGCTTTATAATCTTGGCCCATCAACACAGATAATGGGCTTTACCTCACGTCACGCTCTCAAGCTTCTTCTAGCCACGACACTAAGCTTCTTCTAGCCGCTAGCTACAAACCGGGCCTATCCGCCAACAAGAGGGTCGGATCATGTCCGCCAACAAGAAGCCGGACCCATTCTCTCCATGTGATTCCTACCTATATACTTAAGGCACAGATTTAATCCACCGCCGACCATACTTCTCCGCCGCCGACCATACTTCGCTACTCGCCGTCATTGCTTATCCACCGCCAATCCACCGGCAACGCTTTACAAATTGGCTAGACACTTGTATTACATGCATGCTTAACTTAGCTATATACTCTCGCTGTCTTGTCGATAAACAAGAAACCGACTTACTTTTTTAGCCTATATATATATGGGATCACATTGTAATAAAGAGGACTCTCTCTCAAACTTTAAACTATAAATCTAATACAAGCGTAAACTCGCCAACTTGTCGATCGATTTAACTTGTTCATCTTATAAACCGAGCCGGCAAATTTTGTTCTTACTCGCCACCCTAACCACACCGGAGAAATCATTCATATCACCTTATACCTCAAGATAAACACTCATATCAAGAATCTGTGTTCCACGCAACATCGCTTGGCTCTGCTATCGGGAAAATCATTATCATTCAAAGATTCAAGCGGCTACTTACTCCACCACAAAGACGATTTCACGGTGTCTCAGCGGTCAGTCATCATCATCTACACCGGCCGATCAACTTGCACACAGAGAGATCATCAACTTCATTGCAAACTCACATTTGAGTCCATCTAAAATACCCAGGTTGGTTTACGATCTTTCGCCGGTTTCGATCTTCGAGTAAGGAAAGATCGCCATCTTTAGTTGTAAATAGCCTGGGAGATACAAACAGCTTGTTACCTTATATTCCTGGTTCGTAAAAATACCCGCCCAAAAATCATAAGTCATGGTCGGGCGGAAAAACATGAACCCTCGCACACCGCTAAGGCGCAAATGCAATCGTGGATCGCCACGTGGAGCGAGCACGCCTGCAGAGAGGCTAGCCGGGCGGTTACGTCGACAAGGCAGATGTCAACCCCGCCTCACAACCGACATGCGAGCATACATACGGAAAGGACTAAAGCCCGTGAAATACACGAGGAAGCGTTAGAAAAGCAAGTGGAAAAGGAATCGCGGGACATCCAACCCAAATAACGAACAAGAAGTTATTTTAGCCGGGAGCTCCCCACAACAAGATACATATAAAATAGCTTTGCAAGCGCATACGGAATATGTTGAAGAAATGCGGAGGGAAATGCACTACTCATTGCGTATGATTACCTCCTCGACAATCCAGTAAATTCAACCTCCTCAACCCGCACAAAAACCGAGATTCACCCCACATTCATTCCTCCAAAACGGTTCGACCACAAATGATCGTAAATAGAGGAGAGTAGTCATGCAACCTCACATCCTGTAGAGGGTAGGAAATCAAGACTTGGTAGATCAGGCCCGCGATCGACGATCGCGGTGCAAATTTCAAAGGCGACTAAGGAACACTCAAGAGTTCGCACCCGCTGGAAGGACAGGGGACTCGGAAATTGAAGAAAGTTATGTTGCGCCCCCACCTCAACCCCAAATCGTAAGAGATAGCATCATGAAAAACAGATAGAGGAATTACAGAAGTGGAACAAAGGATGTTAAAACGGTTCCGACATTGGGAACAAGTGTGCTTCATCCCAAAGATAATCGAAAGCGGCTCCAAGGGGAGGAACTCACTATCCCAATTTCATAAACTACCACGGAGCAACAGATCCTCTCGATTGGCTATCCGCTTTTCAAAGCGTAATCGCTTGTGTACTTCTAGCGACGATGCTTGGTGTATAGCATTTGTGGGATCAATGCAAGATCGGGCAAAGATCATGGATCCGCAGCCTTCCTCCTCGGATCGATTTTATCATGGGATGACCTGATCAACAAGTTTATAGCAGATTCAAGTCGAGGAGGACCTAAAAGACGATATCGACTCTGCACGAGGTCCGACAAGGCGCGATGCCGGTGGTACTCGCAGCTATTATGAGCGGTTTTATTAAAGTGTATGAGCTAACCAGGGTATAGCAGATAACGCTGTCATGAGTAGTTTTGAAACAGGTTGAAGCCGGATACTTGAAGTCTTATTTCGCTTTGTCACCACCAAATAACCTACAAGAGATGTTGAGTTCGACTAGAAGTACATTGCAATCAAGGGGAAACGGGCGAGTGTCTTCGCCCAACAAAGGCAAACAGAGGGTCGAGCGTGAGCCCGCCAAGAGACACCCGCAGAGGGGCGGATAGGGAAATCAAGAAACCTCGAAAGATTTAAGGAAGAGCATTTCACGCCGCCGCACTTCCTATTCCCAAGTGTTAAATGAAATCGAGATTTAAATACCCGAACCATACCCAATGGTTCCCGACACGCGCCGCGATGCATCCGAATTTTGTGGCTATCACAGGGATAAGGGTCACACTACCGATGAATGTATCCAATTCAAACGAGCAATAGAGAAGTTGCTCGCCATGACACCATGATCACCTCAAACTTGATACCGTGGTCCAGATAGAGGAATCAAAGAAGCTCGCTATTTCGATAGAACATTAGAATGATAACCGAGCCTCCCCACTAACAATCAAATTAAGAATCGATCGGCTCCATCAACAAACATGTGGAGAAGCCTCGTAGTTTTGCGAGGAGTGAATGAAATTTCTCGCTTTTACTCGGCGAGTTAGTGACTTCAACCAATGCAGAGGATATGTGCCTTTGCATCTCAAAGGGTCGCCAATCGGGCCTGTGGTCAATAGAGTAATGGTTGATACAGAGCTTGCCGCGATATCCTATATTACAACCGCTTCAAAGAGTTGGGTTTCAAATGACTTAATTTGAGACCGCACAACGGCACCTCGAGGTTTCACCAATCATAAGATACAGTCAAGGGGCCATCGACTCTATGTACAGATGGGAGATTATGTACCTTTTCGCACGGAAAAGGTGATGTTTTTAGTTGTCGATCTTCACCCAATTATAACATGATAATTGGAACACCCGCTTTAAAGCGCTTTCGATGGTAGCTTCCATTCCGCATCGGGCCGAGCAAAGTTTTATGTTGGGGACAGATCGAACGCCGATCAATGAACTCGCCACCGCCCCGACATACATACATGAGATGAGAACAGGAATAAGAGGATTCGAATCGAATGTACCATATAACATGGACATGATCGTGGTCGTTGTTGATCCCGAACCACCAAAGTAGAGTGTGAAACATTGCAAGTCGAGATGAGCCGATTTTACGGCGTAAGATGAGTTGATCGAGGTGGTCATCAATGAGGAATATCCCGAGCAAAAGATAAAGATAGGGGCTCGACCGAGTCCTATTGAAAGGAAAAATTGATACAATTACTCAAAGAGAATTTGAGTGCCTTTGCTTGGGTGGTTACCGACACGCGAGGAGTCGAACCAGACGCCGCCTCGCACCATCTTAACATCGACCCTACTTTCAAGCCGATACAACAAAGCCGCCGCTTCTCAAATGCAGGCGCGGCGGTGAAAGTAGAGGTCGGAAAGCTTCTACAAGCGGGAATCATAGCGAGCTTGCCTACCCTACTTGGTTGGCAAATGTGGTTATGGTAAAGAAGCACAACGGCAAGTGGAGAATGTGCGTTTAACTTCACGGACATCAACAAAGCATGTCCGGCGATCCTTATCACCGCCACGAATTGACCGGTTAGTTGACTCTATTTCGCTTTGAGGTTTTAAGTTTCTTAGACGATATTCGTATCATCAAGTATGGATGGATGAGTCCGACAAAGAAAAACGGCTTTCGTGAGTCACTGAGGATTGTATTATTATGAAATGATGCCGCTTAATGTCAAGAATGCGGGTTCGACCTATCGAAATGGTCACCAGTGGTCTTCGCCTCACAGATAGGCGTAAATACGAGGCTTACATAGATGACATGGTTGTTAAGTCCGCTGGGACGGTCACGCCGACGACCTTCAAGAAACTTTCAATAATGTCCGAAAACACTGATGAAGTCAATCCGCCAAGTGTACTTTTACGCCCAGCAGTAAATTTCTCTGGGGTTTATGGTTAGTCGTCGTGGCATCGAGGCTAATCCGTAAAAATTCAAGCTTTGATTGATACGAGAGAGCCTACTACCATCAAAGAGGTACAGAGGCTCAATGGCCGCATCATTGCGCTTAGTCGCCTATATCGAATCGGCCGAGCGTGTCTCCCTTCTTCAAAATTCTCGTGAGGCGACAAAACTTTTTCATGGAACGCAGAGTGTTCACAGCATTTCAAGCTTTAAAAGAATATCTAGTGAAACCACCCTTTTGGTTAGCCCTATAGAGGAGATGTGTTGTTTTTGTATTTAGCGGCTTCGCATCGGGTCGTTGTCGCTTTTGTCAAAGAGGCCGAACCTCCAAAATCCCGCTTATTATGTAAGCAAGGCTCTCATCCGTGGAGAGCCGCTATTTTAATATTGAAAAATTAGCCTACTCACTTGTTATTGCCGCCTCGCAAACTCAGGGCTTACTTTACCTCACACACGATAGTTGTCTTAACGGATAGTCCATTGCGCCAAATATTGCATAAACCGACCTTTCTCGGTCGACTTCTCGGGATGGGCAATCGAAATCACCGAGTTCGACATACAATATCAACCTGCAAAAGCTATCATGGGTCAAGCGCCGCCAGATTTTATTGTAGAGACAAGCTTTAGCTCGCCACAACCCGGGCCACAGCCGTTAGCCCACGAGCCTCGCAGCCGCCAAGAATAAACCAGATCAATGTTGGCATTTATTTGTGGATTGGGCATCTAACCGAAATGGTTGTGGGGCCGAGTAATTTTAATGGAGCCCGGATCGACAGAGGAAATCGAAAAGCTTTAAGGTTCGACCCCGCCACGAATAATCAAGCCGAGTACGGCGCTTATAGCCGGGCTCAAATCGCCAAGGAGTTAAATGTGGAAAATGTTGAAGTCTATTATGATTCCCAACTCATCGCCAACCAAATCTCGGGGACTATGACACACACCGTGGTATTCTCGAGAAATATGGTGAGATTGTTCGACGATTCAAAAACGGCTTCAAGTATTGCGAATTCATCGTAATCCGGAGAGAGGACAACGAGCGAGCGTACTATCTCTCAAAATTATCACTCAAAGAGGAAATTGCACTTTCAATTATGATAGAATATCTAGCTATACCCGCCATCGAGGAAACACAAGTCATGGAAATCGATACACCAAATACCGACTATATGTTGGATCGATGAGATTCAGCTTATATGTAAACAGCACCTTGCCTCGATGGAGCGGATAAAATTCGCACACTTAAGAAAAGAGCGCCGTATATCTTAAACAATGGAATACTCTACGTATGGTCCGCAACAAGGCCTTTATTACGATGTGTTCGAGAGGAAGAAAGCAAGACAATCCTTATCGAACTTCACCAAGCGAGTGTGTGAGGTCACCCCGCTAGTCGCTTCTTGGCACGTATGTCATAACCAAGGGGTATTATTGGCCAACAATTCTTAAAGACTCGTAAAATTGGTTCGAGAATGTCCAGAGTGTCGGGCGCACGCGGACATCCCACTTAATACCATCTGCTGAACAGAGCATCGTGACCGCACCTTGGCCTTTCGGATATGTGGGGACTCGATCTCATCGGACCATTTCCACCAGGAAGAGGCGGATGTAAAGTTATCATAGTAGAGCTGTGGATTATTTCACAAAGTGGATCAAGCAAAACCTATGGTTAAGATAACCGCAAAAGCCGCAGTTTATTTTTTACACGATCAAATTTTTTTCACGCTTTGGCATTCCACGGGCGTAGTATCGATCACGCCCACAATTCAGAAAGACTTTTCGCACCTTTGTGAGGAATTCAAAGTTAAACACCGCGCCGTCCGTGGCTTATCCTCAAGGCAACGCCAGCCGAGGCCGCAATAAACAAATAATCAAAATGCTTAAGAAAAGCGTAGATGACAAGGTAAAAGCAGAGGACGGGTCGACGAGCTACCCGCCATACTCGTCACTTCGCACCACGATCAAAACACCCACAGAGAAACACCTTTGCCCTTACCTATGGATCGAGGCTATGATTCCAATGAATGGCACTACCCAAAGATCGTGGTCGATTATACGAATCAATAATAATCTTTTAAACAGCAGATCGACTTGATCTCGTGAGGAAAAAGAATAGCGACTTATCATCGATTAGCTTAACTACAAGCAAATCGCTAAACAACAACACGATGTTTAATCCGCGCCACTCATTTAAAGTCGGGATTTCGCTCTTCGAAATGTAAAGGCCACGGGTATGGAGTCCGATAGCGGAAGCTAACAAAGAAATCGGGAAGGCCCTTATCAAGTCGCAAGAGAGATCAAGAAAGCGGACTTATGTCCTCGTAAATCATCAAGGCTACGAGCTCAATAGACCTTGGCACGCGGACAACCTCAAAAGGTACTACATGTAATAAATCGGCTGTGGTATAGCTATCCTCACGCTTTACGACGCGAGTGGTTAGGCTTTCTTATTTTGCTTGTAATCTTTACTCATCTAATGGGATGAGTCGAAATTAGTAAAGCCCGATTTTACATTCTCTTTTTTATATGCAAATTATTAAAAGTATGCATGGATAAGAAAGAATTGTGCTCAAGCATTTTCAACAAAACTTCGGGCCGAAAACTTAACGCGGGCACAACTTCCTAGCTGAACAAGTTATTTCGTATAAGATTCAAGAGGGCATATCTCATACAGAGTCCGCACAAGATCGACCTAGAATCTTATCTAAAACAAGGGGACGGATGTTGTTATCGCTGACTCAATTTAGACAATAAATTCGAGCAAAAAGCAAGCATACATAAAAACGGGCAGAAACAAACTTGTGAATAAAATTATGTCGACATTACAGACAAAAATGCGGACAAAAGTGCGTAAAAGGAAAAGAGTTATACATATACGAACACGTATTAATGTTTTACAAAACAGAGCTGTAATTCTAAGAACCTCGGGCCGCATCTCTTCATTATGGATTCTTCTCTTCACGGAGAGAATGGTGCAAAGATCTCGACAAGATTGGTCTCCGACTCAAGAAGCTCGGCGACTTTTCACCAGCCGCCGATCTCGCTTTCTTCAATGCTCTCTCTCTCGCTTCAGGCTGTCGAACACGCCCCTTAGATTTGTCTCTATCACAAATAGAGCCACCCACCAGATCACACTCGGGACATAGCGCCAAGCTCAACATCGAGAAGCGGTATGCGGTCATGAAATTCTCTTAGATAATCGTGAGAAGTGGATGGGTGAGAATCCATTCCTCTAAGACATCAAGGTCGTGGGTACCATCTTCACGAGCCAGACGCACTCGCGATGTGATAAAACCCTTGGTCATATCCCATCATAAAGCCGCTATCGGGCCGGGCGGTCTTGAGCCGCCTTCAACACTTGAGCCTAGATCCTTCGGCTTGTTTCGCAGATCCGCACACGCTTTTTGCTCGGCCTCCCAACGAGCTTGAGCCTCGCCATTTTCACCTTCATCTCTTCCATAAGGCGACTAACGGATTTACTCGCCCCACGAGGTCGAGTTAACCTTATTTGCCTCGCAAGTCGTGGCTTTCGCTGCTTCACCCACCGCACTTAACCGCCTCGCGAAGACCAATGACACCGATTTGGCGCACCAAGAGCTTTCGGTTTCGCTAGCTCTTTTCGCATCGGCGCCTCGGCTATGGTATTTCTATAATCATTGACAAATCGCGCCAAGCCGCATCAACCCTAATGGAGGAAAATTAAAACAACGGAATCAATATTGACTTGGGCAAAAATAACAAAGAAAAAGAATAAAACAAAAGCAAGAAGTTAAGGTTTACTATGCTCACCGTGGCGCCATATAAGCCCCACAAATCATCAATACTCCCGAGAAAGGCACGGCGGGATCACCCTGATCCGCCATAACAACCCTATCCGCTATACCGCGCCAATCTCCACCGGATGTCGCTAGGATACCCCATCTAAAATGCCTCAAGGGGGCACATCGATATACTCTTTGCGATCAGGCGTGCTTTGGGCAGTGTCGAGAGGTTGTTGCCGCATAAACTCTTTGTCCAACCAGCGGCGGGACAACCTCTAGGCCCAACAGAACTCCAAAGAAAGTGGCACCATTGTCTTCGTGGGCCATGACACAACCTCATCGGCCACAGTTTGCCTTGATCTACGATTTTTCCTTACCCTTATCGCCTCGATTTTTGGCGGAGGGACCTCCCGCAAGCCACTTTCATCTCCCGCGGGCTCAAGCTCTTCAACAAAGCAGCTCTCTTCTTCTTATCGCCAAAGAAAGGCTTTGTAAGAGTGGTCTGCTTCATAGTCTTGCCCACCACGGTTTTCTATTGTCGGGCGGCCGGGATGATTTTGCGACCTTAGCTCCAGAGGCTCCGGCCGCCGACGCCTCAGAATCGACCACGGGAAGGGGTCAGTTTTAATCCCTTTAGTTCAATGCCCTTTTCACCTCACCGACGGTTTTTTGCTTGACAATTGGTCGCGACGAACTAATCTATCCATGGTACCAAGGGGGAACATATATATATTAAATACTGTAACATATGAAAAGAGACATATTATGAAAAGAAGCAAGAAGAATGCAAGTAAAAATCCTACTCGGTGCTCGTGATATTAGATAACCGCCGCAGATTTCACACCGAGAAGGCATGAACCTCCCATGGTGGCACTCGCCGCACTAATCAGACGGGTCGGCAACAAGTCGACTACAACTAAAGGTTCGCCGACACCGCCCCGGAAGTCCGCTTGTATAAGATAGTGGCCGAGCGACGCCAAGCAACAACCTCCGCTTAAATGCCCTAGCCTCGAGGTTCATTTTTACGGTATAGCCTGATCGCTTTTCACCGGAGATAAACTCATCATCACAAATTGGGTTTTATCTTATTCAAGTGATCGGTCTTGACCGAATTCTCCGCTAGCTTCTCAAACGCCACCTACCCGGACTCCACCTTCATACATCTTTTGTCCCAATCCGCCACCTTGTCGGGAAGATCAAATAACAAGCTGGGTCTACTATGACTCGATCGACCACGCGTTGGATTTGGCCGGCGCCGCTTCTTCCGGGAGAAACTATAAAAATATAAGAGCACCGCATCGACGGTTCGCGCTCGCCAACCTATCGATTATGATAAAGGACATGACCACGCCGAACAACTCCCAAACTCAGTCGCAAGGCATCACCTTCACTTTTCCATAAAAGTAACAAAGAACGGGTCAAAGGAGGTCCGAGTCCGCCGCCGATGATCATAATGCAGCCACGTATAGTCTTCACCGGTCTCGCCATGTGTCCATGGCATGTTAGTCGCGCCATACTAACAAAACGATAGTCCGCCGAGATATCGTGACGCCGCTAACGCCGGTATAATCTTCTCGATCCTTAAACTCCTCCATCGGGCTACAAGTTCACTATCCGCCGCTTTTGCTCATGAGCTCATTTTCGACCGCAGCCGACCTTCTTTTTGGCGCCTCTTCTTTTGCGGGCTCTCAAAGCGGTTTTCTTCCGCATAATCTTTGAGACTTTTGGGCTTCTCCGATACCACAACGGTTTCCACGGCTTTGATCTTGCCGCTACTTTTAGCGGCTCCAGTGTTTTAAAACTCTCCATCCTGGTGAGGAGATTGCTTAGTACCGCTTGGTCGCCATCTTCGACCTCGCCTCCGCAGCTTTCACTAATAATCACGACTGGGTCGATTCTATGTTAATGGATCCAGTGGTTTGGATTTTCTTCCATCTCCTCCTCGCCACCGCTGAGCTAGCTTCCTCCATGCTCACCTCCTCCGACCCATAACCCGCCATGCCCTAGCCTCTTCGTCTGATTGTGTGTGTGCTCATGACATTCGAAAAGAAAAGTGGCAAGGTGGATCACTTTATCACCCAGACATGGAAATCGGGTCGAGGTGAGAGCGATCACACCCCGACACCTCGCCCTTCCATCTTCCTTAAACAGATACAAAATTCCCAAAAAACCCCAAACATCTGCCCAGAAAACCCCCAAGTTCTCAAAAATACCCTAAATTCAAAACCAGATAAACCCTAAAATGCATATTCAAAAGCATAGACACAAATACTTGAACAAATGACAAGAAACCATAATCAAAGCATGCACATACGATGGTTCTTCTGAGAGAAAGAGCCATAAATTGCAGAAAAACATAAACGGTTTGGGCTCATGGCATTCATCAGAAAGAGGTAAAATTGCAGAGGCAAGAATCACAGCATTCATGAATTTTGTAAGAAGAATGGGAGAAATAAAAAGCATAATCGAATCGACAAACAATAAAAGAGTGAAATTTCGCACCTGATTGATAATGAAGGTGATAAAGTGTTGAGCTTTGACTGAAAAGAGCACTCGCCGGAATCGCTTGCAATCGCTGAATTTCCTTGCTTTATCGCCGAGGGATTTATTAGAAGTGAAAGAGGAGAAAAGCGTAAGTGTTGGGGGAACTCTCTATTTATAGGAGGAAAAGAGAGGGAAACGACGCTTGGAATTTTCAAAATTCAAACGTAATGATGGCAGTGAACGGTTACCGATTTCTCTCCACCAATCGTGAGTGCGGACGGTTCACCCCAACCGCCGTGTCGAGCACGTGGTCGACGTGACGCTTTCGTGTACCGATACATCCGCTTACATTTTCTAACCGCTCAAATTTCTTCCGACGAGCATCACATCACGCGTATAAGTTTACTTCAACCAGACATTATCTCCCAACATTATTTCAAACAAACAAAGATCGCCTATGCCCACTTTGGCTTACACAACAAAACACCTTTACAGAGCATTATTATTTAAACAAGCCCGACAGAGCGCTGTCGATTTATCAATCGTACTTGCTACGCGATATTAACACCGTTCAAGCCCGATAAAACATTATCGGCGCATCAAGCCTCGCTTCGCTACAAATGTACAAAGATATAGCTAGTGGTTTTCACCAACACCGTTCAAGCCCGATAAACATTATCGGCGATCAAGCCTGCTTCGCTACAAATGTACAAAGATATAGCTAGTGGGTTTTCACCAACACCGTTCAAGCCCGATAGAACATTATCGGCGATCAAGCCTGTTTCGCTACAAATGCACAAAGATATCACTAGCGGTTTTCACCAACACCGTTCAAGCTCGATAAAACAAAGGTCAAAAGCCTCTATCACAAGCGACTCACGGCGAGCTCCACCAAAGGTTCTTTCAAATTTACTCTCTCCGCCTTGGCGACACGCCAGCACAGTAGTAGGGGCCATTGATATACCCGGATTGAAATGGGGCCCTGCTCAACCATACGGGCTTACAATCTTGGCCCATCAACACAGATAACGGGCTTTACCTCCGCCGTCACGCCGCCCCAAGCTTCTTCTAGCCACCGACACCAAGCTTCTTCTAGCCGCTAGCTACAAACCGGGCCTATCCGCCAACAAGAGGTCGGATCATGTCCGCCAACAAGAAGCCGGACCCATTCTCCATGTGATTCCTACCTATATACTTAAGGCACAGATTTAATCCGCCGCCGACCATACTTCCGCCGCCGACCATACTTCGCTACTCGCCGCTCATTGCTTATCCACCGCCAATCCACCGGCAACGCTTTACAAATTGCCAGACACTTGTATTACATGCATGCTTAACTTAGCTATATACTCTCGCTTGTCTTGTCGATAAACAAGAAACCGACTTACTTTTTAGCCTATATATATATGGGATCACATTGTAATAAAGAGGACTCTCTCTCAAACTTTAAACTATAAATCTAATACAAGCAGAAACTCTGCCAACTTGTCGACTGATTAACTTGTTCATCTTATAAACTGAGCCGGCAGCCTTGTTCTTACTCGCCACCCTAACCACACCGGAGAAATCATTCATATCAGCCTTATACCCTCAAGATAAACACTGTTACCGCAAATCTGGTGTTCCACGCAACATCACCAAATAGTTTTGGTTTTGCTATTTTTAGTTGTTGAAATATTTTATTATGTCTTAAATCATTTTTAATATGCAAATGTGATGAAAATGGGATACAATATGAGCATTTGGTCACGGAGACTTCGTTGTATCAGTAATTTTATGGTGGTCCAGGTGCAAGTTTTGGACCACCAAGTCAGCACTTTCAAAAGGATACCTTGGTGGAAAATTTACAGGTAGGATTCCATTGGTGGAAGTTGAATTCCTATTGGTTGTGTACACCAAGTAGGATTTGGTCCTGACCATAGTAAAATTTGTGTCGTAGTATATATCCAAGATCGATCAAGCGTACATATTATATGAATATGTGATGAATTTAGTGGTCACATAGTGATGAAATATTATATTTGTTCTTACATTAGGTGACGACTTATTCATCATATAAATATACAATAAATGAGAAAATACGGTGTCACTTATCGCCCAAATAGTGATTTACTTTGTGTCACTAATATATCGTAATATGTGACAAAGTGTTCATCACATGTGCAATCAAAACGTGATGAACGGCAGAGTCGTCACTAAATACATTCCGTGACTTATGATAGGTGACGACTCTAGTGACGCATGAATTTCGTCATATATAACCAAATGTGATGAAATTTACTAAAAATGTGACGATTATTGGTCGTCACAAAAACTCGTTTTTCTGAAAATTTAACAAACCATAATTACAAACTTCAACGGTTGAACAAGGAAGGACAACGGTCTGTAAAGATGCAAGTAAAAATAAATAATTAAAGCACCATGTGAAATGATGATGCAGGTCGCCATGAGGTAAAAACACATCGACGCTGAAGCCAATCAATTTCGCAGCATTTGAATGGTTGATATGAGCAATGGTCCCAAGCTCAGCAAGGAAGTCACCAACTCTATCGTCGTCATTTTTATCTTGCTTTGTTATCTTTTTTCACCGCAACAACTTGGCCATCAGGTAGGCTACCTTTGTATACTTCAACTTGGCCATCAGGCGATGCGCCTTCTGTTTGACATCTTTTGACAGTGAAGCCTTGAGAGATGCTCTAGTTTGCGCCGCAGAACGACGGTCGGATTTAGCCGAGATTCCAAAATCACTGTAAAAACCCGGCCCGGCCCGGCGGTTGAACCGGTCAAACCGGTGACCCGGTGCCGCAACTGGTCCGGTTCACTAATTGGCCCGCTTAAGGAGTTAACCCGAACAGACGGTAAACCCGGCGGTTCAACCGGCGACCTGCGACCCGGACGTTTTGAGACCGACCCGGACGGTTTTAAAAACCATCAATTTTTTCACTTTTTTGTGTCAGCATAATAAAATATTACATAGTAAATTATAGTAATATATCTAAACCCTAAAAAATCAATTGCAAAAAGCACAAAAGTGAAAAACGAGAACTGGGAAAGGGTGCGGCTGCTAACCCTAATCGATTCTTCTTGGCTTCGATTCTTCTTGGCTTCTATAGTACTTTGTATCTTCTTCAAGCTTCTTAACGTGGTAAGAGTAAGACTTTAAGAGTGTAACATTTATTTGTTTATGCTTGTGCATTCCTTTTCTATACTGCTTCTACTTTGTATGGGGTGGGGGGGTTCGTGGAATACACTAATTTTCGGTTTCATTCTTTCTTTCTTGATTTTATGGTAAAAAAAGAGGGTTCAGAATAACAATGATCACTAATTAGTCATCTCTCAAATCGCTTTTTTCAGCATGCATGTGTTGTTGTTACTCCTCAAATCATATTGTGCTTTGTGCTTTTGCTTATCGGGGGTTTCGCATGGCTATGGAAAGTCGCTTATTCTATATGACACGGTAAAATGAAGTATGATATGCAGATATTGGTTTACACTATGGATTTTCACTATCGTAATGTTTTTTTGGTATCGAAAACATGTTTCATTAGTATCTTGTTTTGTTTGTGTTTAGATTTGCTTATAAATCTTAACCACAACGAGAGATCATAAGATGCAAAAAGAGAAGAGATAAAGAAAAAAAAGTCGAGAGATAAATCCACTAAAAGTTGATGAATTGTGCTCGAAAGAATACGAGAAGTGCTTGAAGTATATTAGCACCATGTGATGGTAATGCCACGCGTAATTTTAAAATCTATGAAAGTGCAATCTTTGCAATGTGATGACCGAAAGATATGAAGCGTGAGTTTATATTGATCTAAATTTCTTATCTTTCTAACTACAATTTAAGTTTTCAAGTTCCTAATACATTAATGTCATTTTTTTAATTAATTATGTTTTGATCGTAGGTATTGGCATCGATAGGCCTTCATAAGGCCCACGACATAAATGATAAATCACCAACATTATTCAATGAAGCGTAAGAATTTATGTTTTCATTTTAATATTATATATGTGTGCGCGCTGCAGCGCGCAGTATAATAATAATAGTATTGACATTAATTAATACTTGTGAAATGTCTCGCAGTTGTTTGCAACTTTTATCTTCAAATCATGAGGATGCATATCGCTTGTGTACGATCTTCTTGGCCATAAGGATATAGATGATGAAAGCCGCCAATGTTGCACCGATTCTATAAAGGAAATACTTGAATTAGAACAAAAATAGTCGAATCAGTCAATCGAAAAGCTGAGCAACTTGTAAAGGAAATTGAAGCTGATAAACCCTCTTCCTCCTCAACTTCAAAGCTCGATCCTCCCTCCTCAACTTCAACTTCAAAGCTCGATCCTCCTTCCTCAACTTCAACTTCAAAGCTCGATCCTCCTCCTCAACTTCAAAGGTCGATTCTCCCGCGGGAGTTGTCGAGTCCAACCGCTAGTTGCCGAGTCCTCTTCAAGAGCATGCTCCTTCTTCGCCTCAAAAGACCGCAAGATGGTCCTCGAACCTCCTCGGCAAAGATGTTCCCTATTACCGCGGGCTTCTTCATCACAAAAGACCGCAGTAACTGTAATCATTAAGGGTAATTTCAATAATTTTGTTTTGTTTTAATCCATTTTCCTCACGCTTTTACTAATAAGTATACGCTTATTTGCAAATTGTCGTAAAATATGTTGCGCGCGCAACATATTAAAATCTGAATTTTTACTACAATCATCACCGAGAACTTATATGTTGTTGAGCCGTTATTCCTATCCAAGTATTTTTCAAGCTTAAAGTTGACTTGTTTTAATAGTAACAATGAAGAAACTGATTTTAATACTAAAATGAAAGGAAATGGTGGGAATTCATCCGCGAATGCTTTCGCATAATTTTTCGGTAATTAATTTTTTCCTTAGTCAATTAATTTAATTTTTTTTTCTGTGGAATATTCCTTAGTCAATGTTTTTTTTTTTGCATTAGTTTAATATGTTATTCCTTATTTGCAAAGGAATATTATGTGGGTGTGCTGCTATTCATTCGCAAAGATGACTTGTGGTGATCTCGATTCTTCCATGTATGTCATGATGATGGACAAGGAAGAATATTTTGCGTCAGCAGTGAGCTTTTTTAAATCTAAAGCTCAAAACATTTGATGATTTGTTATCCACCATGGAAGCTATTGTTGCATTAATCAACCCAAGGACTGTAATGCATCGTAGCTTGGCACAAGGAATTTGTAATGTATACTTGATAGTAGCTTGATAGTACCGGTCCATCAATGTTCCGGTAGTATAAGAATCCTTGTGCCAAGCTTCCTGATCTGTTCTAGTCCTTGGGTTGATTAATGCAACAATAGCTTCCATGGTGGATAACAAATCATCCAAATGTTTTTGAGCTTTAGATTTAAAAAAGCTCACCATCGACGCAAAAATATTCTTCCTTGTCCATCATCGCGACATACATGGAAGAATCCAGATCACCACAAGTCATCTTTGCCGAATAATGAATAGCATACACTTCCCACATAATATTCCACCGCAAATAAGGAATAACATATTAAACTAATGCAAAAAAACATTGACTAAGGAATATTCCATTAAAAAAAATTAAATTAATTGACTAAGGAAAAAATTAATTACCGAAAAATTGTCTGAAAGCATTCACGGATGAATTCCCACCATTTCCTTTCATTTTTAGTTTTAAAATCGCTTTCTTCATTGTTACTATTAAAACAAGTCAACTTTCGCTTCGAAAAATACTTGGATAGAATAACCGCTCAACAACATATAAGTTCTCCAATCGATGATTGTAGTAAAATTAGATTTTAATATGTTGCGCCGCAACATATTTTCTCGACAAACCGCAAATAGCGATACTTATTAGTAAAAACGTGAGGAAAATGGATTAAAACAAAACAAAATTATTGAAATTACCACTAATGATTCTGTTCATGGTCTTTGTGATGGTTAAGCCACGGTAATAGGGGAACATGCTACCGAGGAGGTTCAGGGACCATGTCGCGTCTTTTGAGACGGCATGGGAGCATGCTATCAAGAGGACTCGGCAACTAACGGATTGACTCGGCTAACTCCCACGGAGAATCGACCTTTGAAGTCGGCGAGGAGGATCAAGCTTTGAAGTTGAAGTCGAGGGCTAGCGAGGATCGAGCTTTGAAGTTGAAGTTGAGGAGGGAGGATCGAGCTTTGAAGTTGAGGAGGAAGAGGGTTTATCAGCTTCAATTTCCTTTACAAGTTGCTCAGCTTTTCGATTGACAGATTCGACTATTTTTTGTTCTAATTCAAGTATTTCCTTTATAGAATCGGTGCAACATTGGCGGCTTTCATCATCTATATCCTTATGGCCAAGAAGATCCGTAAACAAACGATATGCATCCTCATGATTTGAAAGATAAAAGTTGCAAACACTACAAGACATTTCACAAGTATTAATTAATGTCAATACTGCTATTATACACACGCGCACGCGCACACACACATATATATATATATTAAAATGAAAACATAAATTCTTACGCTTCATTGAATAATGTTGACAGATTTATCGCTATGTCCGTGTGCCTTATGGCGGCCTATCGCTGCAATGCCTCTCGATCAAAACATAATTAATTAAAAAAATGACATTAATGTATTAGGAACTTGAAAACTTAAATTGTAGTTAGAAAAGATAAGAAATTTAGATCAATATAAACTCACCTTCATATCTTTCGGTCATCACATTGCAAAAGATTGCACTTTCATAGATTTTAAAATTACGCATGGCATTACCATCTATGGTGCTAATATAATTCAAGCACTTCTCATATTCTTTTCCAGAGCACAATTCATCAACTTTCGTGGATTTATCTCTCAGCTTTTTTTCTTTCTTTATCTCCTCTTTGCATCTTCTGATCCTCCATTGTGGTTAAGATTTATAAGCAAATCTAAACACAAACAAAACAAGATACTAATGAAACATGTTTTCGATACCAAAAACATTACGATAGTGAAAATCCATAAGTAAACCAAAGATTCGTGATATCATACTTCATTTTACCGTGTCATATGTAATAAGCAATTTTCCATAGCCACCACAGGAAACCCCCCAATAAGCAAAAGCACAAAGCACAATATGATTTGAGGAGTAACAACAACACATAACGCACAAGAAAGAAACAGTTTGATGAGATGACTAATCAGTGATCATTGTTATTACGAACCCTCTTTTTTTTAACCATAAAATCAAGAAAGAAAGAATGAAACCCGAAAATTAGTGTATTCCCACAAACCCACCCCACCTCATACAAAGTAGAAACAGAGTATAGAAAAAGGAATGCACAAGCATAAACAAATAAATGTTACACTCTTAAAGTCTTACTCTTACCACGCTAAGAAGCTTGAAGAAAATACAAAGTACTACAGTATTAAGAAGAATCGGCCAAGAAGAATCGACAGGTTAGCAAACGCACTCTTTCCCAGCTTCTCGCTTTTCACTTTTGTGCTTTTTGCAATTGATTTTTGTGGTTTGGATATATTACTATAATTTACTATGTAATATTTTATTATGCTGACACAAAAAAGTGAAAAAATTGATGTTTTTAAAACCGTCCGGGTCGGTCTCAAAACGTCCGGCTCGCAGGTCGCCGGTTGAACCGTCGGGTTTACCGTCTGTTCGGGTTAACTCCCGGTTTGACCGGTTCAACCGCCGGGCCGGGCCGGGTTTTTACAGTGATTTTGGAATCTCGGCTAAATCCGACCGCCGCTTCAAGGGCGCAAACTGTAGCATCTCTCAAGGCTTCACCACAAAAGATGTCAAATGTGGCGCGCGACGCTCGATGGCCAAGTTGAAGTATACAAAGGTAGCCTACCTGATGGCCAAGTTGTTGCGGTGAAAAAGATAACAAAGCAAGATAAAAATGACGACGATAGAGTTGATGACTTCCTTGCTGAGCTTGGGACCATTGCTCATATCAACCATCCAAATGCTACGAAATTGATTGGCTTCAGTGTCGATGTGTTTTTACCTCATGGCAGCCTTGCATCTGTTCTACATGGTGCTTTAATTATTTATTTTTACTTGCATCTTTACAGATCGTTGTCCTTCCTTGTTCAACCGTTGAAGTTTGTAATTATGGGTCTACTCGTGGGAAATATCTTGGCCTTCCCTTTATGGTTGGCAGATGAAGATATGACATTTTCAAATATTTCCTGGATCTTTTGGGATAACATTTGCACTCCTAAAACCATGGGGGGTTTGGGCTTTAAAGACCATGTGACTTTTCAATACTGCCCTGTTAGCTAAACAGAGCTGAGAATATTGAAAATCCTCACCCTTAGTGGCATCTATTCTCAAATTCAAGTACTTAGGGTCCTCCGCCTCGTGAAGGACATCATTTACAAGCTTTGCATTTTGAATGATGTGCTTTAGCGTAAGCTCTGATCGTTTGTCCTGCAGACTTAGGAAATTTGATTATTTCAAATTTTCTCGAGTTTATAATTGTAACGCCCAAATTTTACTAATAAAAGGAGAAGCGGTATAATATTAAAAATAATTATATTTATTACTATCGTAATCGTATTTGTGACCAATCACACAATAAATATAGAGGGTTTTTATTAATATTATTATTATCTATTATGTAAGGAGATGTTATATCGATGAGGATGGCTTTTACTATTCGAATATTATTTTGATTATATTTAGAAGCCATATAAAAATATTTTATTTTTGAACACATTTTTCAAGCAGCATAATTTAACTAGTCATTTAGTAGTAGAAGAATTCAAATTGAACAATACATGTAGACATATTTTTAATTTATCCGTACACTAATTACTCTCCATCATTAATACTAGGATTCAGATACATAAGTTGGTTAAAGTCATTAACTTTACAATTTAACTATGCCAATTATTTAAAATGATGATTTTCAACTTATTGTAAGTAATAGTGACACTCCAAATCTTATTTAGCTTATAAGACATTCTAATTTTACGCAATAAACTTATTTAATTATAAGACATTCTAATTTCGCCGATAAATAAGTAAGAAGGAAAAAAAAAGGAAGGAAAAAAAAAAAAAAAAGAAAGAGGAAGCGCCCAGGCTATGTTTTTTTTTTTTTTATTTTTATTTTTTAAATACACCATATTTCTAAAGGTCATACATTTCGATCTAAAACTCGGATCATCATAATTTTTTCACTAAAATTCATATTTTTTCGTCTTTTTTATTCTAAAATCAAATTTGATATTTTTCCGAATAAATTTCATAAAATCAATTTTTTTCTTCATAAAATCGACGCGACGATTGATCATCACCGCTATGATTGACCACCTACCCGGATGCATTGGCCACCGATCCATTAACCACCCCGATACATTCACCGCCACGATTCATTGGCTACCATGATGTATTGACCGCGCGATCCATTGACAACCTTGATCAAATGACATCTCATCAGAATGATTTATGCAACGACGCCTCATCAGAGCGATTTACGCAGCCGACTTCTTATCAGTAGCGATCTATGCAAATGATGTCTTATTGTATCGAATTATACAAATGACGGTTATTGTAATGATTTATGCAATGGCGTGTTATCGTGAACGATTTATTCATACTTTTGGTTGTAAAATCGCTTTTAAACCAAAAAAACAAACGAAATACGCTTATTTTACAAAGTTATCGAATATTTAAACCAACACTAATCAAATAAACCAACATCAATCAAATATTTAAAGATAAAAAGAAATAAAGTTACTTTACAAAGTTATCAAACGTGTGTATCAAGTTGTATACGCGGTAACATCAAAATATCATCAGATCGCTTATCTAATTGTAAATACAAATATCAATGTCATCGCTTCGTATATCAATGCCACCGCATAAGTCATCAATGTCCCTCAGATCGACATCAATGCCACCGCATAAGTCATCAATGCCACCGCGATAATTCATCAACGCCATCGCAGATCGTACATCAACGCCACCGCATAAGTCAAGAATGCCATCGCGATAAGCCTGCACTACCAAGATGATCATGAGGCACTCTTGTCAATCTCTTGATGATGGCAACTCTGCACACATAGTAAAACACACTCGCACTAATAGGCCACCAGATTAACTATCACCAAAGAACTCCAACCAAGAATCCACCAACCATAATTGTTGTAAGCACACCATGATTATCCCCACCATTAACCACAACTGATGAGAATATAGTGTGATCACCCACAAATAGCCATATACCCAAAAACAAGGTTGAAAGCTATCATGGTCCCGCTTTTTAACAACCGATAGCTCTTTTTTCATAGTTGCAAGCCCACAAATCGGCTCCAATACGTAAACCACGCTAGCCAAATGCCACAAAGCACTTATATCGACTCGCAACCCAAGAAATGTGACAAAGACAACCATAAGAGAAAAGGAAAACAACCTCAAACTATGAGTATCCACAAATATTATAAGCAAAGACTAAACCCAAAAAGACTTAATTGTAAGCCACCATGGTGAGTGAAACCCATAAGTATGTAATAAAGAGCCTCCTAGATCGATTTTGTGCCGCGAAAAGCAAAAGTGGACTATATCATCTATTATAAGCACCCAAATACACCACAACTAATAAGTAAAACACAATCTATGAATGCTCAATGTTTCTCCTAGACGTGTTATTGTGTCACCGCTCGCACATCAATGCCATCGCATAAGTCATCAATGCCACCGCTCGTGACATCAATGCCACCGCATAAGTCATCAATGCCACCGCATAAGTCATCAATGTCCTCGCATCGATATCAATGTCACCGCGATAAGTCAAAGAATGTCCCCGTGATCACCATCAATGTCACTCCATCAAATAGCATGTAAATCGTAAAAATATTTCTTAATTCGTAGTTCTTGAGCTTACACTTGTTTGTCAAAATGCATATAAACACAGGGAGACCGTAAGTAAACGAGGATCATCTTTTTTCTTTAGAAATACATACATATATATACACATGTATAAACAAGAATCAGACACAAGCACTAATATACATCAAACATATCAAATTTCCAAAGAAAGAACCAAATCAAGTACTCGGTATCACTTAAAACCGTAGAGTCATATGATTGTTCTATACTCAAATCAACTACTTCAAATCAAGTTAATATCATCAAATTTTGACAAAATTCATTCACATTCATGCCCACTTCTCTCGTAATTTAGCTTCAAGCAACAATGAAAACAAACATGCAAAGATAAATAAATGATCAAATGAACTATACTTACGTGCACCCGCCTTCTTCGAAAAATGTAGCTAACCCAAGTCAAAAACTCCTCAATCCTATCCAACTCCTCAATTGCAAATTTAGCACTAAAGAATATCATAATTATCATCCGAATAGCCGGATAATACTCCGATATGGCACATAAAACGGCCGAATTGGCGGTTCTTCACCTCTTTCAATCATCTCATTAATAACCTCAATCTCTTCATCATCCACATCATTCGGTCCCAACTGGTTTCACATTCCAAGTGGAGCATCCTCCCATAGCTCCTCAAATCCTCCTCTTTCCAATTCTCCATATTCTAAACAATTGATAATAATTTAATTCAAAGAAGGAAAAAGTACCAATTTCTCCCAAGAAGCAAAAGCACAGTGAAGTTCCATTGCAAAGATCAGCCCATTTTTTCAAACCCTCGACTACAAATATGCATCCTTAAAAGCTTCAAAAATACTACACAGAACAAAAATAAGAAAATAAATACTACAAATAATGGTTTTTTCCAACCCCAAATTTCAAGTTCTTTCACTTTTTTTCTCATCCACTTACCCATCATATGTTTTCCTCCCCAAAAGGCAAAAATCAAATAAAGGTGTATGAATGTATGGGATTTATTTGATTGATTTTTATTTTTGTGAGGAAAGGAAGAATTGGGATTTGTAGAGTCAGATTCTTTGGCTTTTCCGGTCACTTCCACGCCGGAGGATGACGATGAAGAAGGTGGCTCCGTGATTGATTCAAATTGATGCTAGTTTGTCATTGCCGGGAATCATTAGCTTTTACCTTATTTTAATTGGTCGGTCGGCTTTTTCTTCTTCCTCGCTTATTCTTCATAATAATAGCCGATGTTGTCACCAGATTTGACTCTGTGTACTGCCACCGCAAAATCCAAATAAATTAGAACGTCCTTATAACCGAATAAGTTTTTTGAGTGTCCTAAATGATCATTAAGTCTCTAGCGACGGCCTTATAACTAATAATGCCTTTAACTATATACACTAGATAAAGCTTCCGTTTTTTGTAGATTCTGTGCGAATGGGAGCTCGGCCAGCCATGACACAAACAGACACACACATTTGCACACGTACACGTGCATATCCGTCAGAATAAAGATACATATACATAAGATTGGAAATTAGTGTAGTCATTCATTATCCAAGTTATGGTGATGTTTGTTTGTTTTGTTTGGATCTTAGTGTGATTTTGTTGAATTTCCGGTTGTTAGATGTTTAAGGTACGGCGGTTGTTAGATGTTTAAGCATATGTGTCATTTAGTTGCGCTTGTTTGTTAGTAAACCACGGGAGGAGTGATGGAGATGCCGGACGAATCCGCGAAACAAAGATCAAATACCTAATCTGCAAGATGCCTCACTTCCGGCCGAGGCTTTACCAAGTCGGCCGAGCGAGAGATGAACAAGAGAACCTACAAATCCTCTACGAGTCGTTCTATAGACCTCATTTCTGCGTGCATGAGGCCATAATCGTGAGAATGGAAGGAGTGGAATCGAAACAACCTGCACTCTGCAAGAACCTCGCCGGTGAGGCTTTCACCGTAGCGCAGTAACGGAAGTCGCCGATGTTATTGTCGCTGTTCGTTCTATTTGTGTTGTGTTATGTACATGTGTTATTTCGTCGCCGTCGTGATATGCTAAGTAAGATTACATCATCATTAAGATTATATTAGCATATCCATAAACTAAGCCATTAAATTACAAAAACCACACTAAGGCAATTATCTTATTATATATTTTCAAGGAAATAACTGTCAATTGACCCGATTTTGGTCAATTGACCCGCTCCATGACCCGGTTTAGGTAATTTATTTTTACGGCAAAAAGAAAAAGAAAACATGGTAACCAGCTTACCCAGCAGTTCATCCCACGTCTTCAGCAATCGAGAACCGCCCACGTTCCACACAAACCCTCTCCTCCCACGTTGCCCTCCTAAATAGAAGTGCTGGTGTAGATCGACGACAAACTGAACGCTAGAACCCAGTGATTCCGCCCATTGCTATGACCGGAACATCCGATTTCTTCTCTATAAAAACTCACACTTTGGATTGAAGGTAAATTTCCTGTTTCGTATTCTGCTTTTCCTTTTTTCCTTTATTATGGATCGTTTCATTCATGAGAAGACAAGGCTACTCATTAAAGCCATGAATCTCGATCACTCACTGTTTCTGGGATATCTTCCGTACGTTGTCAAATATGTGTATTAAAGATCTTTCTTAATTGTTGTTTCAATTTCTGGTAAAATCAATTTGTAAGCAAGGTATGCAATGCTCATATTTTAGTTTTTTTTTTATTCTTTTCTATCATGTAAATTCTGTTTTTTTTTTTGGGTAGTTTTAATAACAAAATTTTCTTTATTTTGCTGGTCGATTTGAAGTTTCTGTCTTTGTTGGCCGCTTGGAATGCTTTTGAATTCATGGGTTTCATTGATTTGGTAGGTTTGCAGTAAATCCAAGGAGTTTGAAATTTGAAGGTTCAATTTGTATGATCTTCTGATAATGCTCTACGGTATATCATCCCCCAAACTGAGTGAACTGATGAGTATTTTGTAGACGAAACAGGAAAATTATTTTTTATGGATGGAGTGATCATGACATATTATCTATTTATTTTATTTCATTTATGCAGTACAGGATGATAAGGAGACTTTTGGTGGCATAATGAATTCAGATCCATATATAATTCCTCAATCACTTTGTGAAAAACGGTTGTAGGCACACAGGCTATTCACAGATGTAGAAGCCAGCGATCGGTCTACCAAATCGTTTGCGAATCTAGCTTCTACGACAATTCTTACCGGATGGTAATTGCATCCTTCTTCCAATTTGAACCTTATTTTGGCTGTAGGCAAGCACCATGGTATCAAATCAACCACTTGATACTGCAAAAAGATTAGGAAAAAACGATAAGACATGGGAAATCAGTACCATTTTCAATGTTCTTTCTCTATTTATCATTTACATGGCTTCTCTTTTTTAGCACCATTTGACAGTCTGAATATCAGTTCGCATTTTGGTTTTGCCGATTTGGACGAATGGGTCATGAGAAATATAATTGGATGCTACTTAGGTAAGCTTTTATTTATTCAATACTGTTTGTTTTTTACATTCAAAGTTGTATGATTGTGTTTGTAATGCCTTCTCTCCTGAAAAATGCCTTTCTAATATCTACATGTTTACTAGGTTTTCGGCTCCAGAGTTAAAGATCTTCTTCCCCGGAAAATCAAACTATGCTTCTGTGAGAAGTACTGTTGGTGGAGCTCCATTTCATGCTGGAACGGAGCATCCAACATAAATATAGAGGTATAAAACATGTCTAATGTTAATAGGTTTTTTACGGTGAAGGAGAGTTTAGTGATGGAGGTAATTCAATAACTAGCATATTTACATTTCAGCATGATTCAAGCCCTCCTCATCTACCCATCACATACTCTCAAATGTGTCGGCACATTTTGTTGTCTTGGGAACTGTCATGCATAAAAGTGATACTTGGCCTATATATGTGTGTATTTCATTTTTTCCAACAGCAATAGGAAAGTGTTCTGCATCAAAAAAATAAAGAACGAAAGAAAGATAGAAATTTTACCTCATGTCTGTTTCTTGATCAATTATCATAACAGAATAGTGTTTTCCTCATGAAGTTGTATTCTATACGACTTTTTCAGGGAGATAGGGAAAGATAGATGCCTGTGCATGTTTGTGAAACAAGAGGCTTTGGTTTTGAGGTGATGGACTATCAACAGTTGGTTTTGTCTCTAGGAGTAGAATGATAGGACATTCATCTGAATATTGCATTTTCTTTTTTGGTAATTGCTGAAGAGTGGATATTCATATCGCTGAAGAAATCAAATGTATTAATGCGTCTCCTTCATAGTCTAAATGTGTCCCCACTTCCATTGTGAGAAAGAAAGATTTATCTCATGGCATGTTCTTCATTTTAGGTGTCATATCCTTTTCTATCGTGTTGTTTTGCTGCTTCTTTTTTTTCCGTGGTTTTCATCTTTTCTAAAGCAACCAGCAGAGCATTTCTTTTCTCAGGATGTTTCCTTTTCCATAGGATGGATGATTCACCAGGTTGTCCTTTTGTGATGTTTTCTTTGCTGAAAAATATCTCATGACATTTGTGTTCTATGTCTAATGATAATAGGTTTGTATTCACTTTGGTTGGTGTGGGGTGTCTATCAATTCGATTCACATGTTCTCATGTCCAAATAATTATTTTTATACTACATTCAAATCATCCCGTGTATTAATTTACCAGACTTCATTTTCAAACAAAAAATATCGTTGGACATATATGTATATATGAAATTTTAATAATCGTTTTCATCTTTAACACCGTCCCGTGCATCAGGAGTATGAGAGAATCAAACCATTTTGCCAGAATCCAAATGTTGCGGATAGGCAAACCATATATCTACTCTTTTAATATGCCATTTTTGTTGTGGTTTCTTAATAGATGACAATGATATATATCACCTTTTTTGGGTTCTAAAACTTCAGATGATGAACTAAAAATATTAACTTTTATTTGATTATGTTAGATGATAGAAATGAATTTAACACTCTGGTCAAAAGAGAGTGATTCCAACACTAGGGATTTCATGGTTCGCAAGCGAGATGGTGGTAATCACAATCATTCGACTTCTGCTCTCTGGTAACACCATCATAATATTATTTATGTTTTATGGTTGTGCTTATTCACTTATTTGATATAAACATAATTTACTACTAGAAATAGAATGATGTTACTTTTGTAGTCAACATGATTATAAGGGAGGACTGAGGATCCCCGCCGGTACAAAAGGTGAAAAGGTGCAGACCTGCAAGTCACATCAAAACGACGCAGATTTGACGCCTCGCAGACGGGACGGTGTAGCTTTGGATCGAACGACGCCGCTTTGCCAGCACCGCTGCACCGGGCGGGGGAGATTGTACCGCGGGGGGAGATTGTACCGCGGGATCCGGCTCGAGGGAGTTTGTTCTCTGCTTTATTTCCTAGCTTTAGGTAGAACACGTGGATGGATTTTCGGAATCGGTGCGTGGCATTCTTCAACACTATTGCACAAAAGCATGCAATATTATTGTGACAGCTGTTGTCTGGAAGCATAACAAGCACTCGAGGGTCGGTTCCAAACTCATGTTTCCGTAGCAATCAACAAAATGATTATCATCAAGATGAAATGGACAAGTATGGTTTTAGTAGTTTCTTTCATGTAAGATTTATTTTTCATTCGATGAAGTACAATAAAATGTTGCGAATATTTTCAGGTGTTGCTGGTGATTCTTTTATTTTGTATTATTTCAGTGTGGGAATAGCTCAAAGGTTAGGTGATTCTGCCCTTTTGGTACTTCTGCCTATTAAAGAGATGCAACTTATTTATTTTAATTTTGATGATTTCCTTTTTCCAATTAATGATTCACTTTGAATATATGTTGGCATCTAAATTAGCCATATATCATTGTAAATATTTATTTTGGTTTCACTTAAATAACTCTTAAATTACTACAGTATCTATAAATTTCTGCATACACAGATCGATTTTTTAAATATAACGTTCTCCGTGCATCGCACGGGTTTCCTACTAGTATACATATATACTAAAGATATTAAATGATAAAATGGCTACAGGCAATCCGAAAATTAAATATGATACAAGGCTATTAAATATCATATTTGCACATAATTTTGCTAATCCATATGCACATCATTTGGTTAGGTTACATTGTCAGTAATATTAGGCATATGCATATACTAAGCCATTAAATTAGAAAAATCATACTTAGGCATTTATATACATAACTAAAGACCTAAAATGATAAAAAAGTATAAAAGCAATTAATATATTAAATATGATACTAAAGACTCTAAAGGGAATAACCTAATTTTCACATAATGAGTATATAATATATTATACGTATGATAATGTGAAAATTATGAAATAATGTGAAAATTCATAGTATACTTTCATAATCATTTTCACATTATTAGTATATATTATACTTAATATATTACATACTATTTATGTGAAAATAATTATCAAATCATAGTAAACATTATATGATCACAAAAAAGTTGCTTTTCTCAACCAAAACTAAAAAATATTAAAAAAATAAAAATAATAAAAAAAATAAACATTTAGCCGTTAAATATGCTTTTACGCCATTATTATTAGCGTAAAATTATTTTACGCTAATAATAATGGCGTAAAATCATATTTAACGCCAATAATAATGGCGTAAAAACATTTTAAACGCCAATAATAATGGCGTAAAACTTGTTTAACGCCAATAACTGGTTCATCGGCTTCATCATTCTGTTTATCACAATTTACACACCAATTTAAACAAACAGATCTGAGGAATTTTATTTTAGACTAAAAACGTAAATCACATAAAGTTCGTACCTTTCCATCAAGACCAACGATTATCAACCGATTATAGCAAAAAGAAAGATTACTTAGAAAACAAAGGCTAATCAAAATCGCAACAAAGACTTCCCTGAAATGGCGTATCTTTTGTTGTTTGATATCGATAGAACATCATCGGTCTCGTAAATAGCTTCATAAACCTCGGTAATTTGTCTTCTTCATTGACATAGACACTTCCACCTTCACGGATACACAAGAGAAACAAGGCATCCTCGGTGTTGCGTAGATTCCTCTGTCAAAAGCTATTTCCGGTGAGAACGAGATAATCAAAACGATTTAGTTTCTTCAAACAGGGAGAGGGACATGGAAGAGGAAAGAGAGCAGTAAAAGGAGATGAAAAACATCTCAAATAATGTAGAGAAGAGAGGACGACGCTGGGTGGAGTAATTGAGGAGTGGGTAGTTTCCTAGAAACGTTAAAAGGAAAGTAAGGTGAGAGGAGAAATAAAACTAAAATAAAAAGAAAAAAAAAGGGTTTTGAAAGGTATTTACTGTGAATTTTTCCTAAGCCGCCACATCAGCACATTGGCTCCCTTCTTATTAGTATTACTAGTAAGACCAGGCACCGTGCCCAACACGGTGCGGTCCATGCTATATGATTTAACATATTAATTGTACATAAATTATGAAGTTAAATACTATTTGTTGAAGTAGAATAGAACTGAGTGCACATGGTGTTAAACTTCCATGGGCCAGGCCCCAAAGTTATTATACATAGCATTCCGATATCAATTTGGGGCCTTAATAGTGTTATACTATTTGTTAAACCATTTGGAGTGCACATGATACGTAAATGGGCCAGGCCTTATCCTTAAAAATAAGCCCACATTTTACATTTATCCTTAAAAATAAGGCCTGGCCCACTAATTTCATTTATTTCCATCCGATTTCATTCTCACAATTTTCATTTTATGAAAAAAAAATTAATTTACAACGTCTGGCGCCTTACAAACCGTATTTTCAAAATAACAGAAGGGTAATAAACACAAAAACAACAAATAAGAGTAGAAGAGATGATTTTTTGGTGGTTTATACGGGTGAGGAGCCGGGAGAAAAAAAGGGAGGGTGTCACGTGGCATACCCTTTCCTTTCTTATTTAGATAGGAAAGAAAAAAAAAAGATATGTTTTTTTACAAAAAAAATCATTTCAAAAATTTTAATATTTCATGAATCGTCAAACCAAATATTTTTAAGATAAAGATCGCAGAGCAATACGTCGCCGATTTATATCTTGAAAATAATATATCGCCACAGACAAACGATATGTTTTTTATGAAATGAATTTATTTTAAAAATCTATAATATTTCATGTAAACGCCAACAAAATTGTTTTAGCATGATATGAAGATCGGGCCAAGAATAATTCATTACTTTATATTTTGAAAATAGTCATACATTTGCTACATATATTCACACATTAAAAGGTGATACAATTGAGTCCTCCAAAATGGAACAATTTAACTCAAACCATTCTTCTAAAAAATTAAAAAAATAAAAATAAAAAATTCTGGGCTGGGTGAACAGTAAAAAAATAATTTAAAAAAAAAAAAAAAGTTGGGCCGGATTTATAGGCCGATAAACAGTAAAAAACGGGGAACCAATTAAAAAAAAACAAGTGTCACATTTCCTTCTACATAACAACATCCATGGGTCTTTCCTTTTTTTTTTTCCCTTTTTCTGCACAAACTACTAACGGCACACGTTTGATAAAAAAAAACAAAAAAAACCACAGGTTTGAAAAAAAAAAAGCCACAAAGGTTTGATACAATAAATAAATAAAACGAGAGTAATCGTGGTGCCGTGACTATTTTCATGGCGTGGCTATTTGTTTGGCCAATTTTTTTTATTGTTGTATTTTATAGCTAAACTTGCATCATCTTCCATCGTACACTACACAACACAAAGTCAAGATGTGGTTAGGTTGGATTTTTTTGTCTCTTCCAACCTAACCCCTCTGGACGAATCATTAGGTGATTTCATCAGACTTGATGGGAGACGATCCATAATTTAGAATTTTCGCAAAGGAAATTTACTATTTTCGTTCATTGAAACGTTTATGCAGCAAATTTAGAGCAAGAAACACACTTTGCACAGATAAACATATATAGGAGTGCAAGCAGTCATTTAACCTTGAATTATTAGCAGCAGAAATGATAGAAACCAAAGACCCAAAACTTAAATGAACAAAAGTGTGCCTCTTTGCATATTTCCATGGAATAAACTGCAAGAAAAAAAGGGTAGAACCTGTCAGACAGCCACGAGACCATCTCACCCAGCACGAGCTGAGCAAGAACGATCCTCTGCTGAGGTTGAAGCTGAGAAATCCGAGAACACAGCCGCTGCTAATTAGTCATAAACAGACATGTATTCCATTTACTACAACTATTTAACACACGTATTAACAGGGTTACTTTAAAGAGAAGCACAATGATTATTGAGCATAGCTACTTTATCCTTCAATACGATTCACAGCCAATTAATGACTGAAATCAACTTGAAATCCGTGCAAAATTATAATCCACTCCAAAGACCTGAAAATAAAGAAAAGAACTCATCAAACCCGCACCTGAGAATATGAGCAATTCTAGTGGGTAAATCGAGTCCTCTTGTAGCTCTTCATCACTATGTTCTCCATTTCATCCTATAAAGATCCACTCCCCTTCGATCTGAAAAAGCAGAAAACAATTTGCAAGATACGAAGAACGGAGTAAGGGAGGCGGCGAGAAGGAGAAAATGACTGGAGGCAGCGAGAATTATTTTGGTTAATACAAAGAAGATTAGGTCATGGGTTGTCATAGAAAAGGAGGCTACATCGCATAACGGGCTGGGCTTGAATAATCTACAGTGTCTGCATAATGCTGGAGTTCTTTTTAAAGATGAGATGTGATAATAATTTCAAAGAAAGCATTTGGTTTGGCCACGTGGAAGGAAGGGGTTGAAAGCCTTCCTTCTTCTAAAGTAGTAGGATTAGAAGGAAATACATATAAGTAATATTCTAATATCTTACTATACAAAATAGATGTATGTAATATATCTAAGAACAGTACCATAACACAAGTGATAAATTAAAACCAATTAAAAAGTCTTATGTCACATTCTAAGATAAAGTGATGTCATGATAAGTATCATTCGACACACTTATAAAATCGAACTCTTAATGTGACATATAATATAAAACTTTAGTAGATCATATAGAGATAATCAAAATGTCATATGTCACATTATTAGTAATGTGATGTCGTGATAAAATCATTAGACATACTTATTAAATTTGAGCTCTTATTGTGACATACACAAAAAGACTTACATCAAACATTTATAAAGTAAATTGTGTGCACATATAAAAGTTGATAAAACAAGAACAATATGACACACTCAAAATATTGATACCATCATAAGAAATTTTAGTCACATAAAATATAGAAAATAGCTTTAGTGTGATATACACACGAAAACTACTTATAATAAAATGATATAGAAAGCAATTCATACGTCACATGTATAAAATAGAAAGACAAGCTTTAATATGACTTAGATAATTTTCAAACTTTATGTCACATAAGATAAACGTATTTAGTAACATATTTAATTGTAGTGTAAATATGAGAAATATCCCAAAATAAATATTTTGAAATATATCAACACAAAATACTCAACAATTTGCTCTACTCATCAGTCATGCTCACATTCATTTCAAGAAAATAATTAAGCCCATGTAACTAAGTAAATTATTTGCAAAACAACAAGTGTAATGCGTAACAACTTACTTGAGGTCATGGCTGACAACAAGCAAAGTCACTTCTTACTTTAGTTGCATTAATAGCTTCACAACATCAGCTCGGGCCTTCCAATCTGAAGCATAACATAAAGAAAATGCCCATAAGGGTGGGAGAAAAGAAAAAAATCAGGTCCAGTTACTAAAGCCCTCAGATTACGTTGAGGTGCTCAAAATAGCGAAAAATAAGACCAGACGTAGCTTTTGACTCTGTTGGGTTTGAAGTGGGAAATTTTGCATTTCGGTGGTACTCTGTCTGCAAAGTTAAGCAGACCTTAAGCACAGCAATGAAGAGTCATCTTCTTTGCTATGATAACCAAATTAAAAAGGGATGGGTTCCAAGCCACTTGGGTCCTACTAAGCCTTCCACCAGCCTGAAATTTAATAAAATAGCACTCTTGGATTTAGTAGATTCAGTTTGTTGTAAAGGATAAAAGCTCCCTCCCATCTATGCAGGTATCAAGTAAGTCCAAATATAGCCATATGGAGCAATTGTGCCTAAGGCATATCAGACATTAGAGGTAGAAATTCAGTTGTGCTGTCAAGACCGCCCAAATGTAATCGCCTAAGGCATATTAAACATAAGAGGTAGAAATTCAGTTGTGCGGTCAAGACCACTCAAATGTAATCGTTTTTTGGTGTAATCAGGTAGTTTTGGGCGAAACAAACAAGGTTACTGGGATATCTGACATACTTCAGTAGAACCAGATTCGGCTACAATAACAATTCAGATTGCTACTTCTAATGTTTTGCAAAACAAATGAGAAAAATAAGTGAAGGAAGGGGAATAACAATTCAAATTGCTACTTCTACTTCTAGGGATCTTACCAAGACCAGCAAGAGGCTCATCTAGCAATAATAACACCGGAGTTTGTACCTGATTCAAAGCAGTTGAATGTGAAAAGTCCAATCCGCAACATAATATCGTTTATCTGATACGTAAAAATAACCATGTATGCAACAACTAAGATTTGGAGATGAAAATGAACGAGCAGATAGAATACCAACAAGAAGGAAAGATTCATACCAATTGAATAGCCAAAGCAAGTCGACGTTTATACCCACCACTTAGAGAGTGCGGATTTCTATCCAAAGCAATACTATTAAGTCCAACCTGAGATTCATGACAGCAGCAACCAACAAATCAAGTACTCAGATGCAACCACCGGTATACGGAAAAAAGGGATCCAATTAAATGGAGAAAGAGCAGAGTAAGAAACAGATTATCCAACAAGCACAAACGCATGATACCGAAGTAAAGGCCTTTTGAAGTCTCAAGGCAAGGAGCTCTTTCGTCTGCTGGCTACTTTTCTGCCTTGGCCACCCAAAAGTTACTTCATCAAGAACATTCTCTGCAACAAAGTACCTGACCCAAGTATATAATCTTCAAATGTGAAGAATTCAGCGAAAATGAAAGAGGGAAGCTAAAAGAAAAGAAAAGGGAGAATGCTTGGAAAGGAATGGTACCAATGGGAAAAACAAGAAACTGGCATAAAGGAGAGAAAACACTAACAATTTAAAAAGAGTTTTAGAAAGGAATACTACCTCTCAGGGAACTGGAAAACAATGCCAACCCTTTCCGAGGATAGTAATTCAGAGGTTCCACATGGACAACCATCATCACTGTACTTTTGAACACAGATGGAGCCAGACATTGGTTTACACAATCCTGCTATCAGCTGTACCAAGAAAGTGAAAGATGCAGATGGCGGTAATAGATTGTATCACCTCAGTGACAAAATCCAGAAAAGGCTAATAGAAAAGGCTGCAGCATCACGAGCAAAAGAAAATGAGTACCTGCAAGAGAGTGGTTTTCCCACTACCACTCCGTCCAAAAATCAAGCCTAAACTGCAGTAATGCGTATCAATGTTAATGGAAACAAGGTGGGGGAGACATTAGTAACTTTAGATCAGCCAATGTCAGGACAAGGCATCGGTTTTTTTCCTTATTGTTGTGGAAAAAAAGCTGCTGCTTGGTCTGTATGTGTAAAGAATGCGATATTCCTTGCTAAATCTTTTTCCCAACCCACGGATAGAATTACACTAGAAAATGAAAACACCATATGACGTTGAAAATGTATCAATAGCATTTAGCAATAGAAACGAAGTAGAACACCTTTATTCGAAAGCAGTTTGACGCGAAGGAATTGAAATTAATCGACACGAAAAGAAAAGAAAAGGATGACCTGTTTTCACGAAGGGAGAGATTGACACCACTTAAAAGGTCAGTTTTTGTCCCTGGAGGTCGGTAGCTGAGATCCTTTATCTGGGAAAATGGAACAGCATCCTCATAGAATTTTCCCTTATTTAAATTAAGATTGGAAACAAATTGAGCAAGGAAGCAACATGACTAGAAAATGCTACTAGAATATACCCATTTAGGGAAGAATTGTTAAATTTAGCAGAATACAAATAGAGAAGAGCAAAAGTATGAGGAAATGAAGTGAAATTGAGTTAATGTAGAAGACTTACTTGGAAGCAAGAATAGTCGCATGAGATTTGAAGCCTCCTGGTGCTCTTTTTAGTGGAAGTAGGGTGAGTTGATGTTCTAGAAAACCAAAAAAATCGCATTAGAAGCTGCTCTAACAAAGCTTCGTCTGCTATGAAAAGCTTGACAGAAAACAAAACATTACAGATTATACTCTACTGTAAAAAACACTTAAAAAAACAAGGGAAGAAGAGACGAGCCTGAAGCTGATTAAGCATGGTTGGTGGAAAGAGAGAGCAGAAGAAGAAGGCCGACGACGACGGCAGCTTGAAAAAGACGACGACAGCGTAAGATTGCTCGTCATCCCCAACGGACTTTCTGCAATTTCTCTTGTATTTTTTTAGGCCAATCACAGTGGTCAAATGCCTTCCCAGCGGCACTTTGCATCAAAAGAATAAAAAAGGAAATTCATTTAAAAGCAGTGCGCATGAGTGATGATTTTTTTTGCTTAAGCGCTTTGATCGCAAAAAAAGGCTGATTTTACATAAAAATCCTATGTGGACATCTACGTGTCATTACATCCCCATTACCATTCACAATGAATCTCAGGCTCTTCCAACAATACTACTCCAAACATCACTTTAACTACATCGTAATTGCCTGCTTACACTTTTTAACACTCTTAAACAACAATCACTCCAATAATCACACTTTATGTCACACTTTATATTCAATCACCGTTGTACGTTCGTTGTGTGACAACCGGCATTGTCTTCAGATCATTATTTTTAGACAATATCAATATTGTCTTAAAAAAATAACAAACAATGTTAACATTTTATTAGTGAAATGTAAGGTTTTAATTTAATTGTCCTTATAATATTTCCTATAAATAAAGCAAACATATGTGATGATGATATTGGAGAAAAATTAGCCCACATGAATTATAAAGTTGAACTTAATACGTCCCTGAAATTTGAAGGAAAAGCCAACAGATTTTTGAGTTAAAGCTATTTTCAAGTTGATACTATCAGAGTAAGGTTAAGTTACTTTATATCATCTAAAGTATCTTTTAAAGGGTTGGTACAAGGGTCCATTGTGGACAGTAGCCTTCTTGCTCTATAATCTAAAATAGCAGGGGCAAAAAAATCAAAGGACCAAATTGCAATACAAAAAATAAATCAATTTAAATTAAAGCCCTGGTTCTGCAAAGAAGATGTATATATACGCCTTCCTGCTCTATTGACCAAAAAAAAAAATTTCAAAAGACCAAATTGCAATATTGACCATTAAAGAAGTCAATTTAAATAAAAGACCTTGATCCGGCAAGTAAGCCTGAAAGAAGAAGATAGATATGTATATATTTGGATCTGGAAGAAATAAAAATCACACCCAAAATACAATCATCAGTGTGAATGGAGTGAGGAAAATTAAAGAGGATTAATCTGAATGAAGGAGAAAATTGCCGGAAACTAGTAGAGAAAATCGCCGGAAATTACTAGAGAAAATCGCCGGAACAGTTGTTGATCTTCCATATCCACACCAATAGCTTGCTCCTTCAAGAAGAAGATGACCACTGCTTAAAAACCCTCCATTTTTCAGCACTAATTTTCCTTCCCCTGATTGCAGGATTGAAGCTCTGTGCAACTAAAAAGAACCAAAAAAATAAAAAATAAAACAATAACAAGAAGGAGCTTGTACAATTTATTTATTATTTTTCTAGGAGAGAGAATTGTCGTACAATGAAAGATGGAGTGAGCAGAGTCACGTTCCCTTTCCCTCCCAAAATATTCTCACTGTGAATTTATGGGTCATTGTAGTCTTTTTAATTTTCTCAAGCAATGCCTTTATTCAACTTTCACGGTGTCACTTTTGAGGCCATTGAAATTGGAACAAGTGGGAAATCCAATGACTGCCAGGCCCAATTTTCCATCTCCAGGCCCGGCTGACTTGGTTTGTCATATTTTAGAGGCCCAAACCCAACTAGACTAGAGGCCTTCCTTTCTTTTTTTTTTTTTTTTTTTTTTTCAGAGACGAAATACACACAAGCATACAGTTACTAATTTCGGTCTCCCTCATTATTGAAGTTCTGGTTTTCCCTCATGATTTATATACTAATGAAAAAAAAAAATAGATAAATTTATTTAACTAATGTTTTTACTTTGTTGTACACCAACAGTGTGTAATTTATTTTTACATATATACTTTGTATTGAAAGTAAATATCGATCTTCTGTATGCTATACAGAAATGAAATACACCAATATGAATATTGAGCCGAGAATTATTCCAATTGATGAAGATACAATATGTTGTACAAGTATGTACATTTAAATTATTAATATTTTGTATCTATGGTTAAACCGTGTTTATACCGACGATTTAATATTTGATGAACGAACCATGTATTTGAATGTTGTCGATCTTATGTTCGTAGAACATAAATAAAAGAAAACACTGAGATGAATTCTTTTTTTTTTGTGAAGAACGAGCACTTAATTAAATCCAGAAGCCAAAAGTGGAACAAATTACATCAAATGTGCCAACAGGTTACCATAGTGGTAGGCCTGTAGGAAACGACGGAAAGAAAAAAAGACATAATTACAAATGCCAAGCAATTTTCAAGTTCTTGACTCGATTGAAAATACTTAACACCACAAGGTGGGGAGGTGGCCTCTCATCACACTGTTGGTGCAACACTTGGTTTCTCCAGTGCCATATGCTATTAACAGCTTCACGAAAAGTGTAAGCCCAAAGTCTATCGCCTGGGAATCCCTGAAAATTGAGCTTGATCCAATCCTCAATCGAAGAGGAAGAAAAGAATGATGAATGTGCAATAGGGGATTGGATTGAGGAAGAAAAGGATTAATGATGAAAATTAAGTCGGTTTCTACAGCTTATAAAAACATTGTTTCATAGCAAAACATAAGACAACACAATATAATTTCAATACAACTTTTCAGAGCACAAATCCTCGCTTTTGAATGCTTTTATACAAGTCAGCAGCAATTTTGTGAGTTGCTTGTATTAATTTGTTCTTTGTTCTTTGTAATTAAGTCCCCCCAATTATTGTTTATCGTTTGAGGTTGTTCGTTCTTCACCGAACGATGTAGATCTAAGGCTACGATATGAGGCAGTGGGATTCCTTGTCTATAAGGATCCACACGCCCAGATCGGTTATATGGTGATCTATAGATGACTTTGGTATGATCGACAATCGTGTTTTTAGTGGATCTATATAATTGCTTTATGAATCTCTATTTTATCCGTTACGTATATAGAAATGCTAAGATTTAGGTTTTCGCCGCGTCAATCTAGCCACGTCTTTATGGTGTGATTGTCCACCTAGAATTTCTTGTCTTAGTAGGTATGGCTACGGCTACGTTGCTCGTCTGTTTCAATTAAAATGTGTAGTTAGGAAATACCAATATAGTACTCCTAGGTCGGCTCGTGAATTGATCTTCCGGGACTTTCAGCGAGATCTAGATCTGTGTTGTATTTGGGAATTGCGCGCACCTGATTATACGTAAGTCGTAGATTAACATGATACCTACAAAGTTAGTGTTAATGGGACGGAGACTGATGCGATCACTTAGGAAGTACGCCTAACCACAGGAATGTTGCCTAGGTGAGGAATATGGTCAATATCGGCATCCCTAGTATTGTAAACGTGCAAGTTATATGAGATGGAGACCCAAAAGGTGAAGTCACGTAATGCAGCACAGTGATCTAGTGTCCTACCCGGAACTAAGTCAAGTTTAGGGGATGACTCCCGTAGCCAATATAAAAGAAATACGAATCGGGTTAATAGTTATTGAGTCTAGTTTAATTATATAGAATCTCTAGATCCAAACGATAACACAATGATTGGGGAGGTTAATTACGTTGTCTTTGTTTGTGTTGTGTCGAGTCAGTTTTTACCTTACCTTGTCTTTTGTTGGTCTTAGACCGCCTCTGTGTGCTTGACATGATTAATTGATTGTTTATATATAAATTATTCACAATTGTTTCCCTGTGGGATCGACTTTGATTCGCTTATAGCTATACTACGATGGACTGAGTCCTCATGCTAGTATTGGTTTATGGTGATCGAGTATTTTATTATCACTTGACTGATCACGTCAATCAAGTTTTTGGCGCCGTTGCCGGGGAGCCAAAAATCAATTCTATATATAAATAATTTTTTATTCATGTCGAGTTTTCTGTTTTAGAGTCTGTTTTTACGTTTTTAGAGTCTCTCTGGCTGTCCGTCTGTCTGAAAATCACCAGAAACTGAAAATCTGGGCTGGCTCCCAGCGAGCCCTATACTCGCTGCCAGCGAGACCACCTTTTTCAGCATTCTGGGTCTTCGTTGTGTCTGTTTTACCCCTGTTTGTAGTCTGTAGGTCTAAACGCATCATGAGTAATCATCTTGATTGTTAGTTTCTTGGCGTTTGCATGTTTTTTTCTTTATGTTTGCAGAGAGCCGGAGAAATCACTGGTTCCATCGAATACTGTTCAAGCCCAGCTGAAAATATCGACTAATCAATTTTCTGAAGCAAGGAAGGAAGAGGTTAATGTCTTAGGCACTAAAACCACACCATTGAGGCCGGATACGCAAAAGCGATTGGAAGAACGAAAAAGACGGAGGCATGAGCGAAGGGAAGCAAGAAATTCCACTTTTTTCCAAGGTATGACTGCTCGTACCCCTATTGTTATTTATGATTCTGATTATAGTTCTAGTTCTAGCTCTAGTTCTGAGTCTGAATCTGACCCCGAGTATCTACCATCTCTTTCCCCACCTCCTGAATATCCGAGTTCTGATTCTGACCTTGAGTCTGACTTCAACACTAAACCCCTAGTGCTCTGCCAACCTAAGGCAGAAGACTCAGAGGATTGCGCTCGTTTACTACCTAAGTTAGGAGATCCCAAAGTCGTTTATTGTTGATGTCGTCTTAGATAAGAAGAAGGTGGCTTAGCATCGATTGATTACGGATCGAGCCCGAATATTGTTCACTTTAGCGTTTGTAGGAGAATCGGTGTTTATGTTTTTATGAATACGATGATGACCATTCGCTTTGCGGATGGCTCTCGTACTGTGAATACTGGAGCCCTGACCAACATGATTATAGGGATTGGGAAGGCTGCGCTTCTGGTTGACATAATTGTGATGGGCGTAGAGAGGATCCTAATCGCCCGCTTTTCTTTGGGCGAGCATTTATTGCAACCTCCAAGGCTAAAGCAGACATGGCCAACTTCGAGCTTACATTGTCTGATGCTAAGGGCTCGGAAGTTCATAAGATTCTTAGACTTCGATATCCGCTTCCGCCCAGTATTTATGTAATCAAGGTTCATGGTGCAGAGGAAACTGCCTTGATTCCTAGTCGAGGAAATGTTGACGAAGTTGACGCAATCACGAGAAATAGTGAGTTAGAGTTCCTGTCTGTCTTAAAAAGAGAAATAGACGCTCACTCCCAAAGATACAAGATGCGGTAGATACCTCAATGCTTACAGTGACGAGGCGAAGCGTATGGTACGGAGGTGGGTTCGCCCCATCCAAAGGAAATGCTGAGGTTCGAGAGAGATTAAGTTCAAAAGATAGATGGAGGCGTGTTAAAAAGAGAACTCGTAGAGTTCTATCTTCAAAGAGTTCACTAGTTTCTGAGACAGAGGCTGAGTTTGGTGCCTGTTTGGATGGTAAGGATGACTGTGTTTTCCTAGGTCTCACGACCCGAGGAAAAGCACGCATTCTCGAAGAAGTTAAACAAACCTCGCAAAGGCTAACCGGTGCAAATCTGGGAAGGCAAAGGGCGGTAGCTCAATGGAATAATAATGTTTGGAAAGTCGAGTGAGGACTTTAAGAAACTCGAACTATTTCTATCCCCAGGTTTTTAGTAGTTTTTAGGTTTTTAATCATTTTCCTTATCTTTATCTTTTTCTTTTTCTTTTTCTTTTTCTTTTCTTTGAGTCAAATAAAAGTAACGTTAAAACGGTTGAGGTTTTTTATTTTTGGCATGTTCCGATGACCATTGGGTTAAGGATGTGCAAAAACTTTTTTTACTCGATTCGTTGCGACGTGAAGTAGAGTTTCGTAGGTGTGTCTAGGATAGTATGCTAAATTAGGAATAAAAAGGTATACTATCAAGCCGAGAAGGAGACGGAAGCGAAGCATGAGTTTTAAAATGAAACTGACTGGAGGCAGGATGGAGAAAATCGAGACAGTTTGGTCAGACTGCTGTTCACGGATTTATCTAATGCAAAATAAACAAGTAATAATATTTATAAATCCGGCTTACCTCAAGTGCAAGGATCGTAGTAAAGAGGTTGATACCGGGTCGATCTTACGGGGAACTGACGATTGTTAATCCTAGTTTTTGTCTAACTAAACTATGTCACGAAAACTAACCTAAACAGCAAATAAAACTAAACGAGATTGAAAGTAAAGATAACACGAATGTAAAACTGGACAGAAGAATGAATCTAAAGCCAGGGAAGATACGGGTTGCGAACAATTTAAACTACAACTAAACCTAAGATGCAATAAGAAGATTTAACTAAACTAAACAACTCAAGTTTCACGGGATTAAATTCAAATTATAACGAACAAACGAGCGATTGATCCACCTATCCTAACAAGTATCAACTCCTATCTCGATTATATTGTGTTTTCTAACCAAGTTGTGATTTCACCTTGTCTAAAAAATGAACCCTAATTTCTTAGATAGTTCACCTATTAATCTATTTCTTTCGATTTAAAGATTAACGACTCTACTAATTAAAGGTGTAAACTTTAACGTTTGTAACCTAGAAATCTAACCTATTAACTCTCGTTAGATAGATTAAACATCTATTCCTTATCACGATGATCTAAGGTTTATATGACTTTCATCAATATAAAACAATCAAACATGCACATCTTTCGATATAATTGCAATGCACAATATAAAACATGATAAAGGAAACAACTTTGGATAAAAACTCACAATATAATCGAAGAAACGGAATCAAAACGTGTTGGATAGGCTTCACAATGCTCGCTTGATGAAGGCTTAGCCTCTAAACATCCTCTTGCAACTTGAAATTGTAGAAGAAAAGTACATAAAAACTACTAATTTTAATCTAGAATTTGAATCATAAAAGCGGAATAAAAAGTGTAAAACGCACTTTAAAGCCGCCTTGTGGTTTAGGGTTTTGAGTAATGAGTATCTGGTATCATTCATGTGGAAAAACAGCAAGTATTTATAGGAAACAAAGTCGGTTTGGGCAAAGTCGGCGTATGGACGCCCGTCTGGATGGGTGAACGCCCGTCCAGCCTTCAGTGCAAACTTCAAACCGGGCCGAGTCATGGCCAGACGCCCGTTCTTCTCTATTTCGGACGCTCGTCCATCGAAATCGGGAGAACTCTGAATCAAATCTTCCATCCTGGACGCCCGTTTGACATAGTGGACGCCCGTTCACTGGACGGGACTTAGGACGCCAGTTCAGTGTCGATCAAATCTTGATTTTCTCATCTTTATCTCTTTTCTCCTATCCAATTTCTTCCCTATCTCCTTTATCATCAGTGTAATTCGACTCTTATCTCTTTTTCATTGGTAATTTAGGGTAATTTGGTAAGGTTTCAAAGTTTTTGTCCTTTTTATCAATTAAAATTTAATAGTGTCACAAATCATATTATTTTACTTTTTTTATGTCATTTTGACAACTTCCCAAAAAACTAATAATAATATAAGTGTAACAATAGCGATAACTCGTTAGCCCCACACACCCTATTTACCTTTTTTACTTTTCTCGAAATCAAATCGTCTCCTCCAACCACTCTCCAAATCGCGTCTACTCCGACCAATGGCTCCGCGACATATCCGGCCACCCCCACCGCACCCACCTTTCGTTGCTGGACAGTGTCTCAACTGTCCCAACTTGCCTAATGTTGGAGGACTGAAAGGGCTTGAGGCCCACAACAAGGTTAAACACAGGCAAATGAAAGAAGTGTGCGATGACTGCGGAAATGTGTTTATCAACAAAGTTTGGTCCGATCTTCACAAGCTAGCACGTAAGTATTCGTATCTACAATTATGATCAAGTTAATTAAGAATTATCACCTAATTTGTCTTTATTTGTTTGATTAGCTGAGGGAGGTGGTGATATGGTTGATGAAGTTGTTGCGGTTGCTGATGAAAGTCACCTGGTGATTGATGAAGGTATATTTACTTTAAAATTAGGATAAACTAACTTAGTGGTTAATTGTCCTAATTGATTTGATTAATTTGTTCAGAAATTGAGGAAAATGATGCTGCGTCTGATGATGAACTGGTCATGGAAGGTATATTTACTTTAAAATTAGGGTAAACTAACCTTAGTGGTTAATTGTCCTAATTTATTTGATTATTTTGTTTAGAAATTGAGGAAAATGATGCTGGGTCTAATGATGAACTGGTGATGGAGGTGGAAGTTAATGCAGGTTTGTACGTTAGTTAATTAATGCCTATTTATTCAATTACATTTTCAAATAGTTAATTTTATGCCTATTCATTTAATAATATTTTCAAACCAAAGAGGATCAAGTTGAGGTTGTTGAACCACTGCGTGAAGTTGTTGTGTCTACTGAGATGGCAAATGTTGATGCAGGTATGTCGTTAAGATTATGATAACGTTAAATAATTAGTTAATTTCTGTTTCTTTGTTTAATTAATTTTTTAAAACAGATACAAAGGATCAAGCTTTTGTGTCAAACGATGTTGAGTAAAATACGTAAGTGGTAAGTGTTTTTCTTTTGGAAACTTTAGGGTTTTGTTGTTACATCAGCTATGTATGCGGGTTGTTTGCAAAAGTGATGAAGTATGTGTTCTCTGTCATTAATAAACTATGTGACTATCAAATAATTGAACTAGTAGAAGACGTGTACTCACCATAAGTTAGGCGTATATATTTCTCGCTATAACTGGAAAGAGGTTTGTATTCATGACGAGTCCTGCAAGCAATTCAACCTTGCTAATTGCAGCTTGGTTGTCACACTTCAGAAGAATAGGCTTGTCACTTCCCATTTTCAGCTCGTTAAGTACTCTTTTAGCCCACATTCCTTCACACAAAGCTAAGACAACAGTCGTAGTTCAAACTCAAGATTGCTCGTGGACACCCTTTTGCACCTTAATTGCAGCTTGGTTGTCACACTTCAGAAGAATAGGCTTCTTCCTTTTTGGAAGGTCAGTGATATTCCATGTTCCATTCCTTTCGAAGGCTTGGATTTCTTCCTGAACCGCTTTCCTCCATTCTGGATGTTTTAGTGCTCCCTGGATGTTATTAGGAATCCATGACTTATCTAGAGATGATACAAGGTTGCTGACAGACCTGCATAAGACACAAACTTTCCAATGGGATGTTTAGTACTTGTCCTGATACCCTTCCTTTGTGCAATGGGGAGATCCAGGTCTTCAAACTCCTCAGTTTCAGACCTTTGCTTTTCTGATTCAAGTGCTGGACTAAGTTCTGATGTTGGCATTGAGAAATGAGTGTGTGTTTTCTTCTGGTGTAGACGAGAACAGGCTGGGTTGATTTCTCGAGGGGATTTGTTTGAGTCTTGATGCTGAATATGTTGGTCTTGGTCTTGGTCTGTTTGAGGTTGAGGTTGGGGCTGAATAGGTTAGTCTTGGTCTGTTTGAGGCTGAGGTTGGGGCTGTTCGGATGAATTTGTAGGTTCTAGAGGAAAGTTTTGGGACTATTTGTTAGCGGCCCAATGGTTGAGGTCATATATATGTGCTTTAGGAAGGTCATTATAATGTAAAAACTGAATTTCAGATGAATTTGTAATTTTGTAGGTTCTGGAGTCTAAGAGGAAAGTTCTGGGACTCTATGTGAGTGGCCCAGTGGTTGAGGGTCATATATATGTGCTTTAGGAAGGTCATTATACTATTATAGTGTAAAAACTGAATTTCTTGTAGATATTTCCCCTGAATTTCAGTTGTGGGATAGTATGGTTTGTTCTCAAGGAATGTGACATCCAAGGTTTCATAGACCTTTTTAGTTGTAGGACAAAAACACTTGTACCCTTCTTAGTGGTTGAGTAACCAATGAACACACATTTGATGGATTTGGGATCAAGTTTGCTTCGGTCATGGGGGTAAACATGTACAGATATTGTACACCCAAAAGGCTCTTAATGTAGGTCAAATGCAAGGAACTTGCTATGAGGGTATTTATCAATCAGAATCTGTCTTGGGATTTTATATTTCATAGTTCTAGAAGGAAGTCGATTAAGAACCTCCCATAAGTATTTGGGTACTGACTGAAAGAACATGAGAGCCCTGTCGTTTCAAGTAGCTGCCTATTTTTCCCTCAGCAATCCCGTTTTGCTCGTGTACGGGCACAAGAGTTGATTTGAACAATCCCTTGCTGGTTCAGGTATTCTCTTAGAGGATTGGTGATATTTCAAGGCATTATCTGATTTCAGAATCTTGATCTTTGTACTAAACTGATTTTGAATCATAGCATGGAAAATATGAAAGATTATTTCGATTTCAGATTTCTCCTCCATGAGGAACACCCATGTATTCCTAGTATGATTATGATCGTCCACAAAACTAACAAACCATCTAACCCCTTTCAAGGTTTTGATCCTTGAGGTCCCCATACATCAGTATGGTCACGCTAAATGGCTCAAGTATGAATGTAAGATACATGCAAGTGACGTGAGCGGGTATGTAATTCTACTTGTGGCATATTTTAAGTTAAAACTTCGTTCTCTAACATGCACATAAGACCACATGTCAGGTTTTATTTTTTTTTATATAATTATTTGACTTATGTGTGTTAGTTGCTGTTAGATTCATATTTGCATCAAGTGTCTTGTTTATAAAAATGAACTTAGATTCATATTTTTTATCTAGCCTGCTAATTTGAACATTTATGTGTGTATTTTTCTTTTCCAATGGCCTTGTTGCAGGTGATGCGGGTGCATTGGACACAAGATCTTATTCTGTTGGTTTTATGTATTTTTTGGTACTTTGATTGTTATGTTTTAGTATGCATAAGTGACGAAGGGACGAAGTGACGAAGTGACGAGATTGTATTTTGCTATGCATAACTGTGTATTTTCTTTTCTTCTTATGGGATATTTGTGATCGTAAATGGAGAGGTTGCAAGCGGCAATTTTGAGCGATAGCATATTTTAGACAATCCGTTCGTATACAAAATGAGAGAAAAAATCAACATGACACCACAAACGTTTTGCATTTACATTTTCGATTAGTTGATGAAGAACCTAACTAGAATTCCACTTAGGAACTACGTCTCCGTCAAATTGGGATTTGTGGAATTTGTTAACCAGTTTATTGTTGTTGCACAATATTTTTTTGGTGATATAGATAGACGTGTGTTGCCTTAGAATACATAGATTTTTTGTGTGTGTGTTCAACAATGTTCTTTTACATATCACAAAACATCGTTTATGTTGTGTCTGCACACTGCACTTAACGTATTTTGAATCTGTATAGACACTATATATATATATATATATATATGTGTGTGTGTGTGTGTGTGTGTTTTTTTGGATGTGTATCATATGTGTTTATATTGTTTGCTATTCAAATGCACCGTATCTTTCGGTTTATGATGTGTCTGCAGACTGCACTTGACTTATTTTGAATTTGTGTCGACACAATAAATCTGTTTTTTTAATTATTTTTAAATGTGTATGATATGTGTTTATATTGTTTATGTTGTACAAATAAATACACAGTGTCTTTGAGTTTACGTTGTGTCTGCGGACTGCACTTAAACTTATTTTGAATTTGTATATAGATACTACATAACTGTTTTTTGATGTGTCGTATGTGTTTATATTGTTTAATTTGCATTTCATGGTATTCTTGCAAACGGTTTATGTGGTTAAATGAATTCTTGACTTGGTTTCTTGACATGATAAGAATTCATTAGTTGTATTAGCACAATAAATAATTACAATACACTTTCTGGGATGCATGTACAACAAGCCTTCATGCACCACTTTCCACTGAATAAAGGGTCTGACACACGTCCCTTTCATAGTTTATTACAAGTGTCTTTATATCTTTGAGAGATTTTACGGTACAACGGTGGAAAAAGTAAAACTATTTATTTAAAAAACACATGATTGGCTAAAAATGATGATATGGTGGTGTTTTTGTTGATTATATGGATCACCATAAAATCAATGTTGTCTCATTATATGTTCATGTCTGCATAGCTTTTTTTTTTTGTTTGCCGATTGTAAAATGGGAAATGGTATGTGCACTACACACTTGTGTAGTGCACATGCCGCTACATGTTTGACATCCATTGATTAAAGTGTTCAAATATTTATTGTGATGGGTCCCAACAAAATGTGTGGTCTGTGGTGTTGATTATGTTGTGTAAGATATTGTGGTAGAATGAGTAGTGGATATATCATTACTCTTGTAAAATATGGTTTTCCTAGCAACATCATCATTAGAAAAAAAGCCTGTAATGTTTCTTGTTTCCAGACATCAGGTAATTAATTGTATCAGCACAAAAGTAAATTGGCTATTGTACTAGAAAGTACACTTTTTTGGGATGTTTTAAAACTTCCCGAGTGATTGTGTGTCAGGAAGTACAACGCACACACTCAAAAATATTGTGTACACTTTTTTGTTTCTTGTTTCACGTCACTTTCTTGCATGTGTCTTTATATCTTTAAGTGATTGGATGATACAACGGTTGTATATGAGGTTGTACCAAGGGACATATATTAGAGTCTTTTGTTTTTATTCTCCTTCTCGTAATACGCTTTTATTGTGTGTGTGAGAGATTATAATGAACGGATATAATGTTATGTCAATTGGTACAACTTTCATATAAATGTTGTGTTGTATCATTAAAAAATTCCATTATATTATCATTTTTTTGTTGTTGTTATGAAGTTCCAGAAATAAAGTTTGTTCTCTGTACTTTTGTCAGAGAGGTACTTTTGCACAGATTGCACAATGTCGGGGAAGATCTCATTTGATTCTGCAATTGGTTACAGCCGACAAAGGTAATTAATGTTTTTTTAGCCTCTTTATTTGCACTACACTTAATATACTCTACACCACTCTACCTCTGCACGACTGTAGAACCGACCGACTATATGTAAGTCGGTTCTTAAGCCTAGAACAGACTTTTCTCACAATGCACCTACGAAAAGTCGGTTCTAGGTTCCAGTCTATTGTGGTGCACTGGTGGAGAGATGCACGAGTAGATTGGATATGGTGCAACTAATAATCCCCTATTTTTTTTTCATTTGTGTCTTAATCTACCTTTACACCAATCTAACTCTGCACCACAGCAGAACCGACTATATGAAAGTCGGTTCTTAAGCCTAGAACCGACTTTTCTCACAACAAACATACGAAAAGTCGGTTCTAGGTTTTATTCTATTCTATTGTGGTGCACAGGTAGAGTGATGTATGAGCAGATTGGATATGGTGCAAATGATAATCCCCTATTTTTTTAATTTTTTTTCTTTCATTATGCGTATATGTTTGGACAATCTTTCAAAACAAGTTACAATATTGGCTTGTTAAAATAATCTGAAGAAGAATATACTCCGTTGGGAAGTTAAAAAGAAAGTGAAAGAAATGTTCTTTAGGAGGCAATGGGAGATATATTTATGCAGTTTTGCATCTGCTAATTGCTATATGGGAGGGAAAGCAAAGCAATTTGTCTTTGTTTCTGTATCGTTTGGCATATATCTGCTACTTTTTTTTTTTTCTGGGGGGAAATAGCACTTATATGCCTCTCGTTTTTTTTAATATTTGACTACTGAGTACATTAAGGAACATTTTGTATCTTTCTGACTCATAATGAGATGTAGTTCAGATGGTTGTGCTAGTGTAATGTTAGTCCTAGGTTACATGTTCGAATCTCTCCTTGCTCGTTTTTCCCAATTTTTTTTTCCTTCGCTAAATCAATTGCTTTTTAATTTTTTCCTATTTTCAACAGCATTTCACTTTCACTTTCGCTTTCGCTCCGTGTCTTCTTTATATTCTTTATTTTTAATTTGGCGTAAACCGGACACAAACATTTATCTAAAAAAAATTGTTTCAATTGTGTTTTTTTTTTAAGGTAATGTTATGTCCAAACCAAAAGGACCACAAAAACAACGCGCCAACACATTTTACACTATTAATTATGGTGTATAACTCAATGATACATGATGGTCTCATTATTATTATTAATGGTATAGGATATGTTGTGTTTATTTTGATATACACATAATATTTTCTTTTCACTTATTCGGTTCAAAATGACACGTGTCGATCTTATTACAAGTATTGAAAATTTGGCACGTGACAAAAATAGATAGAGTGAATTTTGATTATGATGTTTTATCAAACTCAACCCACTAATAAATTTAATTTAATCCAACCCATTAGCCAATTTTACTCTATCAAAAAAGGTATCAATCATTTTACTCATAATAGGTGGAGTTAATGCAATGCTTAAGGGAGAAGGCCATACCTACTAAGCAACTTCATTCATCCGCGCATAAAGATAAATCTGAGTCAAGCTCTAAGTATATCGACCATGGCCCTACTGAGACAACTTCATTCAACCACCCGTAAAGATAAATCCGAGTCAAGCCCCGAGTATCGACCATGGCAAAGTCGAGTCTATGGGATCGTCCACTATAAAGCTGGTTCATTATTTAAAACTTGCATGCATTTAGGTTCGACTTTTGCATAGTTGGACCAGGTGTTAATTTATTACCACCCGTCACATAAAAGTGTCCTTTTTATGAGTGCATCTGATTAAGAAATTAATTAATGTGTTGTATTTTAAGTCATAATGGACATATATACCCCTATCAGATAATAAATGCTCTTTTAGAAAAATATGAAATGAATAGATAAACATTGAATGTTTTTATAAGGGTACGTTTGGAAAAAATGCATTAAATGATGTATTAATATTCTAAATTGACATTTTTTACGGGACAATGAATTTTAGAAAGTGTATACTTTTTGTGGAACGGACGTAGTACATTGGTGTGACCTATGGCGTGAAGGTTGAACAACACCCTAATGCCTTAACATGTGTCTAATATTGTTTTCATCAAATAATATGTGCTTATGTCTTTCTTTTATTTTATTTTATGCAACAATGGATTAATCATGTTACAAGTTTTATAGATGAATGATGATTATTGAACACTCATTAAAAATCTTTCCCTTGTCAACAACTTTTGCTTTTGCTTTTCCTTTATTAGGAAATAAAATAAATATATTTTATTAATCATAGAATATTTGTATTAATTTTAGAATATTCTATTTATTCATTACATTAATTGTAGGATCTCTAGAACACTTCATTGTACAATTACAAAAGCGTAAACTTGTAAACCTCTCAATGTATCAATCAAAGAATTATACTTATGTTCTTACTTATCATGGTATCGGAGCAATTTGCTCCTCCTCATTGATATCTTTGACTTCAATCTTCTTCTTCCTCCCCCTGCCACCAAAACTCCATTGCAGCCACCATGACAACCTCCAATACTCAAGTTGTAGCACTCAATTCCACCACCCAAACACCCATCAAACTATCCTCCTCAAATTATTCTCGCTTGGCATCAACAACTTTACTCACTCTATCACGGGTATGACTTATGAAGAAGTGAATCTCAATTCACTTTTACGCAAATCTACCAATTCTAAGAAAAAAAAAACTAGGGTTTTGCTTATTGAGACAAAAGGAAAGTAAAAGGGCAAAGTTTCCCGTGTTTTCATTATTGTTCTTAGTTTTTCATTATTGTTCTTAATTAATGTTCAAGTATTTACAACTATATATACTTCTTTGAAAATAAATGGAAAAAAATGTGGTTATATCATCCACCACAAAATGTGTAAAAATAATAAAAGACTAATGTAATACTACATTAATACCCCCTCAAGATGGACTTGGGAGGCGAAGCAATTTGTGTAATTCTGGTGGTCTAACGAGGAATGGAAAATGGGACCATCCAACGGTTTGGTAAATATGTCGGCAAGTTGGTGCATCGTAGAAACCAGGATGTGCTTCACAAGTCCAACTTGAACCTTCTCTCGTATGACATGGGAATCAATTTTGATGTGTTTCGTTCTCTGCGTGGAAAGCAGGATTACGAGCCAAATTGATTGCACTCGAGTATCACAATGCATCAAAATAGGAGTAGGAAAATGACACTTGAAATCTTGTGCCAAATAGCACAACCACTTTGGATCTCACACGCAGCTAATGCTAATGATCTATATTCGACCTCCGTGGAGCTTAGCTGTTATCTGTTTTTTTATTTCCGAGGATACTAAAGCAATACCAATGAACATACAATACCTGTAATGCTTCTTCGAGTGTCTTTACAAGTGGCCCAATCGAGAATCGACAAAGGCAAAAGAACTCTGAAATTATCGATTGAATAAAAAGGCCTTTATCAAAAGGTACCTTTAATGTATCTCAAGACCTGTTTGGACAAACATGAAAGTGGTGAATTGTGGGGCAACGAGAAATTGGCTCAAGCTGTTATGCAATGAAGCTAATGTCCGGGCGTGTAATGGTGAGATAAAGTAATTTCCCAATTGATGACGGTCAAATTATACCCGTAAAAGTCATCAGCGTTATCCTTAAATCGAGCTTAATAATATATATTTTATATTAAATCACATGTTTATAATGTTTATTTAATGTTATGTGATTTATAGAATATAATTTGGTATTTATCTATTTTTATTATTAAAATATGATTTCTTGTGTGATAATTATTGATTTCTGATTACGGTAAATCGGGAGGATATCTACCGACATAAGGAAGTAAATCTCAAGATAAATCGGAGCAGAATCGGATCGTATTAAAGATAAACATCAAATCAGCACGAGGAGTGGAGTAACAAACAAGAAAAGCCAGCGAGCCAATCAGAGGCTGGGGGACTCGCTGGCAGCGAATGGGGAGCGAGCTGGGCGAAATCAAGCGGATCGGCTCGGAGTTATCTCGACGCGTTCTAGACTCCATTAGGGTTTAGGAAATACGATTTTAAGTCGGTTTCTCTGACTTATAAAAACATTGTTTCATAGCAAAACATAAGACAACACAATATAATTTCAATACAACTTTTGAGCACAAATCCTCGAGTTTTGAGCAGTTTTTATACAAAGTCGCGACAATTTTGTGAGTTGCTTGTATTAATTTGTTCTTTGTTCTTTGTAATTAAGTCCCCAATTATTGTTTATCGTTTGAGGTTGTTCGTTCTTCACCGAGCGATGTAGATCTAAGGCTACGATATGAGGCGGTGGGATTCCTTGTCTATAAGGATCCACACGCCCGAATCGATTATATGGTGATCTATAGATGACTTTGGTATGATCGACAATCGTGTTTTTAGTGGATCTATATAATTGCTTTATGAATCTCTATTTTATCCGTTACGTATATAGAAATGCTAAGATTTAGGTTTTCGCGCGTCAATCTAGCCCACGTCTTTATGGTGTGATTGTCCACCTAGAATTTCTTGTCTTAGTAGGTATGGCTACGGCTACGTTGCTCGTCTGTTTCAATTAAAATGTGTAGTTAGGAAATACCAATATAGTACTCTGGAGTCGGCTCGTGAATTGATCTTCCGGGACTTTCAGTGAGATCTGAGATCATGTGTTGTATTTGGGAATTGCCTTTTTGATTATACGTAAGTCGTAGATTAACATGATACCTACAAAGTTAGTGTTAATGGGACGGAGGCGATCGATCACTTAGGAAATGCGCTTTAACCACGGGAATGTTGCTGGGGTGAGGAATACGGTCAATATCGGCATCCCTAGTATTGTAAACGTGCAAGTTATATGAGATGGAGACCCAAAGGTGAAGTCACGTAATGCGGACACGGTGATCTAGTGTCTACCGGAACCAAGTCAAGTTTAGGGGATGACTCCGTAGCCAATATAAAAGAAATACGAATCGGGTTAATAGTTATTGAGTCTAGTTTAATTATATAGAATCTCTGAATCCAAACGATAACACAATGATTGAGGAGGTTAATTGTCTTTGTTTGTGTTGTGTCAAGTCAGTTTTTACCTTTCCTTGTCTTTTGTTGGTCTTAGACCGCCTCTGTGTGCTTGACATGATTAATTGATTGTTTATATATAAATTATTCACAATTGTTTCCCTGTGGGATCGACTTTGATTCGCTATAGCTATACTACGATGGACCTAGTCCTCATGCTAGTATTGGTTTATGGTGATCGAGTATTTTATTATCACTTGACTGATCACGTCAATCAAGTTTTTGGCGCCGTTGCCGGGGAGCCAAAAATCAATTCTATATATAAATAATTTTTTATTCATGTCGAGTTTTCTGTTTTAGAGTCTGTTTTACGTTTTTAGAGTCTCTCCGTACATCCGTCATCGAAAATCACGGCGAAAATGCAAATGGCTCGGCCGAGCCACTATACTCATTGCCAAGAGACCACCTTTTCGACGATTCGGGTCTTCGTTGTGTCTGTTTTACCCCGTTTGTAGTCAGTAGGTCTAAGCGCATCATGAGTAATCATCTTTGTTAGTTAGTTCTTGGCGTTTGCATGTTTTTTTTCTTATGTTTGCAGAGAGCCGGAGAAATCACTGGTTCCATCGAATACTGTTCAAGCCCAGCTGAAAATATCGACTAATCAATTTTCCGAAGCAAGGAAGGAAGAGGTTAATGTCTTAGGCACTAAAACCACACCATTGAGGCCGGATCATAAAAAGCGATTGGAAGAACGAAAAGAGCGGAGGCATGAGCGAAGGAAGCAAGAAATTCCACTTTTTCCAAGGTATGATTTGCTTGTACCCTATTGTTATTTATGATTCTGATTATAGTTCTAGTTCTAGCTCTAGTTCTGAGTCTGAATCTGACCCCTGTTGAAATAGTGTCCTAAACCCAATCGGGTTGGACCGGATCCGACCGGTCGGATCATTTCTACTATTTCTTTATGTTTGTACATATATTAAATGGCTTTTACTGTTTGTCATATATATGTTCTTTTAAAGGACCAATTATGAATTGTTATATGACAACGTCCTTAGTATTAAATCGTGATAGAGAAACCATGATAGGCGATTATGGTTGATGAGATTTCTAATCACTTTAATAAGTTTGATAATTAAATGTCTACAGGTGATGTACTATTAAACAGGGCATTGATAGTATAAACAGACTAGCACGTATTAGATGTCTTACTGCTCTTTAGGGCGAGGATAGATCTCGTCTATCGAAGTGTAGAGACACTTGGGTATGCGTGGGCGTGTATTAGAGAATCGTCGTTAGAGTGACCCACTTACACGTATAAGTGTCACACTATGTGGCGGTTGTGTAATTATCCTTTTGACCGGAGTCTTCATGGCATCACGGTGTGGATTGTCATGCTTTGACATTTGTTGAGGTTTCCACAGCCACGGGGCGATCATGCGGTAGTGATTGGGTATGATCTTTGAAGCATCGCGGAGTATACATGATTGGTCGTCCGGGAATCGCGTATCCTATGATTGGGATCGAATATCCGAAATGGCCTTCTTATAAGGAATGTCTTACTCTCGTGAATCTTTGCAAAGTGGGAGTAAACGAGTTACTTGAGAGAGCATGATATCCAGATTATAAGATACGGTCGTTGATGTTTTGACACTCGACTAACGACCGTATGGATATTATTACAATGATAGGATTGTAAGTTACACGGTAATCGTTTCACATGAAAGGTAGTAGTCATTGCATTTGACTCTTCCGATGATTGGGAGTCACGGTGTGTTCTTTGAGGCGCTATCCCGTGATCGTTAGGCATGAAGGGCATTTTAAGTAATTTGCACTTTGTGTCTACGGCCAACATATTCGAAGCCTATCGGGTCATCACACACATAAGAACATCTAGCCGGATTAAAATGTGGTTATAGATGATAACCAAATAAGGAAAGAATTTATCTCACGACTATAAAGGTTATAGTGGTAAATTAATATGGTGGTATTTATTTATTATAAATAAATAAAATACAAGATATTAATTATATTAATTAAAGAATATTTGGAAGCCAATTAATGGCTAAAGGGGCATACATATTATTGTGTATAAGATACACTTGGATTATCTGCAATTTAATTAATAATATTACATATTATTGATATTAGATATTAATAAAATAAAATAATATTTATATATATATATTCACACATGCGTGTGTGTGGTGTGCATATGTGATGCATGCGCACTAGTGTAGTATGGATATATAATATGTATAGATTTATATGTGTAATATATATATATGATATATATACACATGTGTAAATTGATTTATGGTAATAAAATAAAGATAGTCAATATTAGATATTAATGAATATCTTAGGAATATTGATATGAGATATTGATGATATCACTGATTTATTTAATATGAGATATTATAATAAATGAGATAAATCAATCAATTATATTTTCCTTATTTTATTGGAGAAAGGTTTTCTTCTCTCTCTACTCTCTACTAGGCGCCCCATACACTATAAATAAGAGGTGGGTGTCAAAAACTCTTTTCATCATCATGATTCCAAGAACTAATAGTTCTTGTGTAAAATGGAGAGCGTCACATGTAGAGTTGGAGAGAGGAAAAGGGCGGTCTAGCAACCGGAGTTTTCCAATAAAGAATCCATGATGGGATTCCGGTAGTGTCGTTCGTGTGGACTAGCGGTAGAGGCCGAACACTGGGCGGCTCTTTGCGCGAGAACTACTCTCGTAGGCGGTCAAAGCGTCGATCTTTTAGATCAACCAAGGTAACCACCGTCTACTAACTCGTTTGTTTATTGCTTAAACGAAGTCGATCCTGGTTAAAAGGAAATAAAATTTTAAATTCATTGCGTTCGCGTAGATTTCTAACTATGATGGTATCGGGCGAGCTTGAGCTTAAGCAATAAGCATGTTATTATGCGTAGTTAATTTTATCGTTTAAATCACGTAATTAAAAGATGAAAGATTTTTGATTTGCAAAATTGATACATGAAAAGAAAAAAAAAAGGGATCGGGTGGTGCTCGGCCGACTGGCGGCGGCACCACCACCGGCGGCGGCTGGGCGGCGGCGGCGGCAGCAGGGCAACCTGCTGCCGGCAGTCGGTTGACCGGTCAATGCTGGTGGATCTCTAAATTTTTGTTTTGTGTATTTTGTGATTCAATATGGTTCATAGTTGTGATTAAAATCTCCTTTGTTTAGTTGTGTCATGTGGCTAACCAAATGGTTCAAATAGTTTAGCCGATTGGGATGCTTGCGTGGCATTAAAATAATAATGGCCTTTCCAAACTTTGTTTGGAATAGGCTAAGCCTTTCCAAATATTTGATTTGGGAAAAGCTGGCTGCCACTCCAAAATTTTGATTTTGGAAAGTGGCGAGCTAAAACCAAAATTATTGGCCTTTCCAAATATTTGATTTGGAATAAACGCAGCCTTTTTCAAATATTTGATTTGTAAAAGCGCTTAGGCTTGCGCCACTTCCAAAATTTTGATTTTGGAAAGTGGCGAGCTTAAGCAAATTTGGTTTAGAAGCGAAGCGTCCTTTTGATTACGAATCAAAAGGAAAGAAACAAAAGAGACATAATTTTAATTTTGATTTATTTTGGAATAGTTCTAATTAATTAAAATTAAAATTAAGATCGGTTTAAAATTAATCGTTAATTTTATTTTCGATTAAAATCATTTAATTAATTAAATGTTAATTAGTTGATTGATTGGGTAAAATTATTTAATAGATTAAATGTTAATTGATTAATTAAGACGCAAGTAGTTAAATTTTAATTTTATCTTTTTCATAAGATTTTATTGTATGGATTAAATATAGTAGATATAATATGATTATATGGATGCGATTGATCATGGACTCAATTAATAGGATAGATGTGAATGATTTAATTTTTCTGTTGGTTTAAAAATTGTCTGGGCCGTTATGAAGAACGTGACCTAGTTTATTTTCTCTCATTTATCCCATTCCGTTAGCTCCCCGTGTGCGGCGGGTGTATTTATTTTATTCGATAGAATTAAATGTAACAAGAATGGAGCGAGAAGATGGAGACCAAAGAAAGAGCGAAAATAAAGATCCCATTGGAGAATGGAGCATTAAAGATCCTATTAGCGGTTCACATTACTGCTTAGATTGTGACCAGCGGTTTAAATCGGTTTGTATTCGAAACCGCACTCAGGAAAAAGTCCATGATCATACCTATGCATTTTACGCATTTATTTATTTTGTGCTTGTATTTATTTTATATGATACGATAGATGCATGACTAGGCACGATCTAGATAAATGTGTAGGATGTATGTCTATAGAGATAGATATATTTGACGAGACCGTAATTAAATTAATTAAGAGAATTAATTCGAAATTAATTAAGTGAATTAATTTAAAATTACTCCCACAACAAAAATCGAGTTATAATATGTCTCCCAATATTATAGTGACGGTGAAGAGCCCTTGTTCGGATCCAACCGATCGGCCACGTCGGGAGTTGACCTACCACGGGTATATCGTCATTATCGAGATATGATCGTTATGAGATCTCATGAATACTTGGGTTCGACTCGACTAAGAATCTTGCGGTGATTGGCCCACGTCGGGACCGTCGATTTTAGAGACATACGGTTGACTATCACATAGACGATGTGAATTGTCAAAGAGTTGACTAGTCAAACCATTTGGAAGTCGCGTTAGACGCGATTGGTAAGAAAGTACCTACCCGTCGAAATTGACCCGGTCGATCGCCCACGTCGGGGATCGAGTCAACTAGATAGGATTTCGACCACTAAAGAATTTTTGATTCTTGAAAGTCAATTGGGAGTAGTTGACTAGTGGGAGCAAAATCATAAATCAAAAGACCATTTTTGATTTTGCGTGTATAGACAACAACACTCTTTTATTTTCATTTTTATGTTGTAGTTTTAGCAAACTTTATATTTATGTATTATTCTCGATTAGTAAAACCAAATTATGATCATTACGGCACGAAACGTTCTCAAATATGGTTAAGTAATATTAATCCTTTTAAAATAAGCAATGACACGAGCAATCCCGTTATAGTAGTTAGAGACAAGAGACTACATATCCGATGCGATAATCCAAGACTTTAATTATTAAAGAAAAAGCGGAAGCCCGTAATAGTGGATACGATCCAATATAATCATTCGGTCATACGATGACGAGTTATTCAATCGTTGGATAAGAATGACTAGACCGAATTTTGGAAATGATGTTTTCAAAATTGTAAGATTTAAGTATCGACTTAATTCTATCATTGCTTAAAGGTTAATTAAATAGTTAATGTTTTGAATACGATTCAAAAGGTTAAATAAACTATTTAATAACTTTAGATTTTCTTTATGAAAGGAAATTGAAAACATAGCTCTTGTGATCTTTCTTAAGTCTTATGAAGACTACAATAAGAAACATTTCTCAAGTGCTTAAAGGATTAAAAAGGGAAAAGTTAGGGCATGTGCTTAAATAGAGAACTTATTGAAGTTTCTATTCTAGGCAAGTAAGTTGAGATAAATCTATCTAAGTTCAAGTCAACTCTTAGATATATGATATCTTGCGAGTATGATTAAATTAGAAAGATTAAATACAGATATGGAAGGTGAAGCAAATGTTGTAATACTTACCATATTCTGGATCTAGTAAACTGATAAAGGAACTAAATAAATGTTATTATGTTTCGGTTCTTATGAAGAACACACTTTCAGTTATCTGTTAGGATTTAGTAGACATATTCAATTGTAAAGAATAAATGTTATTCCGATAAAGTTGGAAGGTCACTGAATCTAACATACTAGATTGATGTCACTATATAGATGATATATGTGATGGGATCTCAACTAAATATTTGTATGGTTATTATCCTTGATTTGTGGTTACTCTAGACATAGTCTCTCTGGAAGGAAAGCGTGTAATTAAACGTCATTCTGATGATGTTGAACCATATGATTATGAATCATGTGGGTTATACGTATCTTATCCAAAGAGGACTAAAATACCCTTTTATGAAAAGGTTATAAAATCTAGAAAAAAAATTGTCTAAAGCCTAAACATACCGATGTTTGTTGGCTTGTGACAATTAATGCCACAAATAATTGTTTATTAGTCTCTACGACTATTTTTAGAAATAGTCAAGTGTACTCAGGGAAGTGCATAATTCGGAAAGCCCGAAAAGTTCGAGCTAGTACGAATATGAGATTGATGAGCTACTTAGGAATTAATCTTCAATTGGATTGAAGTAATTAATACACGATGGGTGTTTGAAGTCGTGCGAAAGGAATAAGATTCCCCTTGAAGGATACCATCTTTGGGATACGCAATTAGATTGTGTTCCTAAATGGCAACAACACATTATATGATAAAGGTGTGGCGCGAAGCCATGCGAAGTATCCTTACCCGTTTCGGGATAGTGCCTTTATACTTAACCTAGTTCCAAAGAATAAAGGTTGAATAAATTCCATATTAGATATGGAGGAGGATAATGTCGAATCTGCCTTAACCGATGATTTGAAGTTGTCATAGGCAAAGTCGAAAGGCTTGGAGCCTAGTACGACATATGCAACTTTGTGGAATATCTTAGCAAGTGCGCTTGATATTATTTACTTGTCCATGGAGCAAAATGTTTGTCTCCAAACATCTTTGTCTTCTAAAGGAAGTGTTTCTTCCAAAAGAAACAGTGGGAGTGAATCGAGATCTCAAAAGAGTTTGAGAACCACAAAGATATATTCAACCAATGGAACATGAAGCGAGGCGCCACATAAGCGATGAGGTGTACATCAACGCTCGGTGCACACAAAAGTTCGCAAGTCTGTGGATAACCTCGAGCTGAAAAATTGCCGGTATGTTCATCTTGAAGAATGAACATCTCACGACTTATGAAAGAATGTTTGAAAGCGAGTTTGAGAGATGTGGCCGAGAGCCATAAAATCGAATTAGATTCCATTAGTGACAACCAGGTTGTGAACCTAGTCTGCCTTACCTAAAGGGAATGTCCCTGAAAGGTGACATGGATTGTAATATGATTACTATCGAGCTATAGTGACGGTGAGGGGTGCAGGTGTAAACCTTGTAATTACATTTATCTTTGCCAATGAGCCCGATTCTAATCGGATGATGCTTGTTACAACTTCGTATCATGGCTATATGATAGTGTTGAAGACGTTGGGCAAACAGCTCGATGTTCATAGACGATAACATGATATGTAAGCCCATGAGATCCATTTATGGACTCAAACAAGTTTCTCTAGACGATTTCTTTGTTTGATAATCAAAGGAGTTTGATTTAGTCAAAAGAAGGATATGCCCATGTGCAAGATGGATAGTGGGAGCGTGTTACGATTTTTGAGTAAGGTATTAGATATCTCTCTTAGGAATCATCTCCCCATGTCACAGTCAATTAATGTTTGGTAATTCAAGGTCTTTACGAAAGCACTTGGATTAGCAGTTCTTATTTTAGAAATAAGAATCTATAGCGATAGATTTAACTGCTGTTATATTATAGTTTACCTATATAGATGTGATGCTAAAAGGAAGTTTAGCATAGATCGCGACAGGGGATCTTGCTAGTCGGTGTTCTCAAGATCTATCTATGTTAGGGCGTTAGTCCTAATGATAAGGTGAATGATGATGCTTATGGAAGGTTTCTTCCCATCTGCGATAGGAACCATCTTATAGTAATGCCGGATGTTCATAGTCCATGAATGGTCATGAGCAAGTATGAAAGTAAATCGTGAATGTCGAGAATATCCTTAAACAAGTTAAGGGAGAGTTCCTGGTTTATTGAAACTTGGAATTAGATAAACATAGATATACAGACGTAAATCCAGAGCCTTATGAAGGCGAGTGGGAGCTACAGTCCGGGTTTGCAGTCACTTTGAATAAGTGATACAGTGAGCTGGAAATGTTCTTAGCGATGGGTCACTGTAAATTCTACAACTAGGCCAAAAACACAGTAGTGCCTTAGAAGCGCGCGGCGAGGCGATACATGGATCTGAAGGTTCATTCTTGAACTCAGTGCACGTTCTTCCACCTTTTCTATAAAGGCGATATAGTAAGTGGATTCATTGCTTGAAGCAAGGACCAGGGTCTCGTCAGAGATTCGTGTGTGTGTTGAGGCGGTTCCCTTGACTTGGTCATTTGGAACGTGATATGAAGATAGTCTGAGTCCCCATGGATAGCGATCCGTTTATGGCTAGGGCTAGTTGCGAGTATTGCATGAGATTCTTGTGTTTCAACTTGGTCTTGTGTGTGCGAGTGATTGGTTTTAGGCCAAGTGGGAGATTGTTGAAATAGTGTCCTAAACCCAATCGGGTTGGACCGGATCCGACCGGTCGGATCATTTCTACTATTTCTTTATGTTTGTACATATATTAAATGGCTTTTCATTGTCATATATATGTTCTTTTAAAGGACCAATTATGAATTGTTATATGACAACGTCCTTAGTATTAAATCGTGATAGAGAAACCATGATAGGCGATTATGGTTGATGAGATCTCTAATCACTTTAATAAGTTTGATACTTAAATGTCTACTAGGCGATGTACTATTAAAGCAGGGCATTGATAGTATAAAACAGACTAGCACGTATTAGATGTCTTCGTCTTTAAGGCGAGGGATAGATCTCGTCTATCGAAGTGTAGAGACACTTGGGTATGCGTGGGCGTGTATTAGAGAATCGACGTTAGGCGACCCACTTACACGTATAAGTGTCACACTATGTGGCGGTTGTGTAATTATCCTTTTGACCGGAGTCTTCATGGCATCACGGTGTGGATTGTCATGCTTTGACAACGTTGAGGTTTCCCACCAGCCACGGGCGATCATGCGGTAGTGATTGGGTATGATCTTCAAGCGTCACGGAGTATACATGATTGGTCGTCCGGGAATCGCGTATCCTATGATTGGGATCGAATATCCGAAATGGCCTTCTTATAAGGAATGTCTTACTCTCGTGAATCTTTGCAAAGTGGGAGTAAACGAGTTACTTGAGAGAGCATGATATCCAGATTATAAGATACGGTCGTTGATGTTTTGACACTCGACTAACGACCGTATGGATATTATTACAAATGATAGGATTGTAAGTTACACGGTAATCGTTTCACATGAAAGGTAGTAGTCATTGCATTTGACTCTTCCGATGATTGGGGTCACGGTGTGTTCTTTAGACGCTATCCCGTGATCGTTAGGCATGAAGGGCATTTTAAGTAATTTGCACTTTGTGTCTACGGCCAACATATTCGGAAGCCTATCGGGTCACACACATAAGAACATCTAGCCGGATTAAAATGTGGTTATAGATGATAACCAAATAAGGAAAGAATTTATCTCACGACTATAAAGGTTATAGTGGTAAATTAATATGGTGGTATTTATTTATTATAAATAAATAAAATACAAGATATTAATTATATTAATTAAAGAATATTCCGGAAGCCAATTAATGGCTAAAGGGGCGCACATATTATTGTGTATAAGATACACTTGGATTGTGCAATTTAATTAATGGTATTACCTATTATTGATATTAGATATTAATAAAATAAAATAATATTTATATATATATATATTCACACATGCGTGTGTGTGGTGTGCATATGTGATGCATGCGCACTAGTGTAGTATGGATATATAATATGTATAGATTTATATGTGTAATATATATATATGTGATATATACACATGTGTAAATTGATTTATGGTAATAAAATAAAGATAGTCAATATTAGATATTGACAATATCTTGGGAATATTCAATATGAGATATTGACAATATCCTAGATTTATTTAATATGAGATATTATAATAAATGAGATAAATCAATCAATTATATTTTCCTTATTTTATTGGAGAAAGGTTTTCTTCTCCTCTACTCTACTAGGGGGCGCCCCATACACTATAAATAAGAGGTGGGTGTCAAGCTCTTTTGCACATCACAATTCCAAGAACTAATAGTTCTTGTGTAAAATTGGAGAGCATCCTATAGAGAGTTGGAGAGAGGGGAAAAGGGCCGGTCTAGCAACCGGAGTTTTCCAATAGCAATCCATGATGGGATTCCGCGGGTTGCTCGTTCGTGTGGACTAAGCGGTAGAGGCCGAACACTTGGCGCGCTCTTTGCGAAACTACTCTCCTAGACGGTCAAAGCGTCGATCTTTTAGATCAACCAAGGTAACCACCGTCTACTAACTCGTTTGTTTATTGCTTAAACGAAGTCGATCCTGGTTAAAAGGAAATAAAATTTTAAATTCCGCTGCGTTCCCGCGTAGATTTCCTAACAACCCCGAGTATCTACCATCTCTTTCCCCACCTCCTGAATATCCGAGTTCTGATTCTGACCTTGAGTCTGACTTCAACACTAAACCCCTAGTGCTCTGCCAACCTAAGGCAGAAGACTCAGAGGATTGCGCTCGTTTACTACTTAAGTTAGGAGATCCCAGTCGTTTATTGTTTGATGTCGTCTTAGATAAGAAGAAGGTGGCTTAGCACCGATTGATTACGGATCGAGCCCGAATATTGTTCACTTTAGCGTTTGTAGGAGAATCGGTGTTTATGTTTTTATGAATACGATGATGACCATTCGCTGCGGATGGCTCTCATCTTGTGAATCTTGGAGCCACGACCAACATGATTATAGGGATTGGGAAGGCTGCGCTTCTAGTTGACATAATTGTGATGGACATAGAGGAGGATCCTAATCGCCCCCGCTTTTCTTTGGGCGAGCATTTATTGCAACCTCCAAGGCTAAAGCGGACATGGCCAACCGAGCTTACATTGTATGCGATGCTGGGGCTCGGAAGTTCATAAGATTCTTAGACTTCGATATCCGCTTCCGCCCGATATTTATGTAATCAAGGTTCATGGTGCGAGAGAAACGCCTTGATTCCTAGTCGAGGAAATGTTGACGAAGTTGACGCAATCACGAGAAATAGTGAGTTAGAGTTCTGTCTGTCTTAAAAGAGAAATGACGCTCACTCCCAAAGCATCAAGATACAAGATGCCGGTAGATACCTCAATGCTTACGGTGACGAGCGCGAAACGTGTGCAGGTGTGGGTTCGCCCCATCCAAAGGAAATCTTGAGGTTCGAGAGAGATTAAGTTCAAAAGATAGATGGAGGCGTGTTAAAAGAGAACTCGTAGAGTTCTATCTTCAAAGAGTTCACTAGTTTACGAGACAGAGGTGAGTTTGGTGCTGTTTGGATGGTAAGGATGAGTTGTGTTTTCCTAGGTCTCACGACCCGAGGAAAAGCACGCATTCTCAGAGAAGTTAAACAAACCTCAGTAAAGGCTAACCGGGTGCAAATCTGGAAGGCAAAGGACGGTAGCTCAATGGAATAATAATGTTTGGAAAGTCGAGCTGAGGACTTTAAGAAACTCAGAACTATTTCTATCCCCTAGGTTTTCGTAGTTTTTTAGGTTTTTAATCATTTTCCTTATCTTTTTCTTTTTCTTTTTCTTTTTCTTTTTCTTTTCTTTGAGTCAAATAAAAGTAACGTTAAAACGGTTGAGGTTTTTTATTTTTGGCATGTTCCGATGACCATTGGGTTAAGGATGTGCAAAAACTTTTTTTACTCGATTCGTTGCGACGTGAAGTAGAGTTTCGTAGGTGTGTCTAGGATAGTATGCTAAATTAGGAATAAAAAGGTATACTATCAAGCCGAGAAGAGGCGGAGCGAAGCATGAGTTTTAAAATGAAACCGACGGAGGCGGGATGGAGAAAATCGAGACAGTTTGGTCAGACTGCTGTTCACGGATTTATCTAATGCAAAATAAACAAGTAATAATATTTATAAATCCGGCTTACCTCAAGTGCAAGGATCGTAGTAAAGAGGTTGATACCGGGTCGATCTTACGGGAACTCGACGATTGTTAATCCTAGTTTTGTCTAACTAAACTATGTCACGAAAACTAACCTAAACACAAAATAAAACTAAACGAGATTGAAAGTAAAGATAACACGAATGTAAAATCGACGTAAGAATGAATCTAAAGCCGGGGAAGATACGGGTTGCGAACAATTTAAACTACAACTAAACCTAAGATGCAATAAGAAGATTTAACTAAACTAAACAACTCAAGTTTCACGGGATTAAATTCAAATTATAACGAACAAACGAGCGATTGATCCACCTATCCTAACAAGTATCAACTCCTATCTCGATTATATTGTGTTTTCTAACCAAGTTGTGATTTCACCTTGTCTAAAACATGAACCCTAATTTCTTAGATAGTTCACCTATTAATCTATTTCTTTCGATTTAAAGATTAACGACTCTACTAATTAAAGGTGTAAACTTTAACGTTTGTAACCTAGAAATCTAACCTATTAACTCTCGTTAGATAGATTAAACATCTATTCCTTATCACGATGATCTAAGGTTTATATGACTTTCATCAATATAAAACAATCAAACATGCACATCTTTCGATATAATTGCAATGCACAATATAAAACATGATAAAGGAAACAACTTTGGATAAAAACTCACAATATAATCGAAGAAACGGAATCAAAACGTGTTGGATAGGCTTCACAATGCTCGCTTGATGAAGGCTTAGCCTCTAAACATCCTCTTGCAACTTGAAATTGTAGAAGAAAAGTACATAAAAACTACTAATTTTAATCTAGAATTTGAATCATAAAAACTGGAATAAAAAGTGTAAAAACGCAGCCTAAAGCCGCCCCTAGGTTTAGGGTTTTGAGTAATGAGTATCTGGTATCATTCATGTGGAAAAACAGCAAGTATTTATAGGAAACAAAGTCGGTTTGGGCAAAGTCGGCGTATGGACGCCCGTCTGGATGGGTGAACGCCCGTCCAGCCTTCAGTGCAAACTTCAAACCGGGCCGAGTCATGGCCAGACGCCCGTTCTTCTCTATTTCGGACGCTCGTCCATCGAAATCGGGAGAACTCTGAATCAAATCTTCCATCCTGGACGCCCGTTTGACATAGTGGACGCCCGTTCACTGGACGGGACTTAGGACGCCATTCGATGTCGATCAAATCTTGATTTTCTCATCTTTATCTCTTTTCTCTATCCAATTTCTTCCCTATCTCTCTTTATCATCAGTGTAATTCGACTCTTATCTCTTTTTCATTGGTAATTTAGGGTAATTTGGTAAGGTTTCAAAGTTTTGTCGCTTTTATCAATTAAAATTTAATAGTGTCTAAATCCTATTATTTTCTTTTTATGTCATTTTGACAACTTCCCAAAAAACTAATAATAATATAAGTGTAACAATAGCGATAACTCGTTAGCCCCACACACCCTATTTACCTTTTTTACTTTTCTCGAAATCCAATCGTCTCCTCCAACCACTCTCCAAATCGCGTCTACTCCGACCAATGGCTCCGCGACATATCCGGCCACCCCCACCGCACCCACCTTTCGTTGCTGGACAGTGTCTCAACTGTCCCAACTTGCCTAATGTTGGAGGACTGAAAGGGCTTGAGGCCCACAACAAGGTTAAACACAGGCAAATGAAAGAAGTGTGCGATGACTGCGGAAATGTGTTTATCAACAAAGTTTGGTCCGATCTTCACAAGCTAGCACGTAAGTATTCGTATCTACAATTATGATCAAGTTAATTAAGAATTATCACCTAATTTGTCTTTATTTGTTTGATTAGCTGAGGGAGGTGGTGATATGGTTGATGAAGTTGTTGCGGTTGCTGATGAAAGTCACCTGGTGATTGATGAAGGTATATTTACTTTAAAATTAGGATAAACTAACTTAGTGGTTAATTGTCCTAATTGATTTGATTAATTTGTTCAGAAATTGAGGAAAATGATGCTGCGTCTGATGATGAACTGGTCATGGAAGGTATATTTACTTTAAAATTAGGGTAAACTAACCTTAGTGGTTAATTGTCCTAATTTATTTGATTATTTTGTTTAGAAATTGAGGAAAATGATGCTGGGTCTAATGATGAACTGGTGATGGAGGTGGAAGTTAATGCAGGTTTGTACGTTAGTTAATTAATGCCTATTTATTCAATTACATTTTCAAATAGTTAATTTTATGCCTATTCATTTAATAATATTTTCAAACCAAAGAGGATCAAGTTGAGGTTGTTGAACCACTGCGTGAAGTTGTTGTGTCTACTGAGATGGCAAATGTTGATGCAGGTATGTCGTTAAGATTATGATAACGTTAAATAATTAGTTAATTTCTGTTTCTTTGTTTAATTAATTTTTAAAACAGATACAAAGGATCAAGCTTTTGTGTCAAGCGATGTTGAGTAAAGTACGTAAGTGGTAAGTGTTTTTTCTTTTGGAAACTTTAGGGTTTTGTTGTTACATCAGCTATGTATGCGGGTTGTTTGCAAAAGTGATGAAGTATGTGTTCTCTGTCATTAATAAACTATGTGACTATCAAATAATTGAACTAGTAGAAGACGTGTACTCACCATAAGTTAGGCGTATATATTTCTCGCTATAACTGGAAAGAGGTTTGTATTCATGACGAGTCCTGCAAGCAATTCAACCTTGCTAATTGCAGCTTGGTTGTCACACTTCAGAAGAATAGGCTTGTCACTTCCCATTTTCAGCTCGTTAAGTACTCTTTTAGCCCACATTCCTTCACACAAAGCTAAGACAACAGTCGTAGTTCAAACTCAGCACTGCTCGTGGACACCCTTTTGCACCTTAATTGCAGCTTGGTTGTCACACTTCAGAAGAATAGGCTTCTTCCTTTTGGAAGGTCAGTGATATTCCATGTTCCATTCCTTTCAAGGCTTGGATTTCTTCCTGAACCGCTTTCCTCCATTCTGGATGTTTTAGTGCTCCTGGATGTTATTAGGAATCCATGACTTATCTAGAGATGATACAAGGTTGCTGACGGACACATAAGACACAAACTTTCCAATGGGATGTTTAGTACTTGTCCTGATACCCTTCCTTTGTGCAATGGGGAGATCCAGGTCTTCAAACTCCTCAGTTTCAGACCTTTGCTTTTCTGATTCAAGTGCTGGACTAAGTTCTGATGTTGGCATTGAGAAATGAGTGTGTGTTTTCTTCTGGTGTGTAGAGCGAGAACAGGCTGGGTTGATTTCTCACGGGATTTGTTTGAGTCTTGATGCTGAATATGTTGGTCTTGGTCTTGGTCTGTTTGAGGTTGAGGTTGGGGCTGAATAGGTTAGTCTTGGTCTGTTTGAGGCTGAGGTTGGGGCTGTTCGGATGAATTTGTAGGTTCTAGAGGAAAGTTTTGGGACTATTTGTTAGCGGCCCAATGGTTGAGGGTCATATATATGTGCTTTAGGAAGGTCATTATAATGTAAAAACTGAATTTCAGATGAATTTGTAATTTTGTAGGTTCTGGAGTCTAAGAGGAAAGTTCTGGGACTCTATGTGAGTGGCCCAGTGGTTGAGGGTCATATATATGTGCTTTAGGAAGGTCATTATACTATTATAGTGTAAAAACTGAATTTCTTGTAGATATTTCCCCTGAATTTCAGTTGTGGGATAGTATGGTTTGTTCTCAAGGAATGTGACATCCAAGGTTTCATAGACCTTTTTAGTTGTAGGACAAAAACACTTGTACCCTTCTTAGTGGTTGAGTAACCAATGAACACACATTTGATGGATTTGGGATCAAGTTTGCTTCGGTCATGGGGGTAAACATGTACAGATATTGTACACCCAAAAGGCTCTTAATGTAGGTCAAATGCAAGGAACTTGCTATGAGGGTATTTATCAATCAGAATCTGTCTTGGGATTTTATATTTCATAGTTCTAGAAGGAAGTCGATTAAGAACCTCCCATAAGTATTTGGGTACTGACTGAAAGAACATGAGAGCCCTTGTCGTTTCAAGTAGCTGCCTATTTTTCCCTCAACAATCCCGTTTTGCTCGTAATGCGGGCACAAGAGTTGATTTGAACAATCCCTTGCTGGTTCGGTATTCTCTTAGAGGATTGGTGATATTTCAAGGCATTATCTGATTTCAGAATCTTGATCTTTGTACTAAACTGATTTTGAATCATAGCATGGAAAATATGAAAGATTATTTCGATTTCAGATTTCTCCTCCATGAGGAACACCCATGTATTCCTAGTATGATTATGATCGTCCACAAAACTAACAAACCATCTAACCCCTTTCAAGGTTTTGATCCTTGAGGGTCCCCATACATCAGTATGGTCACGCTAAATGGCTCAGTATGAATGTAAGATACATGCAAGTGACGTGAACGGGTATGTAATTCTACTTGTGGCATATTTTAAGTTAAAACTTCGTTCTCTAACATGCACATAAGACCACATGTCAGGTTTTATTTTTTTTTTATATAATTATTTGACTTATGTGTGTTAGTTGCTGTTAGATTCATATTTGCATCAAGTGTCTTGTTTATAAAAATGAACTTAGATTCATATTTTTTATCTAGCCTGCTAATTTGAACATTTATGTGTGTATTTTTCTTTTCCAATGGCCTTGTTGCAGGTGATGCGGGTGCATTGGACACAAGATCTTATTCTGTTGGTTTTATGTATTTTTTGGTACTTTGATTGTTATGTTTTAGTATGCATAAGTGACGAAGGGACGAAGTGACGAAGTGACGAGATTGTATTTTGCTATGCATAACTGTGTATTTTCTTTTCTTCTTATGGGATATTTGTGATCGTAAATGGAGAGGTTGCAAGCGGCAATTTTGAGCGATAGCATATTTTAGACAATCCGTTCGTATACAAAATGAGAGAAAAAATCAACATGACACCACAAACGTTTTGCATTTACATTTTCGATTAGTTGATGAAGAACCTAACTAGAATTCCACTTAGGAACTACGTCTCCGTCAAATTGGGATTTGTGGAATTTGTTAACCAGTTTATTGTTGTTGCACAATATTTTTTGGTGATATAGATAGACGTGTGTTGCCTTAGAATACATAGATTTTTGTGTGTGTGTTCAACAATGTTCTTTTACATATCACAAAACATCGTTTATGTTGTGTCTGCACACTGCACTTAACGTATTTTGAATCTGTATAGACACTATATATATATATATATATATATGTGTGTGTGTGTGTGTGTGTGTTTTTTGGATGTGTATCATATGTGTTTATATTGTTTGCTATTCAAATGCACCGTATCTTTCGGTTTATGATGTGTCTGCAGACTGCACTTGACTTATTTTGAATTTGTGTCGACACAATAAATCTGTTTTTTTTTTTAATTATTTTTAAATGTGTATGATATGTGTTTATATTGTTTATGTTGTACAAATAAATACACAGTGTCTTTGAGTTTACGTTGTGTCTGCGGACTGCACTTAAACTTATTTTGAATTTGTATATAGATACTACATAACTGTTTTTTGATGTGTCGTATGTGTTTATATTGTTTAATTTGCATTTCATGGTATTCTTGCAAACGGTTTATGTGGTTAAATGAATTCTTGACTTGGTTTCTTGACATGATAAGAATTCATTAGTTGTATTAGCACAATAAATAATTACAATACACTTTCTGGGATGCATGTACAACAAGCCTTCATGCACCACTTTCCACTGAATAAAGGGTCTGACACACGTCCCTTTCATAGTTTATTACAAGTGTCTTTATATCTTTGAGAGATTTTACGGTACAACGGTGGAAAAAGTAAAACTATTTATTTAAAAAAACACACATGATTGGCTAAAAAATGATGATATGGTGGTGTTTTTGTTGATTATATGGATCACCATAAAATCAATGTTGTCTCATTATATGTTCATGTCTGCATAGCTTTTTTTTTTTGTTTGCCGATTGTAAAATGGGAAATGGTATGTGCACTACACACTTGTGTAGTGCACATGCCGCTACATGTTTGACATCCATTGATTAAAGTGTTCAAATATTTATTGTGATGGGTCCCAACAAAATGTGTGGTCTGTGGTGTTGATTATGTTGTGTAAGATATTGTGGTAGAATGAGTAGTGGATATATCATTACTCTTGTAAAATATGGTTTTCCTAGCAACATCATCATTAGAAAAAAAAAGCTGTAATGTTTCTTGTTTCCAGACATCAGGTAATTAATTGTATCAGCACAAAAGTAAATTGGCTATTGTACTAGAAAGTACACTTTTTGGGATGTTTTAAAACTTCCCGAGTGATTGTGTGTCAGGAAGTACAACGCACACACTCAAAAATATTGTGTACACTTTTTGTTTCTTGTTTCACGTCACTTTCTTGCATGTGTCTTTATATCTTTAAGTGATTGGATGATACAACGGTTGTATATGAGGTTGTACCAAGGGACATATATTAGAGTCTTTTGTTTTTATTCTCCTTCTCGTAATACGCTTTTATTGTGTGTGTGAGAGATTATAATGAACGGATATAATGTTATGTCAATTGGTACAACTTTCATATAAATGTTGTGTTGTATCATTAAAAAATTCCATTATATTATCATTTTTTTGTTGTTGTTATGAAGTTCCAGAAATAAAGTTTGTTCTCTGTACTTTTGTCAGAGAGGTACTTTTGCACAGATTGCACAATGTCGGGGAAGATCTCATTTGATTCTGCAATTGGTTACAGCCGACAAAGGTAATTAATGTTTTTAGCCTCTTTATTTGCACTACACTTAATATACTCTACACCTCTCTACCTGCACTTGCACGATCAGTAGAACCGACCGACTATATGTAAGTCGGTTCTTAAGCCTAGAACAGACTTTTCTCACAATGCACCTACGAAAAGTCGGTTCTAGGTTCCAGATATTGTGGTGCCTTGGTGGAGAGATGCACGAGTAGATTGGATATGGTGCAACTAATAATCCCCTATTTTTTTTTCATTTGTGTCTTAATCTACCTTTACACCAATCTAACTCTGCACCACAGCAGAACCGACTATATGAAAGTCGGTTCTTAAGCCTAGAACCGACTTTTCTCACAACAAACATACGAAAAAAGTCGGTTCTAGGTTTTATTCTATTCTATTGTGGTGCATGGGTAGAGTGATGTATGAGCAGATTGGATATGGTGCAAATGATAATCCCCTATTTTTAATTTTTTCTTTCATTATGCGTATATGTTTGGACAATCTTTCAAAACAAGTTACAATATTGGCTTGTTAAAATAATCTGAAGAAGAATATACTCCGTTGGGAAGTTAAAAGAAAGTGAAAGAAATGTTCTTTAGGAGGCAATGGGAGATATATTTATGCAGTTTTGCATCTGCTAATTGCTATATGGGAGGGAAAGCAAAGCAATTTGTCTTTGTTTCTGTATCGTTTGGCATATATCTGCTACTTTTTTTTCTTCTTTTCTGGGGGAAATAGCACTTATATGCCTCTCGTTTTTTTTAATATTTGACTACTGAGTACATTAAGGAACATTTTGTATCTTTCTGACTCATAATGAGATGTAGTTCAGATGGTTGTGCTAGTGTAATGTTAGTCCTAGGTTACATGTTCGAATCTCTCCTTGCTCGTTTTTTTCCCAATTTTTTTTTTTCCTTCGCTAAATCAATTGCTTTTTAATTTTTTCCTATTTTCAACAGCATTTCACTTTCACTTTCGCTTTCGCTCCGTGTCTTCTTTATATTCTTTATTTTTAATTTGGCGTAAACCGGACACAAACATTTATCTAAAAAAAATTGTTTCAATTGTGTTTTTTTTTTTAAGGTAATGTTATGTCCAAACCAAAAGGACCACAAAAACAACGCGCCAACACATTTTACACTATTAATTATGGTGTATAACTCAATGATACATGATGGTCTCATTATTATTATTAATGGTATAGGATATGTTGTGTTTATTTTGATATACACATAATATTTTCTTTTCACTTATTCGGTTCAAAATGACACGTGTCGATCTTATTACAAGTATTGAAAATTTGGCACGTGACAAAAATAGATAGAGTGAATTTTGATTATGATGTTTTATCAAACTCAACCCACTAATAAATTTAATTTAATCCAACCCATTAGCCAATTTTACTCTATCAAAAAAGGTATCAATCATTTTACTCATAATAGGTGGAGTTAATGCAATGCTTAAGGGAGAAGGCCATACCTACTAAGCAACTTCATTCATCCGCGCGTAAAGATAAATCCGAGTCAAGCTCTAAGTATATCGACCATGGCCCTACTGAGACAACTTCATTCAACCACCCGTAAAGATAAATCCGAGTCAAGCCCCGAGTATCGACCATGGCAAAGTCGAGTCTATGGGATCGTCCACTATAAAGCTGGTTCATTATTTAAAACTTGCATGCATTTAGGTTCGACTTTTGCATAGTTGGACCAGTGTTAATTTATTACCACCCCGTCACATAAAAAGTGTCCTTTTTTATGGTGCATACAGATTAAGAAATTAATTAATGTGTTGTATTTTAAGTCATAATGGACATATATACCCCCATCAGATAATAAATGCTCTTTTAGAAAAATATGAAATGAATAGATAAACATTGAATGTTTTTATAAAGAATGCGTTTGGAAAAATCGTTAAATGATGTATTAATATTCTAAATTGACATTTTTACGGACAATGAATTTTAGAAAGTGTATACTTTTTGTGGGACGGACGTAGTACATTGGTGTGACCTATGGCGTGAAGGTTGAACAACACCTAATGCCTTAACATGTGTCTAATATTGTTTTCATCAAATAATATGTGCTTATGTCTTTCTTTTATTTTATTTTATGCAACAATGGATTAATCATGTTACAAGTTTTATAGATGAATGATGATTATTGAACACTCATTAAAAATCTTTCCCTTGTCAACAACTTTTGCTTTTGCTTTTCCTTTATTAGGAAATAAAATAAATATATTTTATTAATCATAGAATATTTGTATTAATTTTAGAATATTCTATTTATTCATTACATTAATTGTAGGATCTCTAGAACACTTCATTGTACAGCTACAAAAACTGTAAACATGTAAACCTCTGTGTATCAATCAAAGAATTATACTTATGTTCTTACTTATCATGGTATCGGAGCAATTTGCTCCTCCTCATTGATATCTTTGACTTCAATCTTCTTCTTCCTCCCCCTGCCACCAAAACTCCATTGCAGCCACCATGACAACCTCCAATACTCAAGTTGTAGCACTCAATTCCACCACCCAAACACCCATCAAACTATCCTCCTCAAATTATTCTCGCTTGGCATCAACAACTTTACTCACTCTATCTGGGTATGACTTATGAAGAAGTGAATCTCAATTCACTTTTCTGCAAATCTACCAATTCTAAGAAAAAAAACTAGGGTTTTGCTTATTGAGACAAAAGGAAAGTAAAAGGGCAAAGTTTCCCCGTGTTTTTCATTATTGTTCTTAGTTTTTCATTATTGTTCTTAATTAATGTTCAAGTATTTACAACTATATATACTTGCTGAAAATAAATGGAAAAAAATGTGGTTATATCATCCACCACAAAATGTGTAAAAATAATAAAAGACTAATGTAATACTACATTAATACCCCCCTCAAGATGGACTTGGGAGGCGAAGACGGACTGTGTAGTTGCAGCTGGTCTAACAGGGAATGGAAAATGGGACCATCCAACGGTTTGGTAAATATGTCGGCAAGTTGGTGCATCGTAGAAACCAGGATGTGCTTCACAAGTCCAACTTGAACCTTCTCTCGTATGACATGGGAATCAATTTTGATGTGTTTCGTTCTCTCGTGGAAAACAGGATTACGAGCCAAATTGATTGCACTCAGAGTATCACAATGCATCAAAATAGGAGTAGGAAAATGACACTTGAAATCTTGTGCCAAATAGCACAACCACTGGATCTCACACGCAGCTAATGCTAATGATCTATATTCAGCCTCCGTGGAGCTTCGAGAAACTGTTGTCTGTTTTTTTTATTTCCAGGATACTAAAGCAATACCAATGAACATACAATACCCTGTAATGCTTCTTCGAGTGTCTTTACAAGTGGCCCAATCAGAATCAGCAAAGGCAAAAAGAACTACAGAATTATCGACTGAATAAAAAAGGCCTTTATCTGGGGTACCTTTAATGTATCTCAAGACCTGCTGGACAGCATGAAAGTGGTGAATTGTGGGGGCAACTGTAAATTGGCTCAAGCATTGTTATGCAATGGCTAATGTCCAAAGCGTGTAATGGTGAGATAAAGTAATTTCCCAATTGATGACGGTCAAATTATACCCGTAAAAGTCATCAACGTTATCCTTAAATCGAGCTTAATAATATATATTTTATATTAAATCACATGTTTATAATGTTTATTTAATGTTATGTGATTTATAGAATATAATTTGGTATTTATCTATTTTTATTATTAAAATATGATTTACTGTGTGATAATTATTGATTTTACAGATTACGGTAAATCGGGAGGATATCTACCGACATAAGGAAGTAAATCTCAAGATAAATCGGAGCAGAATCGGATCGTATTAAAGATAAACATCAAATCGGCCACGAGGAGTGGAGTAACAAACAAGAAAAGCCAATGAGCCAATCGGAGGTGGGGACTCATTGGCGGCGAATGGGGGAGCGGTGGGCGAAATCAAGCGGATCGGCTCGGAGTTATCTCGACGCGTTCTAGACTCCATTAGGGTTTAGGAAATACGATTTTAAGTCGGTTTCTACAGCTTATAAAAACATTGTTTCATAGCAAAACATAAGACAACACAATATAATTTCAATACAACTTTTCAGAGCACAAATCCTCAGTTTTTCAGAACAGTTTTTATACAAGTCAGCAGCAATTTTGTGAGTTGCTTGTATTAATTTGTTCTTTGTTCTTTGTAATTAAGTCCCCCCAATTATTGTTTATCGTTTGAGGTTGTTCGTTCTTCACCGAACGATGTAGATCTAAGGCTACGATATGAGGCAGTGGGATTCGCTTGTCTATAAGGATCCACACGCCCGCATCGATTATATGGTGATCTATAGATGACTTTGGTATGATCGACAATCGTGTTTTTAGTGGATCTATATAATTGCTTTATGAATCTCTATTTTATCCGTTACGTATATAGAAATGCTAAGATTTAGGTTTTCGCCGCGTCAATCTAGCCACGTCTTTATGGTGTGATTGTCCACCTAGAATTTCTTGTCTTAGTAGGTATGGCTACGGCTACGTTGCTCGTCTGTTTCAATTAAAATGTGTAGTTAGGAAATACCAATATAGTACTCCTAGGTCGGCTCGTGAATTGATCTTCCGGGACTTTCAGCGAGATCTAGATCTGTGTTGTATTTGGGAATTGCGCGCACCTGATTATACGTAAGTCGTAGATTAACATGATACCTACAAAGTTAGTGTTAATGGGACGGAGACTGATGCGATCACTTAGGAAGTACGCCTAACCACAGGAATGTTGCCTAGGTGAGGAATACGGTCAATATCGGCATCCCTAGTATTGTAAACGTGCAAGTTATATGAGATGGAGACCCAAAAGGTGAAGTCACGTAATGCAGCACAGTGATCTAGTGTCCTACCCGGAACCAAGTCAAGTTTAGGGGATGACTCCCGTAGCCAATATAAAAGAAATACGAATCGGGTTAATAGTTATTGAGTCTAGTTTAATTATATAGAATCTCTAGATCCAAACGATAACACAATGATTGAGGAGGTTAATTGTCTTTGTTTGTGTTGTGTCGAGTCAGTTTTTACCTTTCCTTGTCTTTTGTTGGTCTTAGACCGCCTCTGTGTGCTTGACATGATTAATTGATTGTTTATATATAAATTATTCACAATTGTTTCCCTGTGGGATCGACTTTGATTCGCTATAGCTATACTACGATGGACCTAGTCCTCATGCTAGTATTGGTTTATGGTGATCGAGTATTTTATTATCACTTGACTGATCACGTCAATCAAGTTTTTGGCGCCGTTGCCGGGGAGCCAAAAATCAATTCTATATATAAATAATTTTTTATTCATGTCGAGTTTTCTGTTTTAGAGTCTGTTTTTACGTTTTTAGAGTCTCTCTGGCTGTCCGTCTGTCTGAAAATCACCGAAATCGAAAATGCAGGCCGCTCCTCGGGCCGAGCCCTATACTCATTGCCAATGAGACCACCTTTTTTCAACGATTCGGGTCTTCGTTGTGTCTGTTTACCCTGTTTGTAGTCTGTAGGTCTAAACGCATCATGAGTAATCATGCTGACTGTTAGTTTACTGACGTTTGCATGTTTTTTTCCTTATGTTTGCAGAGAGCCGGAGAAATCACTGGTTCCATCGAATACTGTTCAAGCCCAGCTGAAAATATCGACTAATCAATTTTCTGAAGCAAGGAAGGAAGAGGTTAATGTCTTAGGCACTAAAACCACACCATTGAGGCCGGATACGCAAAAGCGATTGGAAGAACGAAAAAGACGGAGGCATGAGCGAAGGGAAGCAAGAAATTCCACTTTTTTCCAAGGTATGACTGCTTGTACCCCTATTGTTATTTATGATTCTGATTATAGTTCTAGTTCTAGCTCTAGTTCTGAGTCTGAATCTGACCCCGAGTATCTACCATCTCTTTCCCCACCTCCTGAATATCCGAGTTCTGATTCTGACCTTGAGTCTGACTTCAACACTAAACCCCTAGTGCTCTGCCAACCTAAGGCAGAAGACTCAGAGGATTGCGCTCGTTTACTACCTAAGTTAGGAGATCCCAGTGCGTTTATTGTTGATGTCGTCTTAGATAAGAAGAAGGCTGGCTTAGCACTGATTGATTCTGGATCGAGCCCGAATATTGTTCACTTTAGCGTTTGTAGGAGAATCGGTGTTTATGTTTTTATGAATACGATGATGACCATTCGCTTTGCGGATGGCTCTCGTACTGTGAATACTGGAGCCCTGACCAACATGATTATAGGGATTGGGAAGCTGCGCTTCCTAGTTGACATAATTGTGATGGACATAGAGGAGGATCCTAACTGCCCGCTTTTGCTGGGCAGAGCATTTATTGCAACCTCCAAGGCTAAAGCAGACATGGCCAACTTCGAGCTTACATTGTCTGATGCTAAGGGCTCGGAAGTTCATAAGATTCTTAGACTTCGATATCCGCTTCCGCCCAGTATTTATGTAATCAAGGTTCATGGTGCAGAGGAAACTGCCTTGATTCCTAGTCGAGGAAATGTTGACGAAGTTGACGCAATCACGAGAAATAGTGAGTTAGAGTTCCTGTCTGTCTTAAAAAGAGAAATAGACGCTCACTCCCAGCATACAGTACCGGTAGATACCTCAATGCTTCTGGCTGACGAGGCAGAAACTGTGTACGGAGGTGGGTTCGCCCCATCCAAAGGAAATGCTGAGGTTCGAGAGAGATTAAGTTCAAAAGATAGATGGAGGCGTGTTAAAAAGAGAACTCGTAGAGTTCTATCTTCAAAGAGTTCACTAGTTTCTGAGACAGAGGCTGAGTTTGGTGCCTGTTTGGATGGTAAGGATGATCAGTGTTTTCTGAGTCTCACGACCGAGGAAAAGCACGCATTCTCGAAGAAGGTAAACAAACCTCAGTAAAGGCTAACCGGGTGCAAATCTGGAAGGCAAAGGACGGTAGCTCAATGGAATAATAATGTTTGGAAAGTCGAGCTGAGGACTTTAAGAAACTCAGAACTATTTCTATCCCCTAGGTTTTCGTAGTTTTTTAGGTTTTTAATCATTTTCCTTATCTTTTTCTTTTTCTTTTTCTTTTTCTTTTCTTTGAGTCAAATAAAAGTAACGTTAAAACGGTTGAGGTTTTTTATTTTTGACATGTTCCGATGACCATTGGGTTAAGGATGTGCAAAAACTTTTTTTACTTGATTCGTTGCGACGTGAAGTAGAGTTTCGTAGGTGTGTCTAGGATAGTATGCTAAATTAGGAATAAAAAGGTATACTATCAAGCCGAGAAGGAGACGGAAGCGAAGCATGAGTTTTAAAATGAAACTGACTGGAGGCAGGATGGAGAAAATCGAGACAGTTTGGTCAGACTGCTGTTCACGGATTTATCTAATGCAAAATAAACAAGTAATAATATTTATAAATCCGGCTTACCTCAAGTGCAAGGATCGTAGTAAAGAGGTTGATACCGGGTCGATCTTACGGGGAACTGACGATTGTTAATCCTAGTTTTTGTCTAACTAAACTATGTCACGAAAACTAACCTAAACAGCAAATAAAACTAAACGAGATTGAAAGTAAAGATAACACGAATGTAAACCGGGCGTAAGAATGAATCTAAAGCCAGGAAGATACGGGTTGCGAACAATTTAAACTACAACTAAACCTAAGATGCAATAAGAAGATTTAACTAAACTAAACAACTCAAGTTTCACGGGATTAAATTCAAATTATAACGAACAAACGAGCGATTGATCCACCTATCCTAACAAGTATCAACTCCTATCTCGATTATATTGTGTTTTCTAACCAAGTTGTGATTTCACCTTGTCTAAAACATGAACCCTAATTTCTTAGATAGTTCACCTATTAATCTATTTCTTTCGATTTAAAGATTAACGACTCTACTAATTAAAGGTGTAAACTTTAACGTTTGTAACCTAGAAATCTAACCTATTAACTCTCGTTAGATAGATTAAACATCTATTCCTTATCACGATGATCTAAGGTTTATATGACTTTCATCAATATAAAACAATCAAACATGCACATCTTTCGATATAATTGCAATGCACAATATAAAACATGATAAAGGAAACAACTTTGGATAAAAACTCACAATATAATCGAAAAACGAAATCAAAACGTGTTGGATAGGCTTCACAATGCTCGCTTGATGAAGGCTTAGCCTCTAAACATCCTCTTGCAACTTGAAATTGTAGAAGAAAAGTACATAAAAACTACTAATTTTAATCTAGAATTTGAATCATAAAAAGCTGGAATAAAAAGTGTAAAAACGCAGCTAAAAAAGCCGCTTTAGGTTTAGGGTTTTGAGTAATGAGTATCTGGTATCATTCATGTGGAAAAACAGCAAGTATTTATAGGAAACAAAGTCGGTTTGGGCAAAGTCGGCGTATGGACGCCCGTCTGGATGGGTGAACGCCCGTCCGACCTTGATCTGAAACTTCAAACCGGGCCGAGTCATGGCCAGACGCCCGTTCTTCTCTATTTCGGACGCTCGTCCATCGAAATCGGGAGAACTCTGAATCAAATCTTCCATCCTGGACGCCCGTTTGACATAGTGGACGCCCGTTCACTGGACGGGACTTAGGACGCCAGTTCAGTGTCGATCAAATCTTGATTTTCTCATCTTTATCTCTTTTCTCCTATCCAATTTCTTCCCTATCTCCTTTATCATCAGTGTAATTCGACTCTTATCTCTTTTTCATTGGTAATTTAGGGTAATTTGGTAAGGTTTCAAAGTTTTTGTCCTTTTTATCAATTAAAATTTAATAGTGTCCTAAATGCCTATTATTTTACTTTTTATGTCATTTTGGACAACTTCCCAAAAAAAACTAATAATAATATAAGTGTAACAATAGCGATAACTCGTTAGCCCCACACACCCTATTTACCTTTTTTACTTTTCTCGAAATCAAATCGTCTCCTCCAACCACTCTCCAAATCGCGTCTACTCCGACCAATGGCTCCGCGACATATCCGGCCACCCCCACCGCACCCACCTTTCGTTGCTGGACAGTGTCTCAACTGTCCCAACTTGCCTAATGTTGGAGGACTGAAAGGGCTTGAGGCCCACAACAAGGTTAAACACAGGCAAATGAAAGAAGTGTGCGATGACTGCGGAAATGTGTTTATCAACAAAGTTTGGTCCGATCTTCACAAGCTAGCACGTAAGTATTCGTATCTACAATTATGATCAAGTTAATTAAGAATTATCACCTAATTTGTCTTTATTTGTTTGATTAGCTGAGGGAGGTGGTGATATGGTTGATGAAGTTGTTGCGGTTGCTGATGAAAGTCACCTGGTGATTGATGAAGGTATATTTACTTTAAAATTAGGATAAACTAACTTAGTGGTTAATTGTCCTAATTGATTTGATTAATTTGTTCAGAAATTGAGGAAAATGATGCTGCGTCTGATGATGAACTGGTCATGGAAGGTATATTTACTTTAAAATTAGGTAAACTAACCTTAGTGGTTAATTGTCCTAATTTATTTGATTATTTTGTTTAGAAATTGAGGAAAATGATGCTGGGTCTAATGATGAACTGGTGATGGAGGTGGAAGTTAATGCAGGTTTGTACGTTAGTTAATTAATGCCTATTTATTCAATTACATTTTCAAATAGTTAATTTTATGCCTATTCATTTAATAATATTTTCAAACCAAAGAGGATCAAGTTGAGGTTGTTGAACCACTGCGTGAAGTTGTTGTGTCTACTGAGATGGCAAATGTTGATGCAGGTATGTCGTTAAGATTATGATAACGTTAAATAATTAGTTAATTTCTGTTTCTTTGTTTAATTAATTTTTTAAAACAGATACAAAGGATCAAGCTTTTGTGTCAAACGATGTTGAGTAAAGTACGTAAGTGGTAAGTGTTTTTTCTTTTGGAAACTTTAGGGTTTTGTTGTTACATCAGCTATGTATGCGGGTTGTTTGCAAAAGTGATGAAGTATGTGTTCTCTGTCATTAATAAACTATGTGACTATCAAATAATTGAACTAGTAGAAGACGTGTACTCACCATAAGTTAGGCGTATATATTTCTCGCTATAACTGGAAAGAGGTTTGTATTCATGACGAGTCCTGCAAGCAATTCAACCTTGCTAATTGCAGCTTGGTTGTCACACTTCAGAAGAATAGGCTTGTCACTTCCCATTTTCAGCTCGTTAAGTACTCTTTTAGCCCACATTCCTTCACACAAAGCTAAGACAACAGTGCGTAGTTCAAACTCAGCACTGCTCGTGGACACCCTTTTGCACCTTAATTGCAGCTTGGTTGTCACACTTCAGAAGAATAGGCTTCTTCCTTTTTGGAAGGTCAGTGATATTCCATGTTCCATTCCTTTCGAAGGCTTGGATTTCTTCCTGAACCGCTTTCCTCCATTCTGGATGTTTTAGTGCTCCCTGGATGTTATTAGGAATCCATGACTTATCTAGAGATGATACAAGGTTGCTGACAGACCTGCATAAGACACAAACTTTCCAATGGGATGTTTAGTACTTGTCCTGATACCCTTCCTTTGTGCAATGGGGAGATCCAGGTCTTCAAACTCCTCAGTTTCAGACCTTTGCTTTTCTGATTCAAGTGCTGGACTAAGTTCTGATGTTGGCATTGAGAAATGAGTGTGTGTTTTCTTCCTGGTGTAGACGAGAACAGGCTGGGTTGATTTCTACGGGGATTTGTTTGAGTCTTGATGCTGAATATGTTGGTCTTGGTCTTGGTCTGTTTGAGGTTGAGGTTGGGGCTGAATAGGTTAGTCTTGGTCTGTTTGAGGCTGAGGTTGGGGCTGTTCGGATGAATTTGTAGGTTCTAGAGGAAAGTTTTGGGACTATTTGTTAGCGGCCCAATGGTTGAGGGTCATATATATGTGCTTTAGGAAGGTCATTATAATGTAAAAACTGAATTTCAGATGAATTTGTAATTTTGTAGGTTCTGGAGTCTAAGAGGAAAGTTCTGGGACTCTATGTGAGTGGCCCAGTGGTTGAGGGTCATATATATGTGCTTTAGGAAGGTCATTATACTATTATAGTGTAAAAACTGAATTTCTTGTAGATATTTCCCCTGAATTTCAGTTGTGGGATAGTATGGTTTGTTCTCAAGGAATGTGACATCCAAGGTTTCATAGACCTTTTTAGTTGTAGGACAAAAACACTTGTACCCTTCTTAGTGGTTGAGTAACCAATGAACACACATTTGATGGATTTGGGATCAAGTTTGCTTCGGTCATGGGGGTAAACATGTACAGATATTGTACAACCAAAAGGCTCTTAATGTAGGTCAAATGCAAGGAACTTGCTATGAGGGTATTTATCAATCAGAATCTGTCTTGGGATTTTATATTTCATAGTTCTAGAAGGAAGTCGATTAAGAACCTCCCATAAGTATTTGGGTACTGACTGAAAGAACATGAGAGCCCTTGTCGTTTCAAGTAGCTGCCTATTTTTTCCCTCAGCAATCCCGTTTTGCTCGTGTACGGGCACAAGAGTTGATTTGAACAATCCCTTGCTGGTTCAGGTATTCTCTTAGAGGATTGGTGATATTTCAAGGCATTATCTGATTTCAGAATCTTGATCTTTGTACTAAACTGATTTTGAATCATAGCATGGAAAATATGAAAGATTATTTCGATTTCAGATTTCTCCTCCATGAGGAACACCCATGTATTCCTAGTATGATTATGATCGTCCACAAAACTAACAAACCATCTAACCCCTTTCAAGGTTTTGATCCTTGAGGGTCCCCATACATCAGTATGGTCACGCTAAATGGCTCAGTATGAATGTAAGATACATGCAAGTGACGTGAGCGGGTATGTAATTCTACTTGTGGCATATTTTAAGTTAAAACTTCGTTCTCTAACATGCACATAAGACCACATGTCAGGTTTTATTTTTTTTTATATAATTATTTGACTTATGTGTGTTAGTTGCTGTTAGATTCATATTTGCATCAAGTGTCTTGTTTATAAAAATGAACTTAGATTCATATTTTTATCTAGCCTGCTAATTTGAACATTTATGTGTGTATTTTCTTTTCCAATGGCCTTGTTGCAGGTGATGCGGGTGCATTGGACACAAGATCTTATTCTGTTGGTTTTATGTATTTTTGGTACTTTGATTGTTATGTTTTAGTATGCATAAGTGACGAAGGGACGAAGTGACGAAGTGATGAGATTGTATTTTGCTATGCATAACTGTGTATTTTCTTTTCTTCTTATGGGATATTTGTGATCGTAAATGGAGAGGTTGCAAGCGGCAATTTTGAGCGATAGCATATTTTAGACAATCCGTTCAGTATACAAAATGAGAGAAAAATCAACATGACACCACAAACGTTTTGCATTTACATTTTCGATTAGTTGATGAAGAACCTAACTAGAATTCCACTTAGGAACTACGTCTCCGTCAAATTGGGATTTGTGGAATTTGTTAACCAGTTTATTGTTGTTGCACAATATTTTTTTGGTGATATAGATAGACGTGTGTTGCCTTAGAATACATAGATTTTTTGTGTGTGTGTTCAACAATGTTCTTTTACATATCACAAAACATCGTTTATGTTGTGTCTGCACACTGCACTTAACGTATTTTGAATCTGTATAGACACTATATATATATATATATATATATGTGTGTGTGTGTGTGTGTGTGTGTTTTTTTGGATGTGTATCATATGTGTTTATATTGTTTGCTATTCAAATGCACCGTATCTTTCGGTTTATGATGTGTCTGCAGACTGCACTTGACTTATTTTGAATTTGTGTCGACACAATAAATCTGTTTTTTTTTAATTATTTTTAAATGTGTATGATATGTGTTTATATTGTTTATGTTGTACAAATAAATACACAGTGTCTTTGAGTTTACGTTGTGTCTGCGGACTGCACTTAAACTTATTTTGAATTTGTATATAGATACTACATAACTGTTTTTTGATGTGTCGTATGTGTTTATATTGTTTAATTTGCATTTCATGGTATTCTTGCAAACGGTTTATGTGGTTAAATGAATTCTTGACTTGGTTTCTTGACATGATAAGAATTCATTAGTTGTATTAGCACAATAAATAATTACAATACACTTTCTGGGATGCATGTACAACAAGCCTTCATGCACCACTTTCCACTGAATAAAGGGTCTGACACACGTCCCTTTCATAGTTTATTACAAGTGTCTTTATATCTTTGAGAGATTTTACGGTACAACGGTGGAAAAAGTAAAACTATTTATTTAAAAAAACACACATGATTGGCTAAAAAATGATGATATGGTGGTGTTTTTGTTGATTATATGGATCACCATAAAATCAATGTTGTCTCATTATATGTTCATGTCTGCATAGCTTTTTTTTTTTGTTTGCCGATTGTAAAATGGGAAATGGTATGTGCACTACACACTTGTGTAGTGCACATGCCGCTACATGTTTGACATCCATTGATTAAAGTGTTCAAATATTTATTGTGATGGGTCCCAACAAAATGTGTGGTCCGTGGTGTTGATTATGTTGTGTAAGATATTGTGGTAGAATGAGTAGTGGATATATCATTACTCTTGTAAAATATGGTTTTCCTAGCAACATCATCATTAGAAAAAAGCCTGTAATGTTTCTTGTTTCCAGACATCAGGTAATTAATTGTATCAGCACAAAAGTAAATTGGCTATTGTACTAGAAAGTACACTTTTTGGGATGTTTTAAAACTTCCTGAGTGATTGTGTGTCAGGAAGTACAACGCACACACTCAAAAATATTGTGTACACTTTTTGTTTCTTGTTTCACGTCACTTTCTTGCATGTGTCTTTATATCTTTAAGTGATTGGATGATACAACGGTTGTATATGAGGTTGTACCAAGGGGACATATATTAGAGTCTTTTGTTTTATTCTCCTTCTCGTAATACGCTTTTATTGTGTGTGTGAGAGATTATAATGAACGGATATAATGTTATGTCAATTGGTACAACTTTCATATAAATGTTGTGTTGTATCATTAAAAAATTCCATTATATTATCATTTTTTTGTTGTTGTTATGAAGTTCCAGAAATAAAGTTTGTTCTCTGTACTTTTGTCAGAGAGGTACTTTTGCACAGATTGCACAATGTCGGGGAAGATCTCATTTGATTCTGCAATTGGTTACAGCCGACAAAGGTAATTAATGTTTTTTTAGCCTCTTTATTTGCACTACACTTAATATACTCTACACCACTCTACCTCTCAAGCACGATCAGTAGAACCGACCGACTATATGTAAGTCGGTTCTTAAGCCTAGAACAGACTTTTCTCACAATGCACCTACTTAAAAGTCGGTTCTAGGTTCCATCTATTGTGGTGCAATGGTGGAGAGATGCACGAGTAGATTGGATATGGTGCAACTAATAATCCCTATTTTTTTCATTTGTGTCTTAATCTACCTTTACACCAATCTAACTCTCACTACAGCCAGAACCGACTATATGAAAGTCGGTTCTTAAGCCTAGAACCGACTTTTCTCACAACAAACATACGAAAAGTCGGTTCTAGGTTTTATTCTATTCTATTGTGGTGCACAGGTAGAGTGATGTATGAGCAGATTGGATATGGTGCAAATGATAATCCCCTATTTTTTTAATTTTTTTTCTTTCATTATGCGTATATGTTTGGACAATCTTTCAAAACAAGTTACAATATTGGCTTGTTAAAATAATCTGAAGAAGAATATACTCCGTTGGGAAGTTAAAAAGAAAGTGAAAGAAATGTTCTTTAGGAGGCAATGGGAGATATATTTATGCAGTTTTGCATCTGCTAATTGCTATATGGGAGGGGAAAGCAAAGCAATTTGTCTTTGTTTCTGTATCGTTTGGCATATATCTGCTACTTTTTTTTTCTTTTCTGGGGGAAATAGCACTTATATGCCTCTCGTTTTTTTTAATATTTGACTACTGAGTACATTAAGGAACATTTTGTATCTTTCTGACTCATAATGAGATGTAGTTCAGATGGTTGTGCTAGTGTAATGTTAGTCCTAGGTTACATGTTCGAATCTCTCCTTGCTCGTTTTTTTCCCAAATTTTTTTTTTCCTTCGCTAAATCAATTGCTTTTTAATTTTTTCCTATTTTCAACAGCATTTCACTTTCACTTTCGCTTTCGCTCCGTGTCTTCTTTATATTCTTTATTTTTAATTTGGCGTAAACCGGACACAAACATTTATCTAAAAAAAATTGTTTCAATTGTGTTTTTTTAAGGTAATGTTATGTCCAAACCAAAAGGACCACAAAAACAACGCGCCAACACATTTTACACTATTAATTACACAGTATAACTCAACGATGATACGTGATGGTCTCATTATTATTATTAATGGTATAGGATATGTTGTGTTTATTTTGATATACACATAATATTTTCTTTTCACTTATTCGGTTCAAAATGACACGTGTCGATCTTATTACAAGTATTGAAAATTTGGCACGTGACAAAAATAGATAGAGTGAATTTTGATTATGATGTTTTATCAAACTCAACCCACTAATAAATTTAATTTAATCCAACCCATTAGCCAATTTTACTCTATCAAAAAAGGTATCAATCATTTTACTCATAATAGGTGGAGTTAATGCAATGCTTAAGGGAGAAGGCCATACCTACTAAGCAACTTCATTCATCGCTGCGTAAAAGATAAATCCGAGTCAAGCTCTAAGTATATCGACCATGGCCCTACTTGAGACAACTTCATTCAACCACCCGTAAAGATAAATCCGAGTCAAGCCCCGAGTATCGACTCATGGCAAAGTCGAGTCTATGGGATCGCCCCACTATAAAAATTTGGTTCATTATTTAAAACTTGCATGCATTTAGGTTCGACTTTTGCATAGTTGGACCAGTGTTAATTTATTACCACCCCGTCACATAAAAAGTGTCCTTTTTTATGGTGCATACAGATTAAGAAATTAATTAATGTGTTGTATTTTAAGTCATAATGGACATATATACCCCCATCGATAATAAATGCTTTCTTTTAGAAAAATATGAAATGAATAGATAAACATTGAATGTTTTTATAAAGACGCGTTGGAAAAAATCGTTAAATGATGTATTAATATTCTAAATTGACATTTTTTACGGGACAATGAATTTTAGAAAGTGTATACTTTTTGTGGGACGGACGTAGTACATTGGTGTGACCTATGGCGTGAAGGTTGAACAACACCCTAATGCCTTAACATGTGTCTAATATTGTTTTCATCAAATAATATGTGCTTATGTCTTTCTTTTATTTTATTTTATGCAACAATGGATTAATCATGTTACAAGTTTTATAGATGAATGATGATTATTGAACACTCATTAAAAATCTTTCCCTTGTCAACAACTTTTGCTTTTGCTTTTCCTTTATTAGGAAATAAAATAAATATATTTTATTAATCATAGAATATTTGTATTAATTTTAGAATATTCTATTTATTCATTACATTAATTGTAGGATCTCTAGAACACTTCATTGTACAGCTACAAAAACTGTAAACTTGTAAACCTCTGTGTATCAATCAAAGAATTATACTTATGTTCTTACTTATCATGGTATCGGAGCAATTTGCTCCTCCTCATTGATATCTTTGACTTCAATCTTCTTCTTCCTCCCCCTGCCACCAAAACTCCATTGCAGCCACCATGACAACCTCCAATACTCAAGTTGTAGCACTCAATTCCACCACCCAAACACCCATCAAACTATCCTCCTCAAATTATTCTGCTTGGCATCAACAACTTTACTCACTCCTATACGGGTATGACTTGTGAAGAAGTGAATCTCAATTCACTTTTCTGCAAATCTACCAATTCTAAGAAAAAAAACTAGGGTTTTGCTTATTGAGACAAAAGGAAAGTAAAAGGGCAAAGTTTCCCCGTGTTTTTCATTATTGTTCTTAGTTTTTCATTATTGTTCTTAATTAATGTTCAAGTATTTACAACTATATATACTTGCTGAAAATAAATGGAAAAAAATGTGGTTATATCATCCACCACAAAATGTGTAAAAATAATAAAAGACTAATGTAATACTACATTAATACCCCCCTCAAGATGGACTTGGGAGGCGAAGACGGATTTGTGTAGTTCAAATTGGTCTAACGAGGAATGGAAAATGGGACCATCCAACGGTTTGGTAAATATGTCGGCAAGTTGGTGCATCGTAGAAACCAGGATGTGCTTCACAAGTCCAGCTTGAACCTTCTCTCGTATGACATGGGAATCAATTTTGATGTGTTTCGTTCTCTCGTGGAAAACAGGATTACGAGCCAAATTGATTGCACTCAGAGTATCACAATGCATCAAAATAGGAGTAGGAAAATGACACTTGAAATCTTGTGCCAAATAGCACAACCACTGGATCTCACACGCAGCTAATGCTAATGATCTATATTCAGCCTCCGTGGAGCTTCGAGAAACTGTTGTCTGTTTTTTTTATTTCCAGGATACTAAAGCAATACCAATGAACATACAATACCCTGTAATGCTTCTTCGAGTGTCTTTACAAGTGGCCCAATCAGAATCAGCAAAGGCAAAAAGAACTACTGAAATTATCGATTGAATAAAAAGGCCTTTATCTCAGGTACCTTTAATGTATCTCAAGACTCTTTGACAAGACATGAAAGTGGTGAATTGTGGGGCAACGAAAATTGGCTCAATCTGTTGTGCAACGAAGCTAATGTCTGGGCGTGTAATGGTGAGATAAAGTAATTTCCCAATTGATGACGGTCAAATTATACCCGTAAAAGTCATCAACGTTATCCTTAAATCGAGCTTAATAATATATATTTTATATTAAATCACATGTTTATAATGTTTATTTAATGTTATGTGATTTATAGAATATAATTTGGTATTTATCTATTTTTATTATTAAAATATGATTTACTGTGTGATAATTATTGATTTTACAGATTACGGTAAATCGGGAGGATATCTACCGACATAAGGAAGTAAATCTCAAGATAAATCGGAGCAGAATCGGATCGTATTAAAGATAAACATCAAATCAGCACGAGGAGTGGAGTAACAAACAAGAAAAGCCAATGAGCCAATCGTAGAATTTGGGGACTCATTGGCGGCGAATGGGGGGCGAGTCACGAAATCAAGCGGATCGGCTCGGAGTTATCTCGACGCGTTCTAGACTCCATTAGGGTTTAGGAAATACGATTTTAAGTCGGTTTCTACAGCTTATAAAAACATTGTTTCATAGCAAAACATAAGACAACACAATATAATTTCAATACAACTTTTCAGAGCACAAATCCTCAGTTTTTCAGAACAGTTTTTATACAAGTCAGCAGCAATTTTGTGAGTTGCTTGTATTAATTTGTTCTTTGTTCTTTGTAATTAAGTCCCCCCAATTATTGTTTATCGTTTGAGGTTGTTCGTTCTTCACCGAACGATGTAGATCTAAGGCTACGATATGAGGCGTTGATTCCTTGTCTATAAGGATCCACACGCCCAGATCGGTTATATGGTGATCTATAGATGACTTTGGTATGATCGACAATCGTGTTTTTAGTAGATCTATATAATTGCTTTATGAATCTCTATTTTATCCGTTACGTATATAGAAATGCTAAGATTTAGGTTTTCGCCGCGTCAATCTAGCCACGTCTTTATGGTGTGATTGTCCACCTAGAATTTCTTGTCTTAGTAGGTATGGCTACGGCTACGTTGCTCGTCTGTTTCAATTAAAATGTGTAGTTAGGAAATACCAATATAGTACTCTAGGTCGGCTCGTGAATTGATCTTCCGGGACTTTCAAATGAGATCTAGATCATGTTGTATTTGGGAATTGCGCGCTTTGATTATCGTAAGTCGTAGATTAACATGATACCTACAAAGTTAGTGTTAATGGGACGGAGACTGATGCGATCACTTAGGAAGTACGCCTAACCACAGGAATGTTGCCTAGGTGAGGAATATGGTCAATATCGGCATCCCTAGTATTGTAAACGTGCAAGTTATATGAGATGGAGACCCAAAAGGTGAAGTCACGTAATGCGGCCGACAGTTGATCTAGTGTCCTACCGGAACTAAGTCAAGTTTGGGGATGACTCCGTAGCCAATATATAAAAGAAATACGAATCGGGTTAATAGTTATTGAGTCTAGTTTAATTATATAGAATCTCTAGATCCAAACGATAACACAATGATTGGGGAGGTTAATTACGTTGTCTTTGTTTGTGTTGTGTCGAGTCAGTTTTTACCTTACCTTGTCTTTTGTTGGTCTTAGACCGCCTCTGTGTGCTTGACATGATTAATTGATTGTTTATATATAAATTATTCACAATTGTTTCCCTGTGGGATCGACTTTGATTCGCTATAGCTATACTACGATGGACCTAGTCCTCATGCTAGTATTGGTTTATGGTGATCGAGTATTTTATTATCACTTGACTGATCACGTCAATCAAGTTTTTGGCGCCGTTGCCGGGGAGCCAAAAATCAATTCTATATATAAATAATTTTTTATTCATGTCGAGTTTTACTGCTTTAGAGTCTGCTTTTACGTTTTAGAGTCTCTCTGGTGTCCGTCTGTCTCAAAATCACGAAACGAAAATGCTGGCCGCTCCCGATGAGCCTATACTCATTGCCCAAATGAGACCACCTTTTCGACGTTCGGGTCTTCGTTGTGTCTGTTTTACCCCTGTTTGTAGTCTGTAGGTCTAAACGCATCATGAGTAATCATGCTGACTGTTAGTTTACTGACGTTTGCATGTTTTTTTTCTTATGTTTGCAGAGAGCCGGAGAAATCACTGGTTCCATCGAATACTGTTCAAGCCCAGCTGAAAATATCGACTAATCAATTTTCTGAAGCAAGGAAGGAAGAGGTTAATGCCTTAGGCACTAAAACCACACCATTGAGGCCGGATACGCAAAAGCGATTGGAAGAACGAAAAAGACGGAGGCATGAGCGAAGGGAAGCAAGAAATTCCACTTTTTTCCAAGGTATGACTGCTTGTACCCCTATTGTTATTTATGATTCTGATTATAGTTCTAGTTCTAGCTCTAGTTCTGAGTCTGAATCTGACCCCGAGTATCTACCATCTCTTTCCCCACCTCCTGAATATCCGAGTTCTGATTCTGACCTTGAGTCTGACTTCAACACTAAACCCCTAGTGCTCTGCCAACCTAAGGCAGAAGACTCGAAGATTTGCGCTCGTTTACTACCTAAGTTAGGAGATCCCAGTGCGTTTATTGTTGATGTCGTCTTAGATAAGAAGAAGGCTGGCTTAGCACTGATTGATTCTGGATCGAGCCCGAATATTGTTCATTTTAGCGTTTGTAGGAGAATCGGTGTTTATGTTTTTATGAATACGATGATGACCATTCGCTGCGGATGGCTCTCGATCGCTGTGAATCTGGAGCCCCACCAACATGATTATAGGGATTGGGAAGGCTGCGCTTCTGGTTGACATAATTGTGATGGGCATAGAGGAGGATCCTAACTGCCCGCTTTTGCTGGGCAGAGCATTTATTGCAACCTCCAAGGCTAAAGCAGACATGGCCAACTTCGAGCTTACATTGTCTGATGCTAAGGGCTCGGAAGTTCATAAGATTCTTAGACTTCGATATCCGCTTCCGCCCAGTATTTATGTAATCAAGGTTCATGGTGCGAGAAAGCGCCTTGATTTCTAGTCGATGAAATGTTGACGAAGTTGGCGCGAATCACGAGAAATAGTGAGTTAGAGTTCTGTCTGTCTTAAAAAGAGAGAAATAGACGCTCACTCCCATCTGATACAAGAGTAGATACCTCAATGCTTCACAGGCGGACGGCGGCGTAAACTGCGTATCTGGAGGTGGGTTCGCCCCATCCAAAGGAAATGCCGAGGTTCGAGAGAGATTAAGTTCAAAAGATAGATGGAGGCGTGTTAAAAGAGAACTCGTAGAGTTCTATCTTCAAAGAGTTCACTAGTTTCGAGAGAGAGGCCGAGTTTGGTGCTGTTTGGATGGTAAGGATGATTGTGTTTTCTGAGGTCTCACGACCCGAGGAAAAGCATGCATTCTCGAGAGAAGGTAAACAAACCTCGATAAAGGCTAACCGGTGCAAATCTGGAAGGCAAAGGACGGTAGCTCAATGGAATAATAATGTTTGGAAAGTCGAAATGAGGACTTTAAGAAACTCGAGAACTATTTCTATCCCCTAGGTTTTAAGTAGTTTTTAGGTTTTAATCATTTTCCTTATCTTTTTCTTTTTCTTTTTCTTTTTCTTTTCTTTGAGTCAAATAAAAGTAACGTTAAAACGGTTGAGGTTTTTTATTTTTGCCATGTTCCGATGACCATTGGGTTAAGGATGTGCAAAAACTTTTTTTACTCGATTCGTTGCGACGTGAAGTAGAGTTTCGTAGGTGTGTCCAGGATAGTATGCTAAATTAGGAATAAAAAGGTATACTATCAAGCCGAGAAGGAGACGGAAGCGAAGCATGAGTTTTAAAATAAAACTGACTGGAGGCAGGATGGAGAAAATCGGAGACAGTTTGGTCAGACTGCTGTTCACGGATTTATCTAATGCAAAATAAACATGTAATAATATTTATAAATCCGGCTTACCTCAAGTGCAAGGATCGTAGTAAAGAGGTTGATACCGGGTCGATCTTACGAGGAATCGACGATTGTTAATCCTAGTTTTGTCTAACTAAACTATGTCACGAAAACTAACCTAAACAGCAAATAAAACTAAACGAGATTGAAAGTAAAGATAACACGAATGTAAAACTGGACAGAAGAATGAATCTAAAGCCAGGGAAGATACGGGTTGCGAACAATTTAAACTACAACTAAACCTAAGATGCAATAAGAAGATTTAACTAAACTAAACAACTCAAGTTTCACGGGATTAAATTCAAATTATAACGAACAAACGAGCGATTGATCCACCTATCCTAACAAGTATCAACTCCTATCTCGATTATATTGTGTTTTCTAACCAAGTTGTGATTTCACCTTGTCTAAAACATGAACCCTAATTTCTTAGATAGTTCACCTAGAACAAACATACGAAAAGTCGGTTCTAGGTTCTAGGTTCTAGGTTCTATTCTATTCTATTCTATTGTGGTGCACAAGTAGAGTGATGTATGAGCAGATTGGATATGGTGCAAATGATAATCCCCTATTTTTTTAATTTTTTTTCTTTCATTATGCGTATATGTTTGGACAGTCTTTCAAAACAAGTTACAATATTGGCTTGTTAAAATAATCTGAAGAAGAATATACTCCGTTGGGAAGTTAAAAAGAAAGTGAAAGAAATGTTCTTTAGGAGGCAATGGGAGGTATATTTATGCAGTTTTGCATCTGCTAATTGCTATATGGGAGGGGAAGGCAAAGCAAGTTGTCTTTGTTTCTGTATCGTTTGGCATATATCTGCTACCTTTTTTTTTTTCTGTTACGGGGGAAATAGCACTTATATGACACTCGTTTTTTTTTAATATTTGACTACTGAGTACATTAAGGAATATTTTGTATCTTTCTGACTCATAATGAGATGTAGCTCAGATGGTTGTGCAAGTATAATGTTAGTCCTAGGTTACATGTTCGAATCTGTTCTTGCTCGTTTTTTTTCCAATTTTTTTTCCCTTCGCTAAATCAATTGCTTTTTAATTTTTTCCTATTTTCAACAGCATTTCATTTTCACTTTCGCTCCGTGTCTTTATATTCTTTATTTTTAATTTGGCGTAAACCGGACACAAACATTTATCTAAAAAAAAAGTTTCAATTGTGTTTTTTTTTTTTTTTAAGGTAATGTTATGTCCAAACCAAAAGGACCACAAAAACAACGTGCTAACACATTTTACACTATTAATTATGGTGTATAACTCAATGATACATGATGGTCTCATTATTATTAATGGTATAGGATATGTTGTGTTTATTTTGATATACACATAATATTTTCTTTTCACTTATTCGGTTCAAAATGACACGTGTCGATCTTATTACAAGTATTGGAAATTTGGCACGTGACAAAAATAGATAGAGTGAATTTTGATTATGATGTTTTATCAAATTCAACCCACTAATAAATTTAATTTAATCCAACCCATTAGCCAATTTTACTCTATCAAAAAAGGTATCAATCATTTTACTCATACTAGGTGGAGTTAATGCAATGCTTAAGGGAGAAGGCCATACCTACTAAGCAACTTCATTCATCCGCGCGTAAAGATAAATCCGAGTCAAGCTCCGAGTATATCGACCATGGCCCTACTGAGACAACTTCATTCAACCACCCGTAAAGATAAATCCGAGTCAAGCCCCGAGTATCGACCATGGCAAAGTCGAGTCTATGGGATCGTCCACTATAAAGCTGGTTCATTATTTAAAACTTGCATGCATTTTTTTTGAAAGGGAAGATATCATTAAATTAAGAGATATCAGCCAAAAGTGCTGAAGTTATAGAAATAGGGGGGTTAAACCCCAATTACAACGTCCTGCAAGATTTAAGGGTAAATTAAACCCTAATTTAGCTAAAATGTCAGCAGCTCTATTAGCACTGCGTCTGATGAAGGTGAAGCGGCAGGAGGAAAAGAACCGACAAGCAGATCGAATCTGCATGACAATGATCCTAAGGGCGAAAAGTCATCTTCTTCACCATTGATACGGCTAATAGAGCAAAGAGAGTCAGATTCTACAATTGCATCACCACTCCATAGTCTTGCCGCTTCCATAACACCATCAGATATTGCCATTAATTCTGCCTGCTCAACCGAGGCCATTGATCCGAGATTGAAGGATAAAGCTGCGAGGAGACCACCAGTGTGATCTCTGACAATAATCCCGGCAGTAGCAATTCCATCCTTAAAGCCTGCATCCACATTGACTTTAATTGTTCAAGAATTTGGTCGGGTCCATCTAGAAGGGAAGGGGATCACGATAGTGCCATCATCTCCGGTGCAAGCTAATTTTCGGAAAGCGTTAAGAAGGGAATGGGCCTGATGATAAATTCGGGTCACAGAGGGAACTTCACCATTGAAGGTAAAATTATTTCTGGCCAACCAAATAAACCAGAGAATCATACAGAACATGTCCATATCTTTTAAATTCAACTCACGGCAAAGGAGGCAAATATCAAGGAAGGAGGAATGGGAAAGGAGGTTGGAAGGAGGGAAACAAAGTCCACAATTCATTCAGCCAATCACAAGTGAAGAAGCAATGAGTCCAAGTTTCCTCAGAGTTACCACACAAGCCGCACCATCCATGAGAAATGCCCCTTCTTTTCAGAGTTGTCCCCACTGGTAGAGACATTGAAGCAATCCTCCAGAGAAAGGATTTTACCTTAGGAGGAATCTTCATTCCCCACAGGTAATTCCAAAGATTATTGTTTAAAGCTTTATTTGAGGTCTCTCCGGAAGAGCTAACTTTCATTCGGTTGGAAGAGGCTAAGGTGTATCCAGATTTAACGGTGTAGTTGCCATTTTTAGTATAGTGCCAGATTAGGTGATCATTGACAGGCCTGCGATTGATAGGGATAGAACGGATAGCATCAATTTCATGAGGAAGGAACAAGGAATGAAGTTTGTTAAGGTCCCATTCATAGTTACTTATGAGCTGGTTGACAGTGAGAATGTCAGTAGGTTGATTTCTATTAGTAATCTTGAAGTTTGGTTTTAGAGGAACCCAAGGATGCTCCTAGATTCTAATGCTAGACCCATCCTCCACAACCCATCTAGAACCTTGTAAATTGAGATCCAATCCAGAGAGGATACTTCTCCATACAAAGGAAGGTCTTGAGCCTGCCTTGGCTTGATTAATGTCACATTTTCTGAAGTATTTGAACTTCAGGATGGATGCCACCAAGGAATGAGGCTGGTTTATGATCCTCCAGACCTGCTTTGCAAGAAGGGCTTTGTTAAATAATTGCAAATCTTTGAAACCAAGGCCTCCTTGACACTTAGGTTTACAAATCTTATCCCAAGAGATCCAGGCTAAGGAAGAAGAGTCAGGACAGTTGTTCCACCATAAGTTCCTAACCATTTTTAGAATTTCATTAAGAAGCTTATTAGGTAGTAAGAAACATTGCATTACATAAACAGGGATTGCTTGAATAACTGCCTTAATTAAGATCTCTTTGCCAGCATTAGTGAGGTAAAGAGCCTTCCAACCATTTAACTTCTTCCAAATTCTGTCTTTTAGAAACTTGAAGATTTCATACCTTGATCTACCAATCATGAATGGAAGCCCCAAATACTTACCATTTGTTGTCCCAGCAGGAATAGATAGAGTGCACAGAATCTGATTTTGCAGGTTAGGGTCCAGATTCTTACCAAAGAACACACTAGATTTATCCAGATTCACCTTCTGACCAGAGAGAGCCTCATAGCAATGTAGGATCCGGACAATCTCATCAGCATTATTGTTGGTGGCTTGTGCGAAGAGGATGCTGTCATCTGCAAAAAGTAGATGAGATAGACAAGGTCCAGCTTTCCCAAATCTGAAGGGAACAAGGTTCCCAGTAATAATGGCATGATTTATAAGTGCAGAAAGCCCTTCAGAGCAGATAATGAACAGGAAGGGGGACAAGGGGTCCCCGTGTCTAATTTCCCTCGTAGGATAGAAGGGCTCAGATTGTTGACCATTAACCAGGACCTGGAAGTTGCATGTTGTTACGCAATTCATTATCAGATTGACAAAGCCTGCGGGGTAAGCCATTATGGTAAGGATTCTTTCTAAATAACCCCACTCTATTCTATCAAAAGCCTTCATCATGTCCAACTTGATTGCCATTTGTTCGTTACAAATCTTACTGTTTCCATTAAGTGAATGGAAGGCCTCAAAAGCTGATATGGCATTGTCAGTTATTAGTCGACCCTTTAGAAAAGCTGACTGTGATTCCCCAATAACAGTGTCCAGGGTTCTCTTTAATCTATTAGCAAGGACTTTGGAGATTACCTTGTAGATAGTGTTGCTCAAAGATATAGGCCTGAAATCTTTGAGGGAAGCTGCTTGTGAAGTCTTAGGGATGAGGGTGATTAGGGTATCATTGACTGCTGCTAGATCTGCACCATTGTTGAGTACATCCAAGAAAAACGGAAGCATATCAAATTGGTAGATATCCCAATGCTGTTTTAGAAAGATAGCTTGCATCCCATCTGGACCAGGGCATTTTCTTCCTGGTAGTTGTTTAATGGCCCTAGTGATTTCATCAGCAGTGTAAGGCAAAATGAGGAAACTTTGTTGGGTTGCTGATAACTGAGAAATAGGTAGCTGATTAAGAACATCAAGGACATCAGAATTGGAGGTACCTGCATGAGAAGTACAAGAAGCAAAAAGGTTAGAATAATACTCTCTTGCATGTTTCAGCAACTCCTTCTCGCCTGTGAGGATCTCTCCAGTGTTAGTTGTAAGTGAGAGAATCAAGTTTTTCTCTTTCCTTCTAGTAGCTTTCTTGTGGAAGAAAGTGGTATTTCTATCCCCAAGTTTGAGCCAATCACATCTTCCTCTTTGCTTCCAATAGTCCTCTTGAATGTTGAGTAGGTGGTCAAGTTTGTTCATAATGTTCCTTACTGCAGAATGATCAGGGTTCTGGACAGACTGAAATGCTTTGAGTTGGTTTTGAGCATCTTCAATTAACTTGCCAAGTTTGCCATACTTACCCTTGCTCCAAGTTCTTAAAGAATCCCTTACCATTCTGATACCGTCTGCAAAGTCTTTGCTGCTAACATGCTTATTATCCTTCCAAATCTGCTCAGTAATCTCCTTACAGTCAGCATCTTGGAGCCAAAAAGGGTCAAAACGGGGAATGTGTTGTCTTTTCTTTTTAAGGGAGGGGGAAGTTTGATCAGAGATGAGAATGGGTAGATGATCACTTCTGGAGGCTGAGAGGTGAGTGACGGAGTAGTTAGGGAAGAGGGTTATCCAAGAGGAATTGGCGAAGGCTCTATCTAGTCTTGCTGAAGTTGAATTGGTGGTTCTACCATCAGTCCAGGTAAAAGGAACTCCGGAAAAGCCCAGATCATTGAGGTCGCAGTCAGATACAGCAGATCTGAAATTTTCCATGAGAGGTCTAGGTCTAGGATTAGTACCAGTCTTCTCAGCAGGGAACATAATCTCATTGAAATCCCCAGCGCAGAGCCAAAGTTGATCAGTGGGAGATCTGAGCCTTCTTAGGAGAGTCTATGACTGAGTTCTCAGTTCTCTATAAGGACTTCCATAGAAACCAGTAAAGTGGAAGGAGCTCTGATTGTAGGTAACACGGGCATCAATATGTCCTAACGAAGAAGATAAGATAGTGACTGGCGTGGAGTCATTCCACATTAAGGAGAGCCATCCCCTGGTATCATCACTACTAACATGATAACCAGAGGCAAACCCAAGACGAAGACGAACATAATTCATAGCGTGTTTTGAAAGTTTTGTTTCTGAGAGGAAAAGAAGGAAGGGGGAGGAGAGCTTTACCAGGCATTTTAAACTAGGAACTGCGTTGGGGTTGCCTAAGCCCCGGCAGTTCCAGCACATGATATTCATGATGATGGGTGGGGCTGCATTGCAGCACCCACCGGACCAGGAGCATTAGGTAGCTTAGTTTATTTTGCAGTAGGAGAGTCATCAGATCCAAAGTCTTTCCTTTTACCCAAGCTTGGTTCAACATTGGTGATATCAGTAAGAGGCCTACTAGGGTCCTGTTTTAGCCGTTTGAAAGTTGCTGTGGTTTGGGTGACAGGGGCAGAAGCAATTCTAGAAGAAATATCTTGGATTAGTTGAAGGTGTGCTGAGTTGTTAAGAGCAGTGGAAGAAGTGGGCAAGGAAGAAGAAGGAGGAGATTGGTTGTTTGTCGGTGATGAGGGAGAAAGGGAAAGGTTTGGATCTGGGCTGATAGTAAGCTGAGTTGGTGAGTGGGGGTGACTGATTGGGACATCACAGTCAAAAAAGTGAGGAGGGTGACAGGTCATAGGGAGATCAGACAAGGACGTTGATATTTGCTTTTTGTTATCAGGATGAGAAGCATTGGTAGTTGGGATGGGACTGGTAGCAGATAAGACAATGGTGTTGCCAGAGGGTAAAGGGAAGTGGTTGGGGGTTGGCTGTGGGGTTTCAGAGTTTTTGTCCGTTATGCTTTCTAGGGTAGTGTGCATACGAGGTTCAGGGAAAGGGATCAAAGATTTAGGAGAGAGAGTGGTTTGACCTCGGGTAGTGGACTGAAAAGTCTTTTCTGGTTGACTATGGCTGGAAAAGGGCTGGGAATTTGAATTTTTTGGCTGGGATTGGGAAGAGGATGAGTTGGGCTGGTAATTAACCGGGGTTAATTCCATGTCTAATAGTCGTACTTCCTGAATGAGCTTGGTTTTACGCGGTGCATTGAGCCAGACCCCAAACATAAATTGTTCTTCATCTTCTTGGTTAAACTCATCAATAACAGAAGGGCAACTTCTAGCAGTATGGCCCATAATACCACAGAAGTAACAGAAGTGGGGGAGTCTTTCATATTGAAACAAAACATGGTGGGGAGTAGATTGGGAAGAGTTTTGACAATCTTCATCAAGAAGGAGAGTTAGAAGCTGGGGTAAAGGTTTATTAACTTGAACCTTGGCTTTGAATCTGAAAAGAGGAAGATTTGTTCCAAAATCTTCCCTTACCTGAATAAAAGAACAGTCTGAGAGCTCTTGTGCTATCTTCTTTCCAACATCAATAGTATAGAAATGTGTAGGAAGTTTCCAAATTTGGATCCAAAAGGCACATTCATCAAATTCAGCACTTTCACTTGTAAGAGTATAGCTCCAGCTCTTGAGGACCAGTAGAACATCGTCAAAACACCAAGGGCCGTCGTTAAGTACCCTTGTCAAATCATCAGGAGTATCGAACATGATCTGATAGAAGTTCTTACCCAACTTGATTGCCTTAAACTTTTTTGTTGACCATGACTTTTCTAGAGCTGGTAGCAGGTTCTTGATATGAATCTCTTTCAGAGAGATAAACTTGCCCAACAGGCTATTTTGACTTTTTTGAACACCAGAGGATAAGTCAATTTTTTGGATTTTTGATATGATTTTTGAATCTTCTTGCAGGCTTAATTTATGTAGGAGGTTTTTGATGGATTCCTCCTCCATGGATGAAGAAGGAGCCACGAAGGCTGGATGGAGATCAGGGAGGACCAGGAAGCTCAGAGGAAGAGAGAAGGGCTCTCACTTAGAGAGAAAATTAAAAAATTAAAAAAACTTTATTTAGGTTCGACTTTTGCATAGTTGGACCAGTGTTAATTTATTACCACCCCGTCACATAAAAAGTGTCCTTTTTTATGGTGCATACAGATTAAGAAATTAATTAATGTGTTGTATTTTAAGTCATAATGGACATATATACCCCCATCAGATAATAAATGCTCTTTTAGAAAAATATGAAATGAATAGATAAACATTTAATGTTTTTATAAGGGTACGTTTGGAAAAAATGCATTAAATAATGTATTAATATTCTAAATTGACATTTTTTACGGGACAATGAATTTTAGAAAGTGTATACTTTTTGTGGGACGGATGTAGTACATTGGTGTGACCTATGGCGTGAAGGTTGAACAACACCCTAATGCCTTAACATGTGTCTAATATTGTTTTCATCAAATAATATGTGCTTATGTCTTTCTTTTATTTTATTTTATGCAACAATGGATTAATCATGTTACAAGTTTTATAGATGAATGATGATTATTGAAAACTCATTAAAAATCTTTCCCTTGTCAACAACTTTTGCTTTTGCTTTTGCTTTATTAGGAAATAAAATAAATATATTTTATTAATCATAGAATATTTGTATTAATTTTAGAATATTCTATTTATTCATTACATTAATTGTAGGATCTCTAGAACACTCCATTGTACAAATACAAAAAAGCGTAAACTTGTAAATCTCGTGTATCAATCAAAGAATTATACTTATGTTCTTACTTATCATGGTATCAGAGCAATTTGCTCCTCCTCATTGATATCTTTGACTTCAATCTTCTTCTTCCTCCCCCTGCCACCAAAACTCCATTGCAGCCACCATGACAACCTCCAATACTCAAGTTGTAGCACTCGATTCCACCATCCAAACACCCATCAAACTATCCTCCTCAAATTATTCTGCTTGTCATCAACAACTTTACTCACTCCTATACGGGTATGACTTATGAAGAAGTGAATCTCAATTCACTTTTCTGCAAATCTACCAATTCTAAGAAGAAAACTAGGGTTTTGCTTATTGAGACAAAAGGAAAGTAAAGGTGCAAAGTTTCCCCGTGTTTTTCATTATTGTTCTTAGTTTTTCATTATTGTTCTTAATTAACGTTCAAGTATTTACAACTACATATACTTGCTGAAAATAAATGGAAAAAAATGTGGTTATATCATCCACCACAAAATGTGTAAAAATAATAAAAGACTAATGTAATACTACATTAATACCGCCCTCAAGATGGACTTGGGAGGCGAAGACGGACTGTGTAGTTGCAGCTGGTCTAACAGGGAATAGAAAATGGGACCATCCAACGGTTTGGTAAATATGTCGGCAAGTTGGTGCATCGTAGAAACCAGGATGAGCTTCACAAGTCCAGCTTGAACCTTCTCTCGTATGACATGGGAATCAATTTCGATGTGTTTCGTTCTCTCGTGGAAAACAGGATTACGAGCCAAATTGATTGCACTCGAGTATCACAATGCATCAAAATAGGAGTAGGAAAATGACACTTGAAATCTTGTGCCAAATAGCACAACCATCGGATCTCACACGCAGCTAATGCTAATGATCTATATTCACCTCCGTGGAGCTTCGAGAAATCATTGTCTGCTGTTTTTTATTTCCAGATATCTTGAAGCAATACCAATGAACATACAATACCTTGTAATGCTTCTTCGAGTGTCTTTACAAGTGGCCCAATCAGAACCAGCAAAGGCAAAAAGAACTACAGAATTATCGACTGAATAAAAAAGGCCTTTATCTGGGGTACCTTTAATGTATCTCAAGACCTGCTGGACGGCATGAAAGTGGTGAACTGTGGGGGCAACCAGAAATTGGCTCAACTGTTGTACAACGAAGCTAATGTCTAGGCGTGTAATGGTGAGATAAAGTAATTTCCCAAAAGATGACGGTCAAATTATACCCGTAAAAGTCATCAAAGTTATCCTTAAATCGAGCTTAATAATATATATTTTATATTAAATCACATGTTTATAATGTTTATTTAATGTTATGTGATTTATAGAATATAATTTGGTATTTATCTATTTTTATTATTAAAATATGATTTACTGTGTGATAATTATTGATTTTACAGATTACGGTAAATCGGGAGGATATCTACCGACATAAGGAAGTAAATCTCAAGATAAATTGGAGCAGAATCGGATCGTATTAAAGATAAACATCAAATCAGCACGAGGAGTGGAGTAACATACAAGAAAAGCCAGCGAGCCAATTAGAGGCTGGGGGACTCGCTGGCAGTGAATGGGGAGCGAGCTGGGCGAAATCGAGCGGATCGGCTCGGAGTTATCTCGACGCGTTCTAGACTTCATTAGGGTTTAGGAAATATGATTTTAAGTTAGTTTCTACAGCTTATAAAAACATTGTTTCATAGCAAAACATAAGACAACACAATATAATTTCAATACAACTTTTCATAGCACAAATCCTCAGTTTTTCAGAACAGTTTTTATACAAGTCAGCAGCAATTTTGTGAGTTGCTTGTATTAATTTATTCTTTGTTCTTTGTAATTAAGTCCCCCAAATTATTGTTTATCGTTTGAGGTTGTTCGTTCTTCACCGAACGATGTAGATCTAAGGATACGCTATGAGGCAGTGGGGATTCCTTGTCTATAAGGATCCACACGCCCAGATCGGTTATCTGGTGATCTATAGATGACTTTGGTATGATCGACAATCGTGTTTTTAGTAGATCTATATAATTGCTTTATGAATCTCTATTTTATCCGTTACGTATATAGAAACGCTAAGATTTAGGTTTTAGCCGCGTCAATCTAGCCTCGTCTTTATGGTGTGATTGTCCACCTTGAATTTCTTGTCTTAGTAGGTATGGCTACGGCTACGTTGCTCGTCTGTTTCAATTAAAATGTGTAGTTAGGAAATACCAATATAGTACTCCTAGGTCGGCTCCTGAATTGATCTTCCGGGACTTTCAGCGAGATCTAGATCTGTGTTGTATTTGGGAATTGCGCGCACCTGATTATACGTAATGAAGGTTGTAGGATCTTAGATCTAAACGAGTTAGATCTACGCGCAGCGGATGGATCACGACTTATACATCACAATACATAATTAAAGGACTTAAACTACTACAAGGGGGTTAAGTTTATCTTACCAATAGTAGGAAGAAAAGCTTTAATCTTAGGATGAGAAGCCTTGATCTTCCAATGTGTTCTCCAAACGGTGGTTGGTGGACACCGATTCTTGGAATTGGAACCTCCTTGATATGTAACCGAGAAAAACCCTAAGTTTTTCTCCAACCGGGTGGAGCTAAGGATCGAACTCCTTAGCCTTTTTTCTCTATGAATTTCGTGGCCTTCTCTTCACCTAGGGCTCGGGGAGAACTCTCTTTTTATAGGCAAAATCCAAGAGAGAAAACCTATACCCAATCGGTTTAACAAAATAAAAGAGATAATTCTAATTATTATTATCCAATAAAAATAAGAGATAATTATAATCTTATAATAAGAAAATATAATTATCCTTATAGTTAAGAGATAAATAATAAATAAATTATTTTCTTTTATTTATCCAATTAATGATTTAACAAATAAATAACTATTTACACAATATGTCATTATCCAAGAAAACTAATTTCTTGGAAAATCCAAGACATATTATTAGCCACACTAAGCCCACTGTGCCCACGTAAAATGCCTTTTCTATGCATTATATTATTTAGCCCAACTAGATAATACCCATGCATATCAATTAATTAGCCCAGCCAATTAATCATCACTGAGGCCCAAATAACAAGAATATCATTCCGAATTATAGAAGCCACATCGGGGACCATGGACCTATAACCAGAGCTCCACAATTAATTATTCATTGAATGTAATAAGTACATTAATTATTAATTCGGTATTACGCCACCATAAACCCGAAATCGAACTCTACCGATTATAGATGTATACTTATACTCAACCCATGAGTGAATAAGCGCCCATTGATATAATCACTACATACGGATTAATCCTCCATAGATCGCCCATTCTCGAGTAGAAGTCTCCGTGAACCCGACTTTGAATATCTTATCCTTATTTACCATTAACCCCTCGATGATCAATTAGTACACATATCCGACTAGTAGCTAATTAGTCAAATGTGAACTCCCGGATCGATCACTTTCTTAGGGCTAACAAATAAGAGGATTGTCTCTCTCTACTTCCCGCAGGAAGGAATGGATTCCATGTCTCAGAAAATCGTAACTACTCACTCATCGTGAGATAGTGCCAACGAGAAGTGGCTTGGAACACATATTTAAGTGAACCGTAAATTCAACACATCAAACACTACCCCGAGATAAGCAAAGACTCGTGATCACCTCAGATTAAGGTTGATCCATATATGATCATCTAATGATTTAATAAGATTCCTCGATTACGGAATTATATCGAGAAATCCAGATTAAATCGGTCCAAATCCTATATGAATGCCATCATATATAAATGCCGCACGTAGTAATTTACCTCTACCGACAAACCGATAAGACTATCACACCCTAAGGTGTTAGGCGCGATTATTGGTGTTTTAATCAAGAGACCCTAAACTCGATTAAGTTCACCACGGACTAACAGCTTTAAGTATATCATCACTAACTCAATCCTCACGTAATCCATACACCGAAGTTAAGCGTTACATACCGATATACTTAGGGTTTGCAGCAGTGTATTACTTACAAGCACAAAGCAAGTAATAAGGTGAGATAAATTCAGTCATCCATTATCAAAAACAATTACACAAATTGTCTTTCGGGCACTACACCTAACAATCTCCCACTTGCATGAAATGAGAAGCAACGATTGTTTTTAGAGCACACCCTTTCTCATCTTATTCACAACACTCTCCCACTTGCTCTAAAAGCGGATGAGATATATCCTCAATGCCGTACCACTTCCAAGCACTCGACTTGGTACACTCGATCGCTTAGGTTGTCGGCTCGAGACGATCTTTAGGATCAAACGTCGCGTCCATCTAATCAAAGCGGTACTTCTCTCAATATGCTTTTGACCTCTAAAGGATCGAAGATCCTTTTAAGCTATCTCTTCACCAAGCTTCACAATGAAGTGATATCGGCTCACTAGACACTGGAATTACTCCTAGATCAGGAAGGAAATTCCTGAGCTATATCGCCACTCTAGCTGCTCTGAAAGCTGCTAAGTATCCGATTAATTAAAGTCAAATTGGCGGTGCTTTGGATTTTCCGCACTATAGCTCCATCACAATGAGTAAACATCGAGCCCGAGATCGTCCCAACGATCATCCTTAATCTGACTATAAGTCAGAATCGCAGAATCAATCATATTCAAGTTTGCACCGAATATACAAGCATATGATTCCTCGTTCTCAAAGATACTTGAGGATGTACTAAACCGCTACTTATTGCTCGAATCCAAGATTCGATTGCAATTGACTCGTGTCAAGCTGACTTGCCCTTATCCTAGAGAGACTCTATCCCATTTTCACTTTATCCGAAGATTTGGAGAAACATTCCTGAGAGTTAGGGTAGGACTACTCTCGATGAATTTTGCATACGTATATGCATGATCATCTTATTCAATAAGATAGGTGGAATAGCCAATGACCCATTCTCGTGAATTTGACCGAATCGATTCTTAGAATATAGTCCAATTCTCTCATCCCAGAGAATCTTGGCGCGTCGGGCTCGACTTCAGATAGCACACACATGTTGTTTCCAACTGCTTTCAAGTTATCATTCATAACACTAATACTACTACTTTACCAATATTGATATCCAAATCCTACGAAAGACTTATCAATATTCTCGTCAAGTCCACATATTTTAAAACATGTGACTTTAAATGACCGAGAGGTTCTCTTAAATCCACAAAGGATATAAGCCCCGGCAAATATCTTGCCGCTTGTTCTAACTAAGACCCTTCTCGTCGAATGAATTCGAATCCGCTTTTTTGGCAAGAAAGTCTCAGGGTATCACCCCTATTTTCCGCTTTCTAACGAAATCTTGCAAGACTGAGTGGTGAGAGAGTTCAAGGTCTGGTTAACTCTCTACTTGTCAGGGAATCACCCCTATACCACTCAGCTTTGCGCTGGAAGTTTAAACTTTCCTATTCATTCGACTCTTTTCCGTGTAGATCCAATTGCTCCCACTGGGCCTGAGACACTCAGGTGGTTCTACAAGAGGCTGAACAAAAATGGAGTATCAAAACTCCATTTACAGGGTTAAGTATTTCAAACGAACTTCTACGATCAGAATCCTATACAGCCCACCAAGAGCCATAGGTTATCAATCACCCCAGCAGACTGTAAAGTCCACAAAACCACAAAGGGTCAACGGTTAAACCATACTCCCACTGCGTCTTGGGTGGATTGACATTCAGATCTAGTAGTATTTATCGATGCAATCACCAACAACCGATGTTGGACGTGGTCCGATTAAATCGATAGTAACTACCTTTGGGTAACCGTAATCCAAGGTTTAAGGTCGCTACTTATAGATTCTATCAGAAGCCTTGTGACATTTCAACCGTCACTTTCTGATTTCAAGAATCTTATAACCAACCTTCACTCGTCACATTAAGACATTTTACAAACATTCACAATAACAGAACGTATGCAAAAATCTCCAAATTCTACCTTCAAGCATTAAGTGCTAAATGCCTACATTTACGGAAGTGGTGTGAACCAAATTCACTCCTTATCCATAAATTCACTAGCATCTTCTAGGTAGACTTCTCGGTTTACATAATAATGTTAACCCGTTATTTTGCAACCAATTATCTTAATCGAGTTCAGCAGTGTATTGTAGCACATCAATAACTATATAGGGCAAGTCTATGGTTTCTACCTCAGTGAGAAACATTCCACTAGGAGGCAGGCCGAGCATCAGTCCCAAGACTATGCGATAGCCTATTTTTGAGCATGGAATACTCTATTCATTGCTAAAATCAGAGACTTCTCCTCGTATTCTTTCGATAAACTAAACCGTGTTTCGAGTAGTTATCAGACAAAATGTCACCACTCAAAATCTCCCACTAGCTTGTATCTCTCACTAGACCCCGAAGGTTATGATGAACAAGCTATGTTACCACTTCAAATCTATTACCCTCTCCCGATTGAAAGGAAACTTAGTCATTGTTCCTTTGAGATAGTGTTCCTAAACTGGGAGATAGGAATCACCCTTAGCCAGTCATCAGGTCTTATCTCTAGGATATATGCACTAATTAATAGATATTGAAGGGTCGTTTATCTTAATACGGAAACCTTTTACCTTTAATAGTTTTAGATGTGTTACACATACCTATTCACTTTTTTCTTAGTGGTTCTGCTCTTTATCAAACAAAAGTCCAAGTCTCGATTCAGCACTACAAATGTCATCTTCACTTTGTTTAAGGCAAATCAGTAGTATCGAGATGAATGTGAATCCATTTGTTTCAACGAATCAGAAATGTAAAAATAAATTTTTCTCGTGATATTCAAGGATAGAATCCGAAATTCATTTCCTTATATCACTCCCACTATTCTAGCTGAAATTACTGCCCGTTGTCTACTTTATTAATTGTTAATGCATAGCTTCCTTGTTCTTTCAAAAAACTTAGCTCCCGAGTCGAGTTACTCGGTTAAGAAAGTTGCTAAGGATTCATTGGTTAGTGATCCGAAATCACTTTCCTTATCCTATACTTTCTTTACTTAATGTTTCGGTTTAGCCTCAAAACTTTAGTTAAGATGATTAACACTTATAGACATTCTTTCCCATTCTTAACTTTCCTTAAAAGGAAACAGTCTTGAACTAGCAGTTCGTTTGAGTAGACACTACTCGTGAACTGTGGGATGTCTAATGAAAGCGTTACCCAAATGGGACTAATTTTCTAATAAATTAGAAAAACATAAGATAAAAGCTCCCACTAGTTTATCGGTTCCAAATACCGCCTAACTAGCGACACTTTAATTGATGATTCTCCAATTTTTCTATTAGAAAATTTCTCGTGTAGACACTACACAATTAAAATTCACTAGAAGAATTCTATCGTCCCAATCATCTTTCAAACTAACTATGGTTGTCTCTCGCTCAACACGAGTGACAAAGCAGTGACATACTTATTTACGCCACTTAAGTCTTGAAGGCTCAAGAGAAATATCTCTTCCAAAAATTAATCGCATGTAAGATCAATAAGTACAACGTTCTAGTTACTTACCACTTTTAACGAAGTCATTACTAGTCAATTTTACACTAGCGCCTAGCACCCTGAGAGATATATATAATAGTTGTAAATAAAATTGATGTAAAATAAATCCAAATCATACACTACTAATAAATTTTAGAACATAAACTAAGTACTTATAGTCTATCCTACTGCTCCAAGGATTTAATCTAATGCCTCAAAGTCGCCTTAGGGTAGGTCAAAAGGGTTTCGATTAATATTGAGGATCAAATTGAGAATCGAACATCTCATTTGTGATCGTTAATCACCTTTCCTTTTTCAAACCAAGGTACTACCAAAATACCTTTTTTTATGAGTGTGACCTACTGCCTCAGATTTTTAGGTAGACCCCGAGTGTGTCCGCCTAGGGTCGGTCGGTGACCCGCGAGTACCCAAAATCCTATCCTTTCGAGACCAAGCCTTGAATTTTGATAGCGGTGAAGGCCTTCCTTGGGGGCGAAATCAAAGCCGCACGAGGCGCCACCATTCTCTCACGGTGCTTGAGTCAACAAGTAGAGGCCGTGGGTCGGCCGCCGCCTCTCCCGCCCCACTCAATATTTTGAAAAAGTGGTGGGTTTATCGATCACGCTTTTGGACTTGATGTTACATTAAGGAACAATAAATCATAGGCCCGAATGGTATCGGTTATGTGGGCTAGCCCACCCGACCTATTCGTTGGAACATATGTGGCCGCCGGACGGGTCATGACTGACGGGGAGCTCCGCTGAGCCGTAGTGGCTCGTCGGATGGCTCACCTTCCGGACCCCTGCGGCAAACGCCACACGTGGAGGTGAAGTCGATCGAGCCGTAGCTACTGCTGACCACCCAACCGTGGTTAAACCACTTTCAACCATGTTTGCCCGTGATTATCCAATCCTTAAACATCAAACTTTTCACGTAGACACTACGGAACAAAAATGTAATCTCGCTCTATGTAAGGTGGAATTCACCGAGAATCCAACACCTTAACCACGAGGTTTCGAATTTTACTCCTATGCTTTCGCAGAGCGGATTCACCGAGAATCCATCACTCAACCTCGACGATTGACAAAACCCTTGATCCTCGGTTTTTACCCTAATTAGTTTCTAATTAATATCAAACAATTAATAAAAACTAATTGCGTGTTTTATACATGCCTAACTAATTCCTCGAATTAATTGCTACATGTATGCATATGGAGTGGAATTCATGATATGATGCATGTCATGGCAATTTTCCGGTTCTACACATACAATCTAAACATGTATACTAGTGCGGAAAATAAACACCGAGATGGACCGTTGGCACCCCCGTATCTAATCTATTAGAAAATAAATAACCAAAACCCTAACTAGGGTTTACTACTTTCTAACATAATCCGCAGCTGTTCAAATTCTTCGATGATCGTGAAACAAAACGAACTCGGATCGTGACGATTTTTTCCAGATCTGTTCTTCACTCCTCTGGCTTCAATATGGACGGTTGGATCGGAGTTTTGACTTGTGAATTTTCTCCAGTGAGCCGCCTAACTTGCTGCTGAATCTGACTCTTACCGCAGCGCATCAAAGACTTCCCGAGGACGATCAGGAATTGAGATGTATCCCGATCGACCTAAACTTTTTATGCCAGGTCAAAAACTCCATTTTCATCAATAAGACCGGTCGGATTTGCGTTTCAACGGTCCAAACTCTCCCAGAAATTCGAGGAAGTCACAGGTAGGGTTTTTGTGAATCCTGCATTTTTCTGTTACACCAGCTTCTTTGCAGCAATGAACGGATATCAAAACGGACTCCGATGGACGCCAAATTTTGTGTAATCGTTCATCATCTTCCAATCTTGATTCTGACCGGAGAAATCGTCGTTTCAACGGCTCGATCAACGGGAAAAACGAATAACTAAACAGTTACTAAACAGATCTATTTTCTGGAAATTAAAATTGCAATAAAAAATAAATTACATAATTTCCTATACTCATATGAATGAATTTTCATCGTTTATATGAGTTTACAATAGATCTAACGGGTAAACAGTGCCAACCCCCAATCCATCTCTTCAACCATAGCAATTAATCATTATCAAAGCATAAAACAATAAATAAAATTTACCTACATGCAATTCCACTCCTTTAAATCGTTTAATTATGATTATGACTATATAAACCGTGGAACCTGGCTCTGATACCACATGAAGGATGTAGGATCTTAGATCTAAACGAGTTAGATCTACGCGCAGCGGATGGATCACGACTTTTAAATCAAAATACATAATTAAAGGACTTAAACTACTACAAGGGGGTTAAGTTTATCTTACCAATAGTAGGAAGAAAAGCTTTAATCTTAGGATGAGAAGCCTTGATCTTCCAATGTGTTCTCCAAACGGTGGTTGGTGGACACCGATTCTTGGAATTGGAACCTCCTTGATATGTAACCGAGAAAAACCCTAAGTTTTTCTCCAACCAAGTGAGCTAAGGATCGAACTCCTTAGCCTTTTTCTCTATGAATTTCGTGGCCTTCTCTTCACCTAGGCTCTAGAGAACTCTCTTTTATATAGGCAAAATCCAAGAGAGAAACTCATACCCAATCGGTTTAACAAAATAAAAGTGATAATTCTAATTATTATTATCCAATAAAAATAAGAGATAATTATAATCTTATAATAAGAAAATATAATTATCCTTATAGTTAAGAGATAAATAATAAATAAATTATTTTCTTTTATTTATCCAATTAATGATTTAACAAATAAATAACTAATTACACAATATGTCATTATCCAAGAAAACTAATTTCTTGGAAAATCCAAGACATATTGGCGCCACACACGCTTTTCACTGCGCCCACGTAAATGTTTTTCATGCATTATTATATTATTTAATTTCAACTAAATAATATCAATGCATATCAATTAATTAGCTTCAACCAATTAATCATCACCGAGGCCCAAATAACAAGAATATCATTCCGAATTATGTGTTTTACATCGGGGACCATGGACCTATAACCAAGTAGCTCCAATAATTAATTATTCATTGAATGAATAAGTACATTAATTATTAATTCGGGATTACGCCACCATAAACCCGAAATCGAACTCTACCGATTATAGATGTATATTTATACTCAACCCATGTAGAGTGAATAAGCGTTCATTGATATAATCACTACATACGGATTAACTTCCATAGATCGTCCCATTCTCGAGTGGGAAGTCTCCGTGAACCCGACTTCGTAATATCTTATCCTTATTTACCATTAACCCTCGATGATCAATTAGTACACATATCCGACTAGTAGCTAATTAGTCAAATGTGAACTCCGGGATCGATCACTTTCTCGGGGCTAACAAATAAGGGGATTGTCTCTCTACTTCCCGAGGAAGGAATGGATTCAATGTCTCATGAAAATCGTAACTACTCACTCATCGGAGATAGTGCCAACGAGAAGTGGCTTGGAACACGTATTTAAGTGAACCGTAATTAACACATCAAACACTACCCCGAGATAAGCAAAGACTGTGATCACCTCAGATTAAGGTTGATCCATATATGATCATCTAATGATTTAATAAGATTCCTCGATTACGGAATTATATCGAGAAATCCAGATTAATTCGGTCCAAATCCTATATGAATGCCATCATATATAAATGCCCCACGTGAGTACCTCTCTACCGACAAACCGGATAAGACTATCACACCCTAAGGTGTTCTCAGGCGCATTATTGGTGTTTTAATCAAGAGACCCTAAACTCGATTAAGTTTACCACGGACTAACAGCTTTAAGTATATCATCACTAACTCAATCCTCACGTGTAATCCATACACTTTGAAGTTAAGCGGTTACATACTGATATACTTAGGGTTTGCAGCAGTGTATTACTTACAAGCACAAAGCAAGTAATAAGGTGAGATAAATTCTGTCATCCATTATCAAAAACATTTACACAAATTGTCTTTCAGGCACTACACCTAACACGTAAGTCGTAGATTAACATGATACCTACAAAGTTAGTGTTAATGGGACGGAGACTGATGCGATCACTTAGGAAGTACGCCTAACCACATGAATGTTGCCTAGGTGAGGAATACGGTCAATATCGGCATCCCTAGTATTGTAAACGTGCAAGTTATATGAGATGGAGACCCAAAAGGTGAAGTCACGTAATGCAGCACAGTGATCTAGTGTCCTACCCGGAACTAAGCCAAGTTTAGGGGATGAGTCCCGTAGCCAATATAAAAGAAATACGAATCGGGTTAATAGTTATTGAGTCTAGTTTAATTATATAGAATCTCTAGGATCCAAACGATAACACAATGATTGGGGAGGTTAATTACGTTGTCTTTGTTTGTGTTGTGTCGAGTCGGTTTTACCTTAACCTTGTCTTTTGTTGGTCTTAGACCGCCTCTGTGTGCTTGACATGATTAATTGATTGTTTATATATAAATTATTCACAATTGTTTCCCTGTGGGATCGACCTTGATTCGCTATAGCTATACTACGATGGACCTAGTCCTCTCGCTAGTATTGGTTTATGGTGATCGAGTATTTTATTATCACTTGACCGATCACGTCAATCAAGTTTTTGGCGCCGTTGCGGAGAGCCAAAAATCAATTCTATATATAAATAATTTTTATTCATGTCGAGTTTTTCTGCTTTTGGAGTCTGCTTTTACGCTTTTAGAGTCTCTCTGGGTCCTGTCTGAAAAAAATCACCAGCGAAAATGCAACTGGCCGGCTCCCGGCCGAGCCCTATACTCATTGCCAAATGAGACCACCTTTTCAAAGATTCGGGTCTTCGTTGTGTCTGCTTTTACCCTGCTTGTAGTCTCAGAGGTCTAACGGCGGCATGAGTAATCATCTTGATCGTTAGTTCTTGGACGATGTGCATGTTTTTTTCTTATGTTTGCAGAGAGTCGAGAAACCACCGGTTCCATCGAATCTTGTTCAAGGCCAGCTGAAAATGTCGACTAATCAATTTTCTGAAGCAAGGAAGGAAGAGGTTAATGTCTTACGCACTAAAACCACACCATTGAGGCCAGATACGCAAAAGCGATTGGAAGAACGAAAAAGACGGAGGCATGAGCGAAGGGAAGCAAGAAATTCCACTTTTTTCCAAGGTATGACTGCTCGTACCCCTATTGTTATTTATAATTCTGATTATAGTTCTAGTTCTAGCTCTAGTTCTGAGTCTGAATCTGACCCCGAGTATCTACCATCTCTTTCCCCACCTCCTGAATATCGGAGTTCTGATTCTGACCCTGAGTCTGACTTCAACACTAAACCCCTAGTGCTCTGCCAACCTAAGGCCGAAGACTCAGAGGATTGCGCTCGTTTACTACCTAAGTTAGGAGATCCCAGTGCGTTTATTGTTGATGTCGTCTTAGATAAGAAGAAGGCTGGCTTAGCACTGATTGATTCTGGATCGAGCCCGAATATTGTTCATTTTAGCGTTTGTAGGAGAATCGGTGTTTATGTTTTTATGAATACGACGATGACCATTCGCTTTGCGGATGGCTCTCGTACTGTGAATACTGGAGCCCTGACCAACATGATTATAGGGATTGGGAAGCTGCGCTTCCTAGTTGACATAATTGTGATGGAAATAGAGGAGGATCCTAACTGCCCGCTTTTGCTGGGCAGAGCATTTATTGCAACCTCCAAGGCTAAAGCAGACATGGCCAACTTCGAGCTTACACTGTCTGATGCTAAGGGCTCGGAAGTTCATAAGATTCTTAGACTTCGATATCCGCTTCCGCCTAGTATTTCTGTAATCAAGGTTCATGGTGCTGAGGAAACTGCCTTGATTCCTAGTCGAGGAAATGTTGACGAAGTTGACGCAGTCACGAGAAATAGTGAGTTAGTCTTAAGAAGAGAAATAGGCGCTCAATCCCAACATATAGTACCGGTAGATACCTCAATGCTTCTGGCTGACGAGGCAGAAACTGTGTACGGAGGTGGGTTCGCCCCATCCAAAGGAAATGCTGAGGTTCGAGAGAGATTAAGTTCAAAAGATAGACGGATGCGTGTTAAAAAGAGAACTTGTAGAGTTCGATCTTTAAAGAGTTCACTAGTTTCTGAGACAGAGGCTGAGGTTGGTGCCTGTTTGGATGGTAATGATGACTGTGTTAACCTAGGTCTCACGACCCGAGGAAAAGCACGCATTCTCAGAGAAGGTAAACAAACCTCAGTAAAGGCTAACCGGGTGCAAATCTGGAAGGCAAAGGACGGTAGCTCAATGGAATAATAATGTTTGGAAAGTCGAGCTGAGGACTTTAAGAAACTCAGAACTATTTCTATCCCCTAGGTTTTCGTAGTTTTTTAGGTTTTTAATCATTTTCCTTATCTTTTTCTTTTTTTTTTTCTTTTCTTTGAGTCAAATAAAAGTAACGTTAAAACGGTTGAGGTTTTTTATTTTTGCCATGTTCCGATGACCATTGGGTTAAGGATGTGCAAAAACTTTTTTTACTCGATTCGTTGCGACGTGAAGTAGAGTTTCGTAGGTGTGTCTAGGATAGTATGCTAAATTAGGAATAAAAGGTATACTATCAAGCCGAGAAGGAGACGGAGCGAAGCATGAGTTTTAAAATGAAACCGACCGAGAGGCGGGATGGAGAAAATCGAGAGACAGCTTTGGTCGATCGCCCATGCGAAATCGTCTATTTCATCAAGGCGAAGTCAAGATTATTTTTAGGACAATATTCTTGGTAAAGTGTGAAAGTATCGATAAATTTTGGGTTACCCTTCTATCTTCAAATCCAAATTTTTGAGGGTCAAATATTAAAAAAAAAGTGGTCAACACTTATTCTACATATCTCAATCTTCCACCTATACCTTTATCACTTTCCACCTCATCAATCCTCTCCTCTCTAAATCCACCGATCACCAACTTTCTCAAATTCAAACTCATTTTCACTTCCCTCTCTTTTTTCCCTTATCCTTTAATTATTTAAACCCCTCTTTTACCTACATTTCTACCACACCCATTTCGCAATTTCTAACCATCTATCATTTCTACTCTTATCATTTATGTAGAAAAATTGTTGTGATGCTATCTTAGCCAATTTATACCATTTTTTTTACCCAGATTTATTCACTGTCTATCTTTTTCCAAATTTTATAAATTGAAATGAGGTCATTTCTCATTCAATTTGGTTCTTAAAATTCTGAAAAGTACACATTTCGAGCTGGCAAAACGAGCCGAGCCAAGCCAGGACTGGGTAACTCGCCCCCAGCGAGTCCATTTTTGAGGGAAGCTGAGTTGGGGTGCTTTTCTAGCGTAGCAGGATGAATCGGAACAATCGTAGTAGAAGGAATCAACCACAGATTCATCGGGCTGGAGCGCAATTTGTTCTCGATGGTGACGCTATACCGGTAATTGACGGGGTGCCGCAATTTGTCAACCACAACCTGGCCTTAAGTTGAGCCTCGTAGATGGCCAAGTAACCACCAGGGGACTGCGACGTGTTCGGGCGTGGATCCACATGAAGTAAAGGCGCAAATTCCTCCTGATTTACACCATAATCGCGACACATGTACTCCATACTGCTCTGAGTTAGAACCGAACCTCTCCATGTCCGCCCATGATATCCTGGGTATCCCGTTGAGTTTTGAGCCTCCGGAGAAATCCAGATGTGCCCGATAAGGGGCGGGAAGAAGAAGCAACGGCAACCGACTATGGAGGAACCCAAGGAATCTCCTAAAAAACCACATGCCTGGTCCAAGACTCCCTCATTATAGCTTGATCCCCAAAGCGGCGGCTCTTCTCCAAAAGAATCGAAAAAGAGTCTATCCCTCATTAATGTGAGCACCGGAAGGAAAGAAATAAGGGAAGAAGTTGCGACAGATCTCTGCAATGAAGTAACGTAACCACGAAAAGATGATTGGTGAAATGATGGTTGACATGGCCGGTTGAAAACCTCTCGAACTTGCCTTGAAACCGTTCTAATTTAAACGGGTGGCAAGAATGCCTCGAATCCCGAGACAGCTTATAACTGCGTCATAACTATAGCCTTGCCACCTAGCACTCAAAATTCGAAAAGCTACAAGTCTAGATAACCGAGCCGAGCCATAGTTTGAGAAGATCCGAGCTGACTTCAGGAGCCCAGCTGAATCTGAGGGGCTTATGACGGAGGTACCATTTGCTGAATCCAAGCTGACTTCAGAGCCATTTGCTTAAGTGCTAATTAAACACATATATAGATACCACACAAAAACTATCCGATGTTTCGCTGCGTATATAATAAGGCATTATTAATGGCGATTACACTCCATATATTCGGACATTACACTGCAAGCAAAATTCGACTTTTTAAAAGTCGAAATGTGTTATTTCAACTCCCGAAAAGTCGAAATGTGTTATTTCAACTTCTAAAAAATCGAATTTTACACAGACGTGATGCCCGAATATATTGAGTGTGGTGCTATTAACATTATCCATATAATAATAATATATAGTATATATATGAGGAGCACCGACCGCCCCAAATTTTTTTTATTTTTTATTTTTTATTTTTTTTTTGTGTGAGGATACTGAGGTTATTTTATACGGAAATGATAGTCTTATTATTACATGTGTCTAGCATCAATATATCGATCGGATGATCTGCTGATTGATCGGTGTTAGATCTATATTATAATATGATCTAACACCGATCAATCAATCAGCAGATCATCCGACGCTACGGATGCGCAAGACACACGGCAGGCTATAGTAGAGCATGCCCTATTTTATACAATATAAGATAAAAATTCATTAAAAGGAGAGTCAGCACCCTGTTTCAAACCTAATCTGTTTAGGTCGCCGGCCGTACGTACATCTTCCCCGGAAGACAAGAGACAGGTTTCTGTTCCAATCTGATTTTTTTTTCTTGTTTTTTGATATATTTTTTTTTTCATAACTTTGATCTGCTTTGTCGCTGTTTCTCCCTTAGATTTTATTTATTGGTTGATTTGTTTTTTTTAAGGCTTTTTTGATAATAATTTGTTTCATACCTTTGATCTGCTTTGTCTCTGTTTCTCCCTTAGATTTTCTTTTTGTTTAGAAGATGTTTAGCTTTTTTCATTAGATCTGTTGCTATTTTGTTTTCTTAGAATCCTAGATTTTATGTCAACCACTCAAATGGCGATTTTATCCGATCTTCCACATGACCTGCTGGTTGTAATTGCAAAACGACTGAAAAAGCATGAAGATTTCGTTTCTTTTAGATGCGTTTCCAAACCCTTGCTTGCAGCTGCGAAGGATGAGTATTTTGAGGGTCTACGTGTACGGCAACGGACCCCTTATCTTATGCTCCCTGTCAAAGAGGGTAATGATGATGTTCGTGAGCTATACAGTTTGGTTGAGGGTGAATCTATTGTGGCTTCCGTAAAAGTTCCCAAGTTTAATACCAAGAAGTGTTTGGAATCATTGGGATGGTTACTAATGAGCCAAGGGGATGGTAACACGAGTCTACTAGATCCTTTTTCAGGCACCGAGATTCCCTTACCACATCAAAACACCTTCCCAGGATACGAGGTGGTTGACATGGATGGGCATGTTTTTTTCCAGAAGATGGTGCTTTCATCA